>CM060880.1:2937500-3425000 GCA_030762935.1 Hymenopus coronatus | reverse complement strand
TGTGTCTGTGTCTGTGTGTCTGTCTGTGTGTGTCTGTGTCTGTCTGTGTGTGTCTGTCTGTGTGTGTCTGTCTGTGTGTGTCTGTCTGTGTGTGTCTGTCTGTGTGTGTCTGTCTGTGTGTGTCTGTGTCTGTGTGTCTGTCTGTGTGTGTCTGTGTCTGTCTGTCTGTCTGTGTGTGTCTGTCTGTGTGTGTGTCTGTGTGTGTGTCTGTGTCTGTGTGTGTGTCTGTCTGTGTGTCTGTGTAATGAAAAGTCCTTGGTATTTTCCAAGCATGCGACACGAAAATTTTCAAGAAAATTCCCCCACCCCCAACTACCCTTTACATGGAACTTTTTTCGAAAATTTTGATTTACCAAAAACGTGTCTACCGATTTTGATTAAAATATTGTACATTAAAGATATTTACCTGACAAATAAAATGTATATCTTGAATTTTCTTGGAATAGCTTCTGAAGACTACTTTATTCTGGATGAATTTTACGGCAGTTTGCATAACTGCTAAACCGTAAGAGATGGACAAAAATGAAAATGTAGAGCATATAAAAACACACAATTTATGTTACATAAATTTTGTTCGTGGAGTTGATCGCTTTTAAGATATTCCTTGTTTTTGGTTTCAGCTTTGAAAAACTCATACTTTTCTCATACAGGAATTTGTCAACTCGTGTCACATAGCAAGCAGCTTTTGACTATCACTTTAACCTATGCTACTCCCTTATTTCACTTCTACTTTCAAGGAAGCAAGTAATAAGACCATTCCTGCTAATTTTTTCTCGATTAGCGTGAAGTAAATAGAAAAATAAGCTTTTTAACAATAATTTGTTGCAGAGATGTAGAGAAAGGCATGTGAATGGAACACATCAGATTTTTTAAGAAATGCAAAGCAGATAATTTGCTAAAAGTTGTTCAAAATGAGCTAGCAGTGCAATGCGTTCGTAAAGCGGATTTTCAGTGTGAATATCTGGAGCAATGAAAGAAATGGTGAACAATTTGTGAATTTTAACTATCATATGAAATGTCCTAAATTGGTCAAATCCTTCAGGAAAGATCTTGTTAAAGCTGTGAAGACAGAAAAGAAGTATAACTTGGGGACTCGCACAAATGGCTGAATATTAACAGTGTGTGTCGAGTTAAAAAAATCTGAAGTGTCCATTCACATGACTTTCTCTACATTTCTGTAACAAATTATTGTTAAAAAGCTTATGCTTCTATTTACTTCATGTTAATAGAGAAAAAAGTAGCAGGAATAGTCTTATTACTTGCTTCCTTGTAAGAAGAAGTGAAATAAGGGAGTAGCATAGGTTAAAGTGATAGTCAAAAGCTGGTTGCTATGTGAGCAAGTTCCTTTGTTTGTATGGACAGGAGCTAACAAATTCGCGTATGAGAAAAGTATAAGTTTTCTAAAGGTGAAACCAAAAACAGAAATATCTCAAAAACGATCAACTCCACGAAAAAAATGTATAGAACATAAATTGTGTGTTTTAACGTACTGTACATTTTTTGTGTAGTAATGTTTTGTCCATCTATTACGGTTTAGCAGTTATGCAAAATTCCGTAAAATTGATCTAGAATAAAGTAGGCTTCAGAGGCTATTCCCAAAAAATGCAAGATTTTATTTGTCGCGTAAATATCTTTAATATACGATATTTTAATTAACATCGTTAGAGCCATTTTTGAGAATTTGTTTTTCTCGAAAAATGTAGAGAGTAGTTTGGTGTGGCTCAGAATCTTCGTGACGCATCCCGGGTTGAGACTAAACTTAAATACCAAGTTTGGTATTTTAGCGACTTTTCGTTTTTGAGTTGTGTTCACATACACACTGACACACGCGCGCGGACCTTTTGGATACAAGGGACCCTAAAACATATCTTTCCGGTGAAATCTGGGCGGAGTGTAATACATACACTATGTACATAGTGCGTACGTGTAGAGAAAGTAATAAATGAATGTTTCCTGTTGCAGCAGCTATAATATATGTATTGCGAATAACAATAATAAATTTTGAGGCGTCCGGTTTTGGCTCCCGTAAAACGTACAACACTCACCAGGCTGTTGGTTGTGGGTGACGTAGGCGAGCATGATGATGGTGACCAGGAAGGCGACGCAGATCACCAGCAGCACAGCTACCACCACCAGCAGGTTCCTCTCTGCTTTTGTGCGACGTTTCAACCTTGCAACAATACATAACCTCTAAATAACAAAATCATTACCTCAAAGGTCAACAGCTAATAATAATAACAACAACAATAATTTTAACTGGTTTTCTAGAAATGCGAACCCTGACCTACTCAAAATTAATTGCATGTATGTACCTCAGATTTCTTTTCCGAATGTTATTAGGTATCAAAAAAAAAAAAATCTGACGTGTTCCATTCACATGACTTTCTCTACATCTCTGTAACAAATCATTGTTAAAAAGCTTATGCTTCTATTTACTTCATGATAATCGAGAAAAAAAATGAGCAGAAATAGTCTTATTACTTGCTTCCTTATAAGGGAGTAGCATATGTAAATAAATAATTAAATAGAATTATAAGCTTTTTAACAATAATTTGTTGGAGGGATGTAGAGAAAGTCATGTGAATGGACACGTCAGATTTTTTAACCTAGAAATGTCCTCTTTTGTCATCTGGTAACCTTCCTTCTGTAAATTTCCGTAATGCAATGCACACTAATAATATTAGGTAAAGCTATATGATGGTTCCACCACACACACGCACACGGTCTTACGGCTTTTAATGGTGATCCATACTTGAAAGTGTTGAAAACATTAAGCTGTTCAGATGTGAAAGTTGCCAGATTGCCGAAATGTTTACTTCTTGGGATCATTGGTGTCTTAGCTTCACAGATCCCTCGGCTACGCTTTGCGGCTTAGGGCCCTAAATGTTTATAACAGACCAGTAAGTAACTACAATGCGGCTCTAATGACGAAATGACAAAAGTGAGTAATGGTTACCATGCTAACTTCATATACCCAAGGTCGCGGGTTCAAACCCGGCGGAGGACGACGGAAGGGAAGTAAAGCCGTGGGTCCCGTGTCGTATTTACGGCACGTAAAAGAACCTTAAGCCTGATAGAGAGGCCTCTGAACAAAATTAAGCGGTCTTTCACACCCAGTATAGAACGGGACGCTGAGAACCATAGCAGTTAAAGAGCGTCCATAAATAACACACCATTTTTTTAACAAAAGTGCCCACGTATAGAAGTAATGCCAAGTGGTGGAACCATCGTATACTAATAATTAAATTGTTCTTACCTGATATTAAGTACGCATATCAACTAATGGTAGAGACTTACAAGGATTTGCGGGTTGCGACGGTGACCAGGTTCTGCTCGCTCCCCACCGTCGACCCATTGTTGTCACTCATTTCTGGTTACTGCCAACAGAAACAACAGCTGTAGCATTGTTGTGTAGCGGAAACAAATGAATGTCGCAGTGCAATATACCGATAATAAGAAGAGCGAGCAAATATCGATGTTTTCAGTCGACAACATTACCATACCAGAGAGCGACATGCAACATTCTGCCGGGCCAGGTCGTGATGAAGGTTGTATGTAGCGTGAACATGCTACCAAAATAGAAACACAAAATCTTGCGTGCTAATTTCTGTTTATAACATATTTCTAGAGCCTCCAGCACTTGATAAAAATCTGATGTGCTTTATCATTTCATAAAGATTCCTTGTAAAATGAAAACCTGCTTCACAGAGCATAGGTATAAGTTTACTTTCTCTATACCTACTACAATGTACCTAGTGTATAAAGAAAGCATTGTATTGCACCCAAAAATTCGATACCTAGATTTCACCGGAAATATAGTCCGGTGAGTCCCAAAAAAGCATTTTTAGAAAAAGGTCCGTGTGTGTCTGTGGACAGCATTAAATATCAAACTTGGTATTTAGATTTAGTATCCTCGAAGATTTTTAAGAAAATCTCCCCACCCCAAACTACCCTTTACATGGAAAAAAATTCGAAAATGTCGATTTTGTCAAAAACGACTAACGATTTTGATTAAAATGCCTTATGTATTAGATATTTTAGGACAAACGAAATGTATATCTTGTATCTTGAATTTTCTGGGAATAGGCTCTTTATTTTTGATGACTTTTGTATTACTGGCAAAAAAAAAAAAAAAAAACCAACTTATTTCACAAAAATGTAGATCTCATTAAAACACACAATTTATGTCCCCGCGATATTCAGCATTACTGGCTTCAATTTCAGCTGCTTAAACTTTTCTCAGACGGGAAGATATCCTTCTCCTCGTTTCTCGCTTGTTTATTCCTCGCAAGCAAAGAGACGAGACTGTCGCTTTAGCCTATGCCCTTTCTTATTTCCCTTCTGCTTATGTTTAGCATGATGTACATAGCATATTAATGTTTTGAATAACAGGTTTTTTTACCGAACAGCTAGAGGACATCATGGAACACATTAGATTTTTCCCTTCTACTTACAAGGAACCAAATAATGACAATTGCTGCAAATGTTTATTTCGATAATTTGTTACAATGTAGTGAAGGTCATGTGAATGGAGCACATCAGAGTTTTACTCTACCACCGAGCGTAATTGAGTGGTTTACGAGCTCAATTCAGATCGCAAACTTGATTTTTACGGAATCCACGCGCAAAGAAGTGCAGCAAGCGTCAAGTAATTTTGTTGCAACTCAACGCTCGCAAAACAGTAAACTTTTGCAGGTAGTACAACTGACTCTGCTTCTTTCGCAGCTCTATTGGTTTGTCACGGCCTGCTATAACCGTACCGTCATCGCGCCCAACAAATAACCCTTGGTCAATGGCTCAAACTTAACCTCAAATTTATTTCATTTTTCGTTGCTTTTCATTTAATATCACAAATTTCTCGTAGAAAAAAAATTGATGTATTCCATTCACATGACTTCCTCTACATCTCTGTAATAAATTATTGTTAGTTAATATTATGCTTATTTTTACTTTATGCTAACCGAGAAACAATTAGCAGAAATAGTCTTATTACTTGCTTCCTTGTAAGTAGAAGCGAAATAAGGGAGTACCATAGGTTAAAGTGACAGTCAAAAGCTGGTTGCTGTGTGACTGATGTTCCTTTGTTTGTAAGGACAGGAGTTAGTAAATTCCTGTATGAGAAAAGTATAAGTTTTTTAAAGCTGAAACCAGAAACAAGCAATATCTAAAAAACGATCAACTCCACGAAAAAAATGTGTATATGACATAAATTGTGTGTTTAAACGAGCTCTGCATTTTTATGTGGTAAGTTTATGTTCATTTCTTACGGTTTAGAAGTTATGCAAAATTCCGTAAAATTCATCCAGAATGAAGAGGTCTTCAGAAGCTATTCCCAGAAAATTGAAGATATACATTTTATTATCAGGAAAATATCTTTAATATACGATATTTTAATCAAAATCGTTACAGCCATTTTTAAGAAAATAAACATTTTCGAAAAAAGTTCCATGTAAAGGGTAGTTTGGGGTGGGGGGATTTTCTTGAAAATCTTCGGGTCGCATCCATGGAAGAAGATACCAAACTTAAATACCAAGTTTGGTATTCAACGGTCTTTTCGTGTTTGAGCTATGCTGTCCACAGACCTTTTTCTGAAAATGCTTTTTTTGGATTCAGGGGGTCCCAAAACATGTATTTCCGGTGAAAGCTCGGTATTGAATTTTTGGGTACAATACAATACCTTCTCTATACACTATGTACATAGTACGTGTAGAGAAAGTAAAACGTGTGCCGTTGAGTATTTCTCAGATATTCTTTGTTACTGAGTTAAATTTTCAAATACGTTTAAAACTCTCATTCGCATTAGTGTTCTGTAGTCTTGTTACATCCGCTAAATGTATATTGAAAACTATTTCTGCTGACAAAAAGCACGAGTAGAGAAAGTCACGTGACGTCAGAATATTTCCAGTGAGTATTCGTTTTTTCTCGTGATCTATTCTGCAATAAATTATTGTTAAAAAACTTATTCTTCTGTCTACTTCATGCTAATCGAGATAAACACTAGCAGAACGGTCTTATCACTTAGTTCCTTTAAGTAGAAGGGAATACACTAGGCTAAACCGACAGTAAAGTTTCAAAAGCCGGTCGCTAAGAGATGACATGCATGGTCAGAAGTAAAGTTAAAAGAAAACAAATGGCGACTTCCCGTTTAAGAACACAACAAATACTGTGTGTCTCTAATGGTTTGCTAGTTATACAAAGAGGTGTTGGTAGAGCCAGCTTTGTTCCACGTAAAGGGCAGTTTGTGGCAGGAGGATTTCTTTCTTGTCGCATCCTTCCAACATAATAACAACTTTTACTATTGTTGTGTTAACAGGCCTTTTTCTAAAAATGTCTTTTGGATACGGTGTAACCTAAAACATGTATTTCTGCTGAAATCTCGATATAGAATTTTTGGGTTCTCTATTTTAGGACCGACACCCCCCCCCCTAGGATTTACAAGTGAATGGCTGTTGGGGAGCCACAGAATGGAAAGGCTTTGGTGGAGTGAGTGGCGAGGGAAACCGGAGCGCTCGCCGCGTTGATGGGAGGCGAACGGCACTGACCTCTACTTATCCGGGTAACTCAGCCTGAGCGAGATTTGAATGTGAGGCAGACACGCTATCCCCAGACTACTGAGGCGGGCTGGAGCAAATTGTTTACATCTGGTTGTGGTACAGTAAAAGAATCTGATGTGTGCCATTCACATGACTTTCTCTACATAGAATATTGTTAAGAAGCTTATTCTTCCTAATCTTATTCCTTGCTTCCTTGTAAGTAGAAGGGAATACACTAGGCACAAATCTTTTAAAAGCTGCTTGAAACTCCTTTCTTTGCATATCCAAGAGTTGCGTATTTTCCATATGAGAAAACAGAAAACGATAAAAAGGAATATCTCAAAAACAGTTAACTCCACGAAAAAAACGTACATAGCATAAATTGCGTGTTTTAACGAGCTCTACTTTTTTGTGAAGTAAGTTTTGTCGTTCTCTTACGTTTACCAGTAATGCATAATTCCGTAAAATTTAACCAGAATAAAGATTCAAAATCTTCTCGGGCTTCTAACCAGGTAAAAACTTGGCTTGATACCAACGTTTCGAAGAAGTGCATCTTCCTCGTCTTCAGGGTGAACTGATCAAGCCAAGTTTTTACCTGGTTAGAAGCCCGAGAAGATTTTGAATTAATACGTCGCCAGGAAAGCTTCAGTTCTTATTTCAGAATAAAGATGTCTTCAGAGGCTATTCCCAGAAAATTGAAGAAATACTTTTATTTGCCGTATATGTATCTTTAATATACAGTATTTTAACCAAAATCGTTAGATCCGTTTTTAAGAAAATCAAAGTTTTCGAAAAATGTTCAATGTAAAGGGTAGTTTGGGGTGGGGGGATTGAAAATCTTCGTGTCGCATCCTTGGACGATACCAAACTCAAATACTGTTTGGCATTTAACGGTCTTTTCGTTTTTGAGGTATGTCGTACACACACACACACACACGCGCGCGCGCGCGGATATTTCTCTAAAAAACATTTCTTTTTGGATTCAGGGTGTCCTAAAACATGTATTTCCGGTGGAATCTCAGTATCGAATTTTTGGGTGCATTACAATACCTTCTCTATATATTATGTACAAAGTAAAAAAGACAAGTGAGGTCTAATAGAAAGCAATATGAATGTAAGCAAACTTAAAATCTGTTACCTATGAGCATAAGCATTTTAAAAACAATACAATATAGTTGAATGTAGCAGTATTGTTACCAGCAGTGACACCTGGTGGCTTCGGCAACATCTTCACGACTGTCGGATGTTTCTTTGTACGCACACAAAACATTATTATAAGGATGCAGGATCAATAAGTCGGAACGTCACGCGAATGGCTCGATCTGCGGTCTACAGCATGCTCACAAAATACACAATGGGATCAACTACACACATATTCCATTAGACGCGAATTTATCGTGAGAGAGGCCATTTTATTTCACGCTAACGTCATTTCCAGTTATACCAACACTAATAATAACCATGAAAAAGAATTAGCGTGTACAGGTAATCGATAAAACTAATTTATTCCTTGTTTGCTTTCAAAATTACAAGGTTAAGGAATCTGGTAGCCCGTCTTTAGTTCCTCTATCCATTACAATGAAGTAGAAGTTGTATTCCACGCAAAAAGTACATACAATTGGCCGCAAATGCATTATTTGAAGCCCCTTTGGTTACAGAAAAACACTAAGGTAAACAAATGACAGCATTAAGAAAAAGAACTTCTCTAAACTCATACAAAATTTAGCAAAAATGTTGTAAGTTGCTGCTCGACATTAAAATAAATGATAATATTTACAGCTACACTCTTATACTGGCTGTTCAGAGTTTTTTTGGGAGGGGGGGGTTAACGTCCTTTAACCTGGTTGGCCATATCGGACAATGAATGAAATTGGTGAAATGATTATCAAATGATCTCGGGGTCCATGGAGCGTAAAGTTACTCGACATTCGTCTTTTCAGGATAAGGGAAAACCCCGAAAAAAAGCTTATCCGGATAATTAACCCTAAGCGAGATTCGAACTCACGACCTTTCGAATGTGAGGCAGGCGGGCATAAGAGTTTATTATTTTTACTTTCTCTAACGTACTATGTATATAGTGTATAGAGGAGGTATTGTATTGCACCCTAAAATTCGATACCCAGATTTAACCGAAAATATACGTTTTAGGGAGAAAAAAATTCTGATGTGTTACATTCACATGACTTTCTCTACATCTCTGAAACACATTATTCTTAGTAACTAATAAGCTTATTCTTCTATCTACTTCTTGCTAATCTAGATAAACAATAACAGAAATGCTTTGTTGAGAGTAGAAGGGAATACACTAGGTTAAACCGATAGTAAAATGTTTTAAAAGCTGGTTGCCATGTGGATGAAATCCGTTTCTTTGCATTGCCAAGAGTTGACAAATTCCCGTATGTGAAAATTAAGTAATTTAAAACTGAAACCATCAAGGTATGTTTAAAAAATGGTCAAATCTACGAAAAAAAATGTATATAACATAAATTGTGTATTTCAACAAGATCTACATTTTTTGTGTAGTAATTTTTTGTCTATCTCTTACGGTTTACTAGTTTTGCGAAATCCAGGAAAATTCATCCAGAATAAAGTAGTCTTCAGAGGCTATTCCCATTAAATTCAAGATATACATCTTATTTGTCATATAAATATTATTAATTTACGATATTTTAATCAAAATTGTTAGAGCCACTTCTGAGAAAATCAACATTTTCGAAAAATTGTCCGTGTAAAGGGTAATTGAAGATCTTCATGTCACATCCTCGGAAAATACTGAATTTAAATACTAAGTTTGGTAGTTAACGAACATTTCGTTTTTGGAGCTATGCTGTCCATAGACAGACACAGAGACACACACGGACCATTTTCTAGAAATGCTTTTTTTTTATTTATTTATTTTTTATTCAGGAGGTCCCAAAACATGTATTTTCGGTGAAATCTCGGTATTGTATTTTTGGGTGCAAATACCTTCTCTATACACTATGTACATGTAGAAACCGTAAAAATCTGATGTGTTCCCTTCACACGACTTTCTCTACATCTCTGCAACAAATTATTGTTAAAAAAACTTATTGTTCTTTTTACTTAATGCTAATCGAAAATAAAACAAAAATCTGATGTGTTCCATTCACATGACTTTCTGTACTTCTGTGTAACAAATTATTGTTAATAAGCTTATTCTTCTATTTACTCCATGCTAATCGAGAAAAAATTAGCAGAAATAGTCTTATTACTTGCTTCCTTGTAAGTAGAAGTGAAATAAGGGAGTAGCATAGGTTAAAGTGATAGTCAAAAGCTGGTTGCTATGTGACTGAAGTTCCTTTGTTTGTATATCTAAACAGGAGTTGACAAATTCCTGTATGAGAAAAGTACAAGTTTTTCAAAGCTGAAACCAAAAACAACGAATATCTCAAAAAACGACCAACTCCTCGAAAAAAAATTATATAGCATAAATTGTATATTTTAATGTGCTTTCCTTTTTTTTGTGTGTGGTAAGTTTTATTCCATTGCTTACGGTTTAACAGTTATGCAAAATTGATCCAGAATAAAGTAGTCTTCAGAGGCTCTTCCCAGAAAATTCAAGATATACATTTTATTTGTCAGGTAAATATCTTTAATATACGATATTTTCATCAAATCGTTAGAGCCATTTTTGAGAAAATCAAAATTTTCGAATAAAGTTCCATGTAAAGGGTAGTGGGAATTTTTCTCAAAATCTTCGTGTTACATCCCTGGAAGATACCAAGACTACTTTATCCTGGGTCATTTTTACGGAATTTTACATTTCTAGTAAACCCTAAGAGATGGACAAAAACTTACCACAAAACAAATACAGAGCACTTTAAAACACACAACTTATGTTATATACATATTTTTCGCAGAGTTGATGTTTTTTAGATATTTCTTGTTTATGTTTTCAGCTATGAAAAACTTATACTTTTCTCATACAGGAATTTGTCAACTCCTGTCCATACAAACAAAGGAACTTCAGTCACATAGCAACCAGCTTTTGACTATCACTTTAACCTATGCTACTCCCTTATTTCGCTTCTACTTACAAGGAAGCAAGCAATAAAACTATTTCTGCTAATTTTTTCTCCATTAGCATTAAGTAAATAGAAGCATAAGCATTTTAACAATAATTTGTTGCCGAGATGTAGAGAAAGTCATGTGAGTGGAACACTTCAGATATTTTTATCTCAAGTTTTATTGCATGTATAAAGTAAATTGGTTTGCATATTTATTACCTTTATATACCTTTATATTCATGAAAGCAATTTTTAACCCTATTTTTAAGACTTTCTGAATCTCTAAGGACAAAAGATACACTTGCATGTCAGTAAGCCATTTCGCGACGTTGCAGTTTTCAGCAACATGTTCCACAACCCTTTTCATGTCAAAGTTTTAAGCAAATGCTGAAAATGGCCACCACTTTCTTATACACACAATTCGACACCTCGGCGGATATTCCGCCACACTTTTTGCTTTCTCTATACGTACTATGTACATAGTGTATTTTAATGTACCAAAATTCCATACCGAGATTTCACTGGAAATACATGTTTTAGGTTCCCCTTTATCAAAAAAAAAAAAAAGAAAAGTGTTTTCAGAAAAAGGTCCGCTTGTGTGCGTATATGTGAATGAGAACGTAGCTGAAAAATGAAAACTCTGTCAAATACCAAACTTCACATTTAAATTCTGTGTCTTCCAAGCATGCGACACAAAGATTTTCAAGAAAATTCCCCCACCCCTATCTACCCTTTACATGAAAAAAATTTCGAAAATTTTGATTTTCTTAAAACTGGCTGTAACGATTTAAATTAAAATCTCGTATATTAAAGACATTTACTTGCCAAATAAAATGTATATCTTGAATTTTCTGGGGATAGCCTCTGAAGACTACTTTATTCTGGATGAATTTTACATAACTAGCAAACCGTAAGAGGTAGATAAAAACTTACCACAAAAAATGTAGAGCACGTTAAAATACACAATTTATGTTATATACATATTTTTTCGTGGAGTTGGTTGTTTTTGGGATATTCCTTGTTATTGGTTTCAGCTTTAAAATAATACTTTTCTCATACAAGAAATGTCAACATCTGACCACGCAAAGAAACTGATTTCAATGCCATAGTAACCACATTTTAAAACATTTGACTGTCGGTTTAGCCTAGAGTATTCCCTTCTACTTACAAGGAAGCTAGTAATAAGATAATGTTTATCTCGATTAGCATGAAGCAAATAGAAGTCCGGTAGCTAGCTCGCAACTTTGTGAAACATTATAAAGGAATGATAAGGAGAGAGGATATCGCGGCGCAGTAAATGAAAGCACAATAAACAAAGAAATATTTCAGTAGTTTTTACGCACAATTCCCACGTGAGAATTAATAAAGGGAATTAAAGATAAGATATCCCTCAGCTGTGACTTATCTCATATAACTACCGACCAACAAAAGATTCACAAGTCTGTGAAATCGCTTCAGTTTATTGTCAGTGTGACAGCCGAGTAGTTATCGTCTAGTTTTTTTTGGAAACATAAGGTACTTATATAGCTTTAATAAGAATTCTATTTAGTTGCTTTGCCCGCTAACAAATAAACTGTAACACCAACACAAAGGCTTGTGGTCAGGTTAATAAATGGGACCATTCACAATCATTTTCGTTATCATATACACTATCGCCACAAAACTTGTTATCTCCGAGCATTCAAGTTCCTGTTAACCAGATTCGAGAGAAAAATGTCTGATGTGTTCCATTCACATGACTTTCTCTACATCTCTGTAAGAAATTAGTGTTAATAAGCTTATTCTTCTATCTCCGTAATGCTAATCAAGAAAACTTTAACAGAAACGGTCTTATTACTTAGTTCCTTATAAGTAGAAGGGAATACACTAGGCTAAACTGATAGTCAAATGTTTTACAATGTGGTTGCTATGGGATTGAAATCTGTTTCTTTGCATGGCCAGGAGTCGACAACTTTCTGTATGAGAAAAATTAAAGTAGTTTAAAACTGAACTCAATAACAAGGAAACGGTCAACTCCACCAAAATAATGTATGTGAGATAAATTGTGTGTTTTAACTACCTTTTTACGTGGTACGTTTTTGTCCACCTCTTACGGTTTATCAGTTATCGAGAATTCAGAATAAAAAGGTATTTAGAGGATATTCCCCAAAAAATGGAGATATACACCTTATTTGTCAAATAAATATCTTAAATATAAGAAATTTTAACAAAATCGTTAGAGCCATATTTTAGAAAATCAAAAATTTTAAAATTGTTTCCATGTAAAGGATAGTTTGGTGTGGGGGGATTTTTCTCAAAATCTTCGTGTCGAATAGATGATACGAAACTTAAATGCCAAGTTTGGTATTTTACCGACTTTTCGTTTTTGAGTTATGCTGTACACCACGCGCGCGCGCACCTATTTATAAAATGCTGTTGTAGGTTTTTGTTTTTTACTATCTCTACACGTACTATGTAGAGTGTATAGATAAGGTATTGTATTGCATCCAAAAATTTGATATCGAGATTTCACCGCAAATATATGTTTTGGGTCCCCCTGAATTCAAAAAAAGCATTTTCAGAAACATTTCTGCGTGTGTATGTGTTTGTGGACAACATAGCTCAAAAACGAAAAGACCGATAAATACCAAACTTGGTATTTAAGTTGAATATCCTCCAAGGATGCGACACGAATATTTTCTAGAAAATCCACCCAACCCCAGCTACCCTTTATATGAAAAAAATTTCGAAATTTTTGGTTTTATAAAAAACGGCTCAATGATTTTGATTAAGATATCGTATATGAAAGATATTTACCTGACAAATAAAATGTATATCTTGAATTTTCTGGGAATAGCCTCTGAAGACTACTGTATTCTGGATGAATTTTACGAAATTTTGTATAACTGGCAAACCGTAAGAGATAGACATAGGTTACTAAAAGAAAATGTAGAGCACGTTAAAACACACAATTTATGTTATATACATTTTTTTCGTTTAGTTGATCGGTTTTTAGATATTCATTGTTACTGGTTTCAGCTTTGAAAAACTTATACTTTCTCATACAGGAATTTTTCAATTGCTGTCCATACAAACAAAGGAACGTCAGTGACATAGCAACCAACATTTGACTGTCACTTTAACCTATGGTACTCCCTTATTTCGCTTCTACTTACAAGGAAGCAAGTAATAAGACTATTTCTGCTAAGTTTTTCTCGATTAGCATGAAGTAAAGAGAAGCATAAGCTTTTTAACAATAATTTGCTGCAGAGATGTAGAGAAAGTCATGTGAGTGGAACACATCAGATATTTTTTAAATTCAGGTATCGCAGAATATATACTTCCAGTAAAATCTCGACATCGAAATTTTGGGTGGAATACTAGAAATATTTCCTTCTACTACTGCGTGCTTGAGAAAGTAAAAATCTGATGTGTTCACATGACTTTCTCTACATGGCTGTTAAACAGCATAATCTGCTATCTACTTTATGATAAACGTTAACAGAACTTGTCTGATTTACATCCTTCCTTATAAATAGAAGGGTACAAGTATTTTAAAACTGAAACCAATAACAAGGAATATCTCAGTAATGGACAACTCTACGAAAAAGATATATATATATATATATATATATATATATATATATATATATATACGGCACAAATTGTGTGTTTTAACGAGATCTATAGTTTTTGTGTAATAAGTTTTTGTCTATCTCTTATAGTTTACCAATTACACAATATTCATCAAAATTCATCCAGAGTAAAGAGGTATTTAGAGGCTATTCCCAGAAAATTCAAATATGTGTGTATATATACACACACACACACACACACATATATATATATACATATTTGAATTTTCTGGGAACAGCCTCTATATAAATACCAAACTGGATATTTAAGTTTACCATGGTTTACCAGGGATACGAAACTTGTATAAAATATATTAACATGGCAAATATATATAGAGGCAAATATATATCTTATACAAGTGTTTTAATCAAAATCGTTAGAACCATTTTTTAGAAAATCAAAATTTTCGAAAAAAATTGTATGAAAGGGTAGTTTAGGGGGGATTTTTCTAAAACTCTTGTTTCGTATCCCTGGTAAACTTAAATATCCAGTTTGGTATTTTATGACTTTTCTTTTGTGAGTTGACTGACACAGACACACATTTCTGAAAATGTTTTTTTTATACAGGGGACCCTCCTGTAGAATCGGTATCAAACTTTTCGGTGGAATGCAATGCCTTCTCTATACACTATGTACATAGTATGTGTAGAGAAAGCCATATAAATGTTGTGTTTTGTCCATGGTTACGCTGATGACCTAATTTCTGGACATTTGTATTTGCCAAATTGTAAGAAATTTGGAAGTAGTCTAAGATCGGTTGTTTGAATTCTTGTTTCAGGTTGCAGGTGCTACGTCATCGTCCCATAATGCTCTCCTTCGTAAGTATGGACTAAAATGTACAAGTTCTTTTAACCTCTGTACGAGGGTGTCACTGAAAACTTATAAAATCAAACAAGCATTGGTTTTTTAAAAAACCTGATGTGTTCCATTCAGGTGCCTTTCTCTACATCTCTCAATATATTATTGTAAAAAAAAAAAAACCTTATTTTTTTATTTACTCCATGCAAATCGAGAAACAATTATCAGAAATAGTGTTATTACTAGCTTCCTTGTAAGTAGAAACGAAATAAGGGAGTAACATAGGTTAAAGTGATAGTCAAAAGCTGGTTGCTGTGTGACTGAAGTTCCTTTGTTTGTATGGACACGAGTTGACAAATTGCTGTATCACTAAAGTATAAGTTTTTAAAGCTGAAACAAAAAGCAAGGGGTATCTAAAAAAATGCACGTATATAACATAAACTGTGTATTTTAACGTGCTCTATGTTATGTGTGGTAATTTTTTGAGAATCTCTTGTGGTTTAGCAGTTATGCAAAATTCCGTAAAATTCATCCAGAATAAAGTAGTCTTCAGAGGCTATTCCCAGAAAATTCAAGATATACATTTTATTTGTCAGATAATATCTTTAATATACGATATTTTAATCAAAATCATTAGAGGCATTTTTGATAAAATAAAAAATTTCGAAAAATGTTCCATGTAAGGGTAAGTTGGAATCTTTTTGAAAATGTTCGTGTCCTATTTTTGGAATATACTCAACTTAAAAGCCAAGTTCGACTTTTAGTTTTTGGGCTATGCGGGCACACACACGTACCTATTTCCAAAATACTTGTTATAGATTCAAGGGGCCCAAAACATGTATTTTCGGTGAAATCTCGGTATGGAATTTTTGGCTACAATACAATATCTTCTCTATACACTATGTACATAGTACGTGTAGAGAAAGTAAAACGTTTCCGTGTAGATGAACTGACACAGCCGCCATGTTGCAGGATTACGCGTCGCTGAAGCGCCCGGAGCCCAGGAGGCCGCTGCCCGAGGTGGAGGACTGGAAGGTGACAGCGCGCCTGGAACAGTCCGCCCTCTGCAGGGCTCTCCTACACTCCCAGGTCGTGCCCTTGAGTCAGCAACACCTGGAGCGCAAAGTGGCGTTTGCTTTATTCGGTCCACCTCAGCAGTTACCGGACCCGAACACCAACTCAGGAACAGGATACGGAAGTGACCAGCTGCGGGCCGTGTCCAGGACGTGCCGCAAGATCCTCAAGCATGGCAACACTGTCGCCTTCCTCTTCGTCTCCGTGTACTGGTAGGTACAATAACCTGTCCGTATCAGGGCACACTTCTGACGCAAGCTCCACTTCACTTTTTACTTTCTCTAGCACACATGTACAATGTACGTAGTGGATAAAGATGGTATTCAATTGCACCTGAAAATTCGATGTCGAGATTTCACCACAAATAAGGAATGTCCCCTTATTATGTTTTGGGGTCCCCTGAGTCCGAAAAATTATTTTTAGAAAGAGGTCCGTGTGGGTCTGTGGAGTAGACATGGGGCGATTCATGGACGAATCATTCATATGAACGACTACAAGGAAAGAATCGTCGTTCAAAAAGGATCGAGAGAATCGTGCTAATCTCAACATGAATCCTCGTTCAAAAAGATTCGCGAGAATCCTACTAGTCTCAACATGAATCCTCGTTCAAAAAGATTCGCGAGAATCGTACTAGTCTCAACACGAATCGTCGTTCAAAAAGAATCGCTCTAGTCTCAAAAAGAATCGCGAGAATCGTGTTAATCTCAACACGAATCGTCGTTCAGAAAGAATCGCGAGAATCGTGTTAATCTCAACACGAATCGTCGTTCAAAAAGGATCGCGAGAATCGCGCTAATTCAACATGAATTGTCGTTCAAAAAGAATCGCGAGATTCGCGCTAGTCTCAACATCAATCGTTGTTCAAAAAGGATCGCGAGAATCGCGCTAATTCAACATGAATTGTAACTAAGAAATGTTTCCGGGCTGTTTTGCCGTGGTCTGCTGGTGTTAGGAGTACCAGACGTTTCGTCCACAACTACGGTGGACATCTTCAGTGGCGCGGTCGAAGAGAGAACTGCCTTGAAGAACCTGAACACCAACAAAGACATCATTGTGTGCTCAGCAGACAAGGGAAACGCCACCGTCATTCTCAAGCAACAGGACTACGAACAGAAAATTCTGGATCTTTTAAAGCCAGACACATACAACGAGATCCCACAGCTCGGATTTTAAAACAGACCAATCAGCTGATCAAAAATTCTTCCCTGCCAACAGAGGAAAAACGCCGAATCATAAAATCAGAAGCTCATCCTCCTAGACTTTACGGCCTTCCTAAAATCCACAAACCGGAAGTTCCTTTAAGACCTATTGTTAGTGCCATTGGTTCTCCAACTTACACCATAGCTAAATATTTGGCGGATCTATTACAACCCCATGTCGGCTCAACGGACTCTTACATCAAAGACTCTACTCATTTCATCCAAAAACTACAAAGTATCACTTTACAGCCCCAAGACCTTCTTATCAGCTTCCACGTCGTCTCACTGTTCACTATGGTACCGGTACAAGAAGCCCTCACACATCTGAAACAATTTTTCACGGACGATATAGTAGCACTCTTTCACCACGTTCTCACCACTACTTATTTCCAGTGGAATAACTCATTCTACGAACAAATAGACGGTGTTGCCATGGGGAGCCCTCTGAGCCCGGTGGTGGCAAACTTCTTCATGGAATTGTTTGAGTCTACAGCCTTGAACGCAGCTGCACATAAACCCACGGTCTGGTTCCGCTATGTAGATGACACATTCGTGATATGGCCCCATGGACTAGAAGCCCTTCAAGATTTCTACCTACACCTCAACAGTATTAATCACCGCATCCAGTTCACCATGGAAAAAGAAAAAGACGGACAGTTAGCTTTCCTGGACGTCTTGGTCAAGAGAAATACCGACGGGTCTCTTGGGCATACGGTATACCGGAAGCCCACCCACACTGACCGTTACCTAAACAAGGACTCGAACCATCATCCCAGACAAAAACGAGCAATGATCCAGACACTTAAACATCGGGCTACCCGCATCTCGAACCGGAACAGCTACAAGATGAACTCAAGCACCTAAGACAGGCATTACATTCAAATGGTTATTCCGTCCAAGAAATCAATAGAGCTTTCCGTCCTGCCAAGTTTCAGTCCACATCTCAAAAGCCAGACCAACCAAAAAGTAAGGGCACGGTGTTTCTGCCATACTTCAATAATATCACCGACCGGATCGAGCACATATTGCGACGTCACAATGTCAAAACGGTTTTCAAGCCCACGAGGCAATTAAATAATTTACTACGCTCATCCAAAGATCCCCGGGAGCCGCTGTCATCAGCCGGTGTGTACCGCATTCCCTGTTCCTGCGGCTCGGTATACATCGGAACCACACAACGCAGTGTTACTACTAGAATCAAGGAACACAAAGCAAACTGTCGACTAGGCCACACAGAAAAGTCCGCAGTCGCCCTGCACGCTATTGAGGCAGAGGGCGAGCATATTATAAATTTCCAAGACATCTCTATCCTCTCATCTACAACACACTACCATGCACGACTACAGCGGGAGGCTATAGAGATTTACAAGCATCCAAACAATTTTAATAAAAAAGAAGAGGCACTAAAACTCAATAGGAATTGGCATCCCGTCATTGAAAGCAGGAAACGACATCAAACGAGAAGCAATGAAGCGGTCCAATCAGAAGCCACGTTCGCCGGAGAGCCCAAGCCCCGCCCCCCACTTGCCAGTATAAAAGTAGCGATCCCGACAGTCAACGCTTCCATCGGAGCGCCCTCGTTAGGTCTCTTGGGGATTACGATCCCACAAACCGCCGCTTCAGGCGATACCGGCTTCCCCGCATGGCTTGCGGGCATCCCCGGTAACGAAGGAGCACCACCAACAGCTGCTACGGCTAAGCTCCTTATTATCCTTCAAGAGTTGCTTGGATCAAAATTTAACCTCAAGAAACATTTTGATAAAAACACACCAGCGGTGCACAAGGGCCGTTGCACCATCAAGGCAACCGTCGAGGAGCAATATTCGCCTCCTCCTGTCACTCCACAACCCCAATACACACCCGCCATCCTACAAAACCCACAATCCCGTCAGAACGTGGTTAAGTTCTCTCTGAGAACAGGGACACGTCTAAAACACCTCGGGCTGCCCTCAGCCTGCCAATCACACTGGACTGGACTCAACGCTTCGGATGTCAAGGCGGCTCTTCAGGACGAGTACAACATCACCCCTACCTCCGTGGCACGTCTCAGTAAGACGGTGGCAACAGACGACGGCACTCAGCGAGTGCCCATGCCCTTATTCCTGGTCGTGGTACCAAGGGAACGCGCCCAGTCAGTTCAGCCGATAGACGCCGTCCGTCGGCTTATCTTCACCGTCGTGCGTATCGAAAGATACCACGGCAAAGAGGGACCTGTGCAGTGCCATAGGTGCATGGGCTTCAACCACTCTAGCAGTGTGTGCGAGCGCAAGCTCGCATGCCTGCGGTGCGGTGAAGCCCATCTACTGAGGGACTGCACAAAGCCCCATGAAGCTCGCCACTGTGTGAACTGTGGTGAGGCGCACGTGGGCTCTTATAAAGGATGTAAGGTGCGGAAGCGCCTTGTTGAGAGCCGCCGTGGAGGCCCCCAGGAGCCAGCTAAAGTGCGCCCTGGGGTGTCCTTCACCTCGGCACTGAAACGCGCTGAGGGAACACTGCGCGCCGCTGAGGCAGCAGCAACTCCCAGCCCCGCAGTCACTGCAGAGACCGTGCCAGCTCCGTCCTTGACGGAGACCCCAACGCCCCAACCTGGTCCGCCTACTTCAACGGAGGAAGCCGCCCCGACGCCCTCGACAGAGGGCCCACGCCGGACTTCTCCAAAGAAGAAGTCCAGGAGGAGAGGAAAGAAGAACCGTCGGGCGGCTGGCCAGTCGGGCCAAACAGAGGCTCCCACCTCTGTGAGACCCGAGGCCACGCCCCCAGCACTCCAGCAGCTACCAGTGGCGGAAGCTCCAGTAGCGGCCGCCACACTACCTACTCCAGTAGCAGAGGCTCCTGCTGCACCTACCACCACAGCGGCTTCCTCGGCCTTTACAGCGGCCATCCCACAGGCGGACCTGGATGAACTTCAGGACCTAGCCCTGTGGTTCGGTGACCTCCTAAGTAAGGTCCTACCTGTACTGCGAAATTTCAAGTTGCAGTACAGCAACCCCAGACTCTCCCCCTCCAGAAACACACCCTGTTCCTCAAAACCTTGGAGCAGTTGTACCCGGGTTCCGCTAAGTAATGGCCTCTAGATTCGTTCAGAGACCATTGCGACTCGCGTACTGGAACGCGAACGGCATCCGGGGGCAACGCCCAGGCGTCATTGAGTTTGTACAATCGTACGGAATTGACATCCTGATGGTTTGCGAAACCCATCTGGATGCTGTTACTGACTTCTCGCTGCCTAGTTACGTCACCCATCGGTCCGATCGGGTCGGCCGACAGGGTGGCGGTACAGCTATCTTCATTAAGAACCACATAACCCATACTCCTGTCCAACTCCCAGCACTACAGCACGTGGAGGCCTGTGCAATCCGGCTTGCCGTTGCCGGGCTAGACGCGCTGCTGATAGCTGCATATGACCCACCAAACCACCGCTTCCATGAAGCGGACTACACCACCCTACTCAACCTTCACCCAGTGGTATGCATCGCAGGAGATCTCAACGCGAAACATGCCCTCTGGCACAGCCGCACCAACAACCCCCGAGGCCGCGGGCTCTACCGCCTCATCAGCGGCAACCCCGCCCTCGTCGCGCACGGACCGAGAGGACCTACGTGTCATCCGGCTCGCGGCAGACCGGATGTTCTTGACATCATAATCACCAAAAACACACCATTTCATCTAGACCTCTCGGCGGTCAACGAGTTGGACTCCGACCATGACCCTGTCGTGGTGGACACAACCGAGACCGTATCAGCTCTGGTAACACCAGACTGGATAAATGAGATCGACTGGGACGCAGCCGTCCTAGACCTAAACCAAACCGTGGACCCGCGACCGCGCATCGATTCCATCGAAGCGCTGGAAGCGGCAGCCACGGCCTTCTCCCGCCAACTCCTGAATGTGGTACGCGCGCATACCTACCGCATCCCATCTAACAAACCTAACCCGAGAACCATACCGAATGACCTCCGGCAGCTGCTAAAAGCCAAGGCAACCGTACGGAAGCTATGGCAGCGCTTCCGCCATCCCAGGATCCAAGCAGTGTACCAGCGGTTAAAATCCCTGGCAAGGCGCCTGCTTCGCGCGCACCGCAAAGCGGCCTGGGAACACACAATGGCACATATAAACCTGGAAGAGAAACAACCCTGGAGGATCATCCGATCCCTCAGGAAAGACAAAAGTCAGTTTCAGCATCCCATCCATGGCTCCCGTGGGAGACTCTCTTTTGAGCCCCAGGATAAAGCCACGGATTTCGCAGATTATCTGGAGTCCCAATTCGAACCCCGTGAAGACCCCCAGGATGAGGACTTTACTGAGCTCGTGGAAGCGACGGTAGACTACCTCTATGAGGAGCCCCCGCCGCCCCATGAGGAGATCCGCATTCCTTTAGTCACCCCGAAAGAGGTGGCTTCCCAACTCAACCACCTAAAACCTAACAAAGCCCCTGGACATGATGGCGTTACGGCGCCTATGCTCCAGCACCTACCCAGAAAGGCCGTAATCCACCTGACGCGGATTTACAATGCATGCCTGCACCTACGTCACTTTCCAACGTGTTGGAAGGAGGCGCGGGTGGTATGCATTTTGAAACCCGGCAAGGACCCGGTCTTCCCGTCAAGCTACAGATCTATTAGCTTACTTCCGATCGTCTCGAAAGTATTCGAGCGGTTACTCCTACCTCGCCTCACCCCTCTCTTCGAAGAGAGACTCCTACTCCCGGATCATCAGTTTGGTTTCCGTACTGGACATTCCACAACCCTGCAGTTGCTGCGACTGGCTGAGAAGGCTGCCCTGGGCTTCCAGGACAACTTCAAAACAGTCGCGGTGCTCTTGGACGTGGAAAAGGCCTTCGCCACCACGTGGCATCAGGGACTCTTGTACAAGCTCAAGAACGCAGAAATTCCTCCCCCCTACCTTCACCTGCTTAGTAGCTTCCTTCGGGACCGCACTTTCAGGGTGAGGGTGGAGGGGAGGCATTCCACAGTCAGACCCATAGCGGCGGGAGTGCCGGAAGGCAGCGTGCGGTCGCCGTTACTCTTTGCTGCCTACATGTCCGACTTCCCCACAGAACCCAGTACAGTTACGTGCCAGTATGCCGACGATGTCCTCATAATGGCGCGTAACAAGAACGCCCGATATTGCTTCCCCCCGCTACAGAGACAGCTCCAGGCCATAGGCAGATGGAGTGAACAGTGGCGGATGGCCATCAGCCCGCAGAAGAGCTCAGCTCTACTGCTGGCTAAAGTCCGTGGCTGGCGACCGGAGAGGTCGCTGAGGCTGCGGCGGAGGCGGATCCTCCATTCCCACTCCGGAATCCCTTACATAGTGGACGTTGTGCGAGAAAGAGCTCGCACAATATACACTAAACTTGCTCCCCACCCAAATCCCCAGGTGAACACTCTCGGTCTTTACGACCACACGCTACCAAGGAGACGCGTAAGCTACCGCCTTCCCAAGGACGCCTTGGGATGGTAGTTTTCCGGCCGCCTCTCCCTTTATTGTTCTACCCGCCAAGTTAAGCAGCATCGGGCATGGTCACGACTCGGACGGGTGACCATCCAGTCGTACTCCGACCAGATCTGCATCACTGGCTACCCCCACCCCGTACCTATATCCCTTCATGTCTCCCCGCTAGCCGGCACTGCTTTCCTTGACAGCCCGCAAGCGGCTGGCCAAGGTGAGCAGCATCGGGCCTGGTCCCTCTCTGGGTGGGTGGCCACTCAGATAGGTAAGCCAGCCCGCGCCGGCTGCACAGAGGGAACACCCTGCCCAATACTTTGACATTGACAAAAACGCTTGCATAAGACTACATCTACTATATCACACGGGTAAATCCGCAAGAAAAGCGGATAGGTACCGTGGTGATTTGCCCCCGCCCGAGTACACTCGGGCGACTAGTTCCTGCTCCTGGCTCCTGGCTCAACGCTTCGTTTTCACTTCTTCGTTTCACTCACGAGAATCCTCCCCTCCCGAGACTCGAGAGGGCCAGCATCTCCTCTGCAACCACGGCACCACCTACCGGCGGATCTGGCACCAGCGGCAGGAGCCACGGCAGCATTCCCCCAGTGGCAACGCAGTGGGCATTCGTCCCTCTTCTAGCTTGCAGCTCCGACGCCTGCGGGTGTTCGGCTTCTACACAGCGGCAACGCAGTGGGCTCTGACCCCCTATTAGCTTGCCGTTCCGCCGCCAGTGTGCGAGCGGCCCCGACAGCTTGCTGTCAATTTGTAAAGAGCAGGAACTCCCCTACTTTCCTACTTCTCTTCTACTGTCATCTTTCTTTCATTGACCTGACTAGACCGACAGACAACGCATACAGCGGGTCCGTAAGGCCAAAGCCAAGGGTGAAGGCCATTGGCCTGAAACCTCGAGCCGATATGGCTCGCACAGGCGCCTCCTCTAAGGAGGTCCGGTCCTCTGCGGACAGCCGTAGGGCAACCGCACCGACTCTGACTAACGATGACGGGCAACAGCCAAGACCCAGCACAAGTCTACCTACTCCCTCACCAGAGACGGCCGAACCTTCGCGCAAGCGAAGCAGGACGTCTATTGGCGGCAGCAACAGGCGCAAGCCATCCTCGCCTCAACGCCTCGTAGCGGTTGAGAGTGTTCAAACCGGGCAGGAGCCAACCAGTCCTTACGCTATTCCTATGCCCGACTCTGACACCGACGTCAAACCTGACGGGCCGTGGATAACTGTCCACGCAGGGGGCCGCAGAAGCGGTCGTTCCTCCCACAACCCAGCTGCACCATCACAGGGAATTAACCAACCCCCAACCCAAGGGGGGAGAAAAATCCCGCCTATAGTTGCCGACGCTTTCCGCAACCACGTTGTGGTTATGAGAAAGCTGGCAACGAAGCTTAGGGGCCCCTTCGAGGCCCGGCGGAAGCAAAGGAAAGTCCACCTCCATACCTCCTCGGAAAGGGATTTCGAGGCAGCGAAGGCAGTACTACGGGATGAACAAATCCCGTTCTACAGCTACTCGCTGCAGCGTCCCTACGTGGAGCGTAGGATAATTCGGGGCCTTGACTCCGACTGCACCCCTGAGGATGTCAAGGCGGCTCTTCAGGACGAGTACAACATCACCCCTACCACCGTGGCACGTCTCAGTAAGACGGTGGCAACAGACGACGGCACTCAGCGAGTGCCCATGCCCTTATTCCTGGTCGTGGTACCAAGGGAACGCGCCCAGTCAGTTCAGCCGATAGACGCCGTCCGTCGGCTTATCTTCACCGTCGTGCGTATCGAAAGATACAACGGCAAAGAGGGACCTGTGCAGTGCCATAGGTGCATGGGCTTCAACCACTCTAGCAGTGTGTGCGAGCGCAAGCTAGCATGCCTGCGGTGCGGTGAAGCCCATCTACTGAAGGACTGCACAAAGCCCCATGAAGCTCGCCACTGTGTGAACTGTGGTGAGGCGCACGTGGGCTCATATAAAGGATGTAAGGTGCGGAAGCGTCTTGTTGAGAGCCGCCGTGGAGGCCCCCAGGAGCCAACTAAAGTGCGCCCTGGGGTGTCCTTCTCCTCGGCACTGAACCGTGCTGAGGGAACACTGCGCGCCGCTGAGGCAGCAGCAACTCCCAGCCCCGCAGTCACTGCAGAGACCGTGCCAGCTCCGTCCATGACGGAGACCCCAAAGCCCCAACCTGGTCCGCCTACTTCAACGGAGGAAGCCGCCCCGACGCCCTCGACAGAGGGCCCACGCCGGACTTCTCCAAAAAAGAAGTCCAGGAGGAGAGGAAAGAAGAACCGTCGGGCGGCCGGCCAGTCGGGCCAAACAGAGGCTCCCACCTCTGTGAGTCCCGAGGCCACGCCCCCAGCACTCCAGCAGCTACCAGTGGCGGAAGCTCCAGTAGCGGCCGCCACAGTACCGACTCCAGTAGCAGAGGCTCCTGCTGCACCTACCACCACAGCGGCTTCCTCGGCCTTTCAGCGGCCATCCCACAGGCGGACCTGGATGAACTTCAGGACCTAGCCCTGTGGTTCGGTGACCTCCTAAGTAAGGTCCTACCTGTACTGCGAAACTTCAAGTCGCAGTACAGCAACCCCAGACTCTCCCCCCTCCAGAAACACACCCTGTTCCTCCAAACCTTGGAGCAGTTGTACCCGGGTTCCGCTAAGTAATGGCCTCTAGATTCGTTCGGAGACCATTGCGACTCGCGTACTGGAACGCGAACGGCATCCGGGGGCAACGCACAGGCGTCATTGAGTTTGTACAATCGTACGGAATTGACATCCTGATGGTTTGCGAAACCCATCTGGATGCTGTTACTGACTTCTCGCTGCCTAGTTACGTCACCCATCGGTCCGATCGGGTCGGCCGACAGGGTGGCGGTACAGCTATCTTCATTAAGAACCACATAACCCATACTCCTGTCCAACTCCCAGCACTACAGCACGTGGAGGCCTGTGCAATCCGGCTTGCCGTTGCCGGGCTAGACGCGCTGCTGATAGCTGCATATGACCCACCAAACCACCGCTTCCATGAAGCGGACTACACCACCCTACTCAACCTTCACCCAGTGGTATGCATCGCAGGAGATCTCAACGCGAAACATGCCCTCTGGCACAGCCGCACCAACAACCCCCGAGGCCGCGGGCTCTACCGCCTCATCAGCGGCAACCCCGCCCTCGTCGCGCACGGACCGAGAGGACCTACGTGTCATCCGGCTCGCGGCAGACCGGATGTTCTTGACATCATAATCACCAAAAACACACCATTTCATCTAGACCTCTCGGCGGTCAACGAGTTGGACTCCGACCATGACCCTGTCGTGGTGGATACAACCGAGACCGTATCAGCTCTGGTAACACCAGACTGGATAAATGAGATCGACTGGGACGCAGCCGTCCTAGACCTAAACCAAACCGTGGACCCGCGACCGCGCATCGATTCCATCGAAGCGCTGGAAGCGGCAGCCACGGCCTTCTCCCGCCAACTCCTGAATGTGGTACGCGCGCATACCTACCGCATCCCATCTAACAAACCTAACCCGAGAACCTTACCGAATGAACTCCGGCAGCTTCTAAAAGCCAAGGCAACCGTACGGAAGTTATGGCAGCGCTTCCGCCATCCCAGGATCCAAGCAGTGTACCAGCGGTTAAAATCCCTGGCTAGGCGCCTTCTTCGCGCGCACCGCAAAGCGGCCTGGGAACACACAATGGCACATATAAACCTGGAAGAGAAACAACCCTGGAGGATCATCCGATCCCTCAGGAAAGACAAAAGTCAGTTTCAGCATCCCATCCATGGCTCCCGTGGGAGACTCTCTTTTGAGCCCCAGGATAAAGCCACGGATTTCGCAGATTATCTGGAGTCCCAATTCGAACCCCGTGAAGACCCCCAGGATGAGGACTTTACTGAGCTCGTGGAAGCGACGGTAGACTACCTCTATGAGGAGCCCCCGCCGCCCCATGAGGAGATCCGCATTCCTTTAGTCACCCCGAAAGAGGTGGCTTCCCAACTCAACCACCTAAAACCTAACAAAGCCCCTGGACATGACGGCGTTACGGCGCCTATGCTCCAGCACCTACCCAGAAAGGCCGTAATCCACCTGACGCGGATTTACAATGCATGCCTGCACCTACGTCACTTTCCAACGTGTTGGAAGGAGGCGCGGGTGGTATGCATTTTGAAACCCGGCAAGGACCCGGTCTTCCCGTCAAGCTACAGATCTATTAGCTTACTTCCGATCGTCTCGAAAGTATTCGAGCGGTTACTCCTACCTCGCCTCACCCCTCTCTTCGAAGAGAGACTCCTACTCCCGGATCATCAGTTTGGTTTCCGTACTGGACATTCCACAACCCTGCAGTTGCTGCGACTGGCTGAGAAGGCTGCCCTGGGCTTCCAGGACAACTTCAAAACAGTCGCGGTGCTCTTGGACGTGGAAAAGGCCTTCGCCACCACGTGGCATCAGGGACTCTTGTACAAGCTCAAGAACGCAGAAATTCCTCCCCCCTACCTTCACCTGCTTAGTAGCTTCCTTCGGGACCGCACTTTCAGGGTGAGGGTGGAGGGGAGGCATTCCACAGTCAGACCCATAGCGGAGGGAGTGCCGGAAGGCAGCGTGCTGTCGCCGTTACTCTTTGCTGCCTACATGTCCGACTTCCCCACAGAACCCAGTACAGTTACGTGCCAGTATGCCGACGATGTCCTCATAATGGCGCGTAACAAGAACGCCCGATATTGCTTCCCCCCGCTACAGAGACAGCTCCAGGCCATAGGCAGATGGAGTAAACAGTGGCGGATGGCCATCAGCCCGCAGAAGAGCTCAGCTCTACTGCTGGCTAAAGTCCGTGGCTGGCGACCGGAGAGGTCGCTGAGGATGCGGCGGAGGCGGATCCCCTGGGTCCGCTCCGCCAAATACCTCGGAGTCCTCCTCGACCGCGGCCTTACTTTCACTCCACATGTCAGGGAGAAGGTCGGCTTGGGACACGCTGCCCTGCGGCAGTTGTTTCCCATCTTCCGCTCCACCATGCCTACACACCTAAAACTACGGCTGTACCGCGCAGTCATCCCGCCCCTGATGCTGTACGGCTGTGAGGTCTGGGGTTCGGTGGCTCGTTCCACCATCCGCAGGCTGCAGGCCGTGCAGAACAGGGCATTGAGGATGATATACGGCACAGACCGCAGATTCCCGTCCCACATTCTCCATTCCCACTCCGGAATCCCTTACATAGTGGACGTTGTGCGAGAAAGAGCTCGCACAATATACACTAAACTTGCTCCCCACCCAAATCCCCAGGTGAACACTCTCGGTCTTTACGACCACACGCTACCAAGGAGACGCGTAAGCTACCGCCTTCCCAAGGACGCCTTGGGATGGTAGTTTTCCGGCCGCTTCTCCCTTTATTGTTCTACCCGCCAAGTTAAGCAGCATCGGGCATGGTCACGACTCGGACGGGTGACCATCCAGTTGTACTCCGACCAGATCTGCAACACTGGCTTCCCCCACCCCGTACCTATATCCCTTCAGGTCTCCCCGCTAGCCGGCACTGCTTTCCTTGACAGCCCGCAAGCGGCTGGCCAAGGTAAGCAGCATCGGGCCTGGTCCATCTCTGGGTGGGTGACCACTCAGATAGGTAAACCAGCCCGCGCCGGCTGCACAGAGGGAACACCCTGCCCAATACTTTGACATTGACAAAAACGCTTGCATAAGACTACATCTTTTATATCACACGGGTAAATCCGCAAGAAAAGCGGATAGGTACCGTGGTGATTTGCCCCCGCCCGAGTACACTCGGGCGACTAGTTCCTGCTCCTGCTCCTGGCTCCTGGTCAACGCTTCAGACGCAGCGAAACCTTCTACTAGAAAACTTCGACCGCGCCACTGAAGATGTCCACCGTAGTTGTGGACGAAACGTCTGGTACTCCTAACACCAGCAGACCACGGCAAAACAGCCCGGAAACATTTCTTAGTTACAATGACTCCGGCCGTGAAAGCCTACGTTCTCTCAACATGAATTGTCGTTCAAAAAGAATCGCGAGATTCGCGCTAGTCTCAACATCAATCGTCGTTCAAAAAGAATCGCGAGAATCGCGCTAGTTCACCATCAATCGTCATTCAAAATGAATCGCGAGAATCGCGCTAGTTCACCATCAATCGTCGTTCAAAAAGAATCGAGAGAATCGCGCTAGTTCACCATTAATCGTCGTTCAAAAAGAATCGCGAGAATCGCGCTAGTTCACCATCAATCGTCGTTCAAAAAGAATCGTGAGAATCGTATGAGCCAAAAAGAATTGCATTAATCGTGTCAAGCATAGCAGGTACTGTTGTTAAAAAAGTATTGCAGATCTAAAGAATTGTGTTCAGGTGTTTTGGTTTATTTTTCTTTTGCTGCCACCTTAGCAAGTACCAAGCCGAGCTTCGACGAACACTGCCGAAGCCACCACGAGTTTAGGGAGGAGTGAAAACAAGCGTTAGAATTTACAACTGCTCCAACCTAATAGATATAGCAACATCTTGTTCTAATACATTAAAATTACCTCGAATATTCCTCAAGAAAATGATAATTAATCTGGTACTAGCGTTGCCTTATAACAATTACATGACTTAGTGAAGAACAATAATTACTCTGTGTATTAACATTACACAAATACCACCATGTTTAGCTGTCAAGTTTAGACAAACACACCTTTTATGTTGTTTTTTTTTAAGAAAATTTTACCAAATATGTTTGCAATAGATGGAAAAAAGTAGGACGTTTTTATATAAACTATTGTTTTTATGCTAAAGGAGCCTCCATATGTATAAAGTTAAACATGTGTGGACAGCATAGCTCAAAAACGAAAAGATGGTTAAATACCAAACTTGGTACTTAAGTTTGGTATCTTCCAAGGATGTGACAGGAAGCTTTCAGAGAAAATCCTCTCACCACAAACAACCCTTTACATGGAAAAATGTTCGAAATTTTCAATTTACTCAAGAATGGCTCTATTGATTTTGATTAAAATGTCGTATATTAAAGATGTTTCATGACATGAAATACATATGTTGAGTTTTTTGGCAATAGCCTCTGAAGACATGTTTATTCTGGGTGAAATTTGTGTAACTTTTAAACCGTAAGAGATAGACAAAAACTTACTACACAAAACATGTAGAGCATATTAAAAACACATTTTATGTGATAAACTGTGGAGGTAACCGTTTTCGAGATATTCCGGACTATTGGTTTCAATTTTTTCTCCAATGGGAAGACATCTTTCATCTCTTTTGTTTAGTCCTGGCGACAATTTCAATTGTTTCGAATTTTTAATTTAGTGGCTCTAATGGGTTTGATTAAAAGACCGTATATTAAAGATATTTATATAACATGTATATTTTGAATTTTCTGGAAATGGCGTCTCAAGACATGTTTATTCTGGGTGAATTTTGTAACTGGTAAGCCGCAACATAAAAAAAAAAAAAAAAAAACGTAGATCACGTTAAAACACACAATGTGTGTCGTATACATTTTTTTCGCGGAGTTGACCATTTTTGAGATATTCCTTGTTATTGGTTTGAGTTTTAAATACTGAAAACGCTTCACACAAGGCAACTTGTCAACTCCTGGCAATGCAAAGAAACGGATTTCATCCACTTGGAAACAGCTTTTAAAAGATCGACTATCGTTTTGTCCTAGTGTACTCCCTTATTTGCCTTTTACTTACAAGGAAGCAAGAAATTAAGACAATTTCTGCTAATGTTTATTTCGATTAGGAAAAGGAGAATAAGCTTTTTAAAACAGTAATGTGTTACCGAGATGTAGAGAAAGTAATGTGAATGAACCGGGACTCGTCCGAAAAGATTACATTTTGCCAGTGACGTTGTTCACATGCCCATTGCAGTCGGGGGAGCATGTGTGGAACCAGTCCAACCTGCAGCAGACCGTTGATGCAGACAAGTTCACACCTATTGCAGTGCTCCAGCATCGAGCCAACACTGCGGTCGGTCACTCTGTGCTGCGGTCCACTAACTTTGTTTATTATTTTATATTATCATATAGTTCTAGTGAATAGAGAATTATATATAACAATATTCTATTTTATTATTATTTTTTTTTTATCTTTTGCAACTCTTCGCTGCGTACGACCTTCATCTATCCATTGCTTCCACACACGCATCACTGTCGTAGCAGCATGCTCTGTACGAGCCGAAATGTCATGTATGACAAAGCCACTTCCCCGAGACCGATCATTCTGCCCCGTTTGAACTCACTCATATGCCGATTTGGCTCCCTTTGAAGTCGACGAGGCATACTGACACTCACCTTGTCGGACCAATCCGAAAGAGCTCTGCTCGGTCTACATGTACCCCATCTCTCAGCAAACCTAATCTCTTATTGCTTGCACACTCTTCTACACCTCCACCAAGTTTGGAGCTATTCGGGAAACTCTTTCTTGGTGTTGCAATTTTCACAAATAGCTGTATGTGTGCATGTGACTTTTTGTGGCCTATAGTTTAGGCCGCGATTTGTCATTCTTCTCTACCCTTTTATTACTTTTTCTACCACGACATTGTGCATAGTAGGTAGACAAGGTATTGCATTCCACCAAAAATACTATACACAGATCGCTAAAATCTTGTGTTCAATTCACATGAGTTTCTCTACTTGTAAGGATATATTCATGACGGAATCGAGCAAGGTTTCTTTTCGAAACATGAAACTAATCTCAGACTCACATGGATGTTTGATTTGTTGCAGCACCAGAAACAGGAGATGCTACCCTGTGCCAGTGTTTCGGGTGCCAGGAGACCAGGACGTGTTCGTGGACAGAAAATGTCGAGTGTACCGCGGTTGGCAAGACTATCTCTCCTGTAACTGTCTACCTCCATGTCTGATGTGCTACCCCAAGGACGGCGCGTACGTGGAGGATGTGTTACTGGAGTTCGGAGAGTCGCCCTGTCTTCTAGGACGCCGAGGTCCCAAGAGAGTGTTGTCTGTTCTCAGCGTGGCCACGTCTGTCGCCGTCACTGCCGTGGGCGTTGCCGCGATAGTCACCCCAGTGTCTCCACCTGTAATAGTCGCTGCTGCTGTGGGAAGTCTGGCCACCGGAGCCTACGGTCTGGGACGCAGCATCAGGATCCTGGTGGACAGAGGTAGACATGGGCAGAGTGTGGGTCTGGGCAGCAGGGAGGCCAGAAACGGCTGGCTAGGTATCGCCGGCAACACCCTGGCAATCGCCCTGGACGGACTGGGAACTGCAACCAGACACACCGGCCACGTCTTGGGACTAACGTCGCTTACTCTAGGAGCGTCGGCGGTCAAAGGTCTAGAGTTGGCAGACTACCTCGCCTATCTCGGCAACAAGATGGTTACTGGCGAAGAGATGACTCCTCTGGACGGCTTCCAGTTGGCAGCTTCTGTTTTCTTCTTTACCGACTCTTTGACCAGCGTGAGCTCCGTGATGTCTGCTTTCAGGTCGGCCCACCCGCAAACGAGCATCACACTGTCCACCCATGACGTCATAAGCAGCGTACACTCCATGGGCAGGTCTGTCACAGACGGCAGAGAGGATAAGAACAAACAAGACTCGGTATTCTGGCCAGTGGGAGGATGTTCAAGGAAACGAACTTGCATCATCCTCTAGCCGTGACGTCATAGACATGGGCAGGTCTGTCACAGACGGCAGAGAGGATAAGAACAAACAAGACTCGGTATTCTGGCCAGTGGGAGGATGTTCAAGGAAACAAACTTGCATCATCCTCTAGCCGTGACGTCATAGACTCGTCTTCGGGAGTGGTCAGTTCTGACGATCGTCCACACCACAACCCATCAGCTAAACTTTACTACAACTTTCCATTCACATGACCAAAGACAAGGATCATCTTAAAAACAATTAACTTCCCCCCAAAATATATATAACATGAGTTCTGTTAAGTACATTTTTATCTATCTCCTGCGGTTTACCAGTTATGCAAACTTCCGTAAAATTCATCCAGAATAAAGTAGTTTTTAGAAGCTATTCTCGGAAAATACAAAATATACATTTTATTTGTCTTGTAAATATCGTTTAATGTACAATATTTTTAATTAAAATCGTTAGAGCCATTTTTGAGAAAATCAAAATTATCGAAAATTTTTCCATGCAAAGGGTAGTTGGGAGTGGTATTTAACTGTCTTTTCATTTTTGAACTATGCTGTCCATAGTCTCACACATGGACCTTTTTCTAAACTTTTTTGATGCAGGGGACCCTAAAACATGTATTTCCGGTGAAATCTTGGTATTGAATTTGTGGGTGCAATACAATACCTTCTCTATACACTATGTATATAGTGCGTGTAGAGAAAGTAAAAATATGAAGAGTGGGTTTACTTAACCCAATTTCTGCGAAATTTTTAAAATGTAGTCAAGTCCTCGTGTATATTTTTGGCGTTTGGTATCATTTAACAAAACATCCATTTTTAACAGGTTGACTGCACTGCTTATAAAACGAGTACATTGTTACTCAACAATTAGCTATGAACCCATGAAATAAAAAAATGGAGAATTCAATTGGAGCAAGTATTCTGTTGGTTAAAACAAGAATCGAGGTATTTAATGGCTGCGATGTCGTAAAGACACGTAACAAAGTGGAATGCCTGCTTATAGATTTTATCTAACTGAAACGGGTGAAAGAAAGCTTCGCTAGGCTGTAGTAATAGTTTACATTTCTAATCTTTCTGAAATAAACAACTTTATATTTAACTTCTATTATATCAGTATAGCACCTAATATTACTTTAGCCCACATGTAAAATGTGGATAGAGAAGGTATTGTACTCCACCCAAAAATAAGTCGAGATTTTACCGAACATGTATGTTTTGGGTCCCCCGAGTCGGAAAAAAAGCATTTTTAGAAAAATGTCCGTGTGTGTGTGTGTGTGTGTGTGGACAGCATAGCTCAAAAACGAGAAGTCCATTAAATACCAAACTTGATATTTAAGTTCAGAATCTTCCAAAGATGTGACACAAAGTACTCTTTACATAGGAAACATGTCAAAAATTTTTGATTTTCTAAAAAATGGGTATTTTTGATTAAAATCTCTTACATTTAAGATATTTACATGCCAAATAAAATGTATATCTTTAATTTTCTGAGAATAACCTCTGAAGACCTCTTTATTTGGGTTGATTTTTATTGAATTTTGCATAAGAGATAAGACAAAAGCTTATTACACAAAAAATATAGATTTTAATACAACACACAATTTAATGTCACATACATTTTTTTCATGTAGTTGGCCATTTTAAAGATATTCCTTATTATTGATTTCACTCTTAAAATACTTAAACTTTTCTCATACAGGAATTTTTCAACTCCTAGCAATGCAAAGAAACAGATTTCAACCACATGGCAACCAAATTTTAAAAGATTTGACTAGCTGAATAAGCTTCTTAACAATAATTTGTTAAAGAGATGTAGAGAAAGTCATGTGAATGGAACACATCAGATTTTTTTATTCTGCCATGTGCAGCCATTTTGTGGTTACTCGTCTGTTTGTTATAAACCTTCAAGGCCCTAAACTGCAAAGCATGGCTGCAGAGTGATGACTGAGCGTAGCTGAGGGATCTGTAAAGGTAAATAACCACAACTTGAAATTAAAACCTTGGCAATCTATCACATTTCAAATCTGCACTTGTTAATATTTTCAAAAGTTTCAGATCACCAGTGGAAGTTTAGCCAAAATTACCTTGGTCACTCTTGGAAACCCTTCAACACCCTCCCTATTGTCCAGATTTGTCCCCCCCCCCCAGACAATTTGAAAGAATCGCTTGGATGGAAACATTTTGAAAACGAGGACGTCAAGGAGCCTGTGCGCAATTGGTTGGCGACACGCCCTCAAACTTTTATTGAAAAAGGAATGTTCAAGCTTCCAAAACGTTGGCAAAAATATGTAGAGTGTGAAGGAGGCTATGTTGATGAAGTCACTTGTGTATACATTTAATCAATAAATATTTTTAACAAAATTACCGTTTATATTTGAGTCACCTTCGTACCTACCCTATATTACATCAATGTCAGAAACGCTTTCATCAAGGTCTGATAATTGAAAATCACTCGCTTTGTTCTATTACAGCATGAACTGCAGTTTTCCTCTTTGGTTCATAACCTTTTTTTAACCAAGATAAACACTGGCTAGAGAAATTACATTTGAAGCCAATTTAGTGCTTTGGAGTGTGAAGCTAATGCCCTGAAATGTTCCAGAAAACCTTTCTCTATGGCTGCGATGTAGCAAGTATACATACGTTCCCGCTGGAAAGAGTTAAAACGTATGAAAATTGAATGATGATCACATCATGATATTGGCAAGTGAGACAACCCTGTATTGTGTGTCAACTGTTGGAAATGGTTTTTTTTTTAGGATAATGAAATATGGTTTAAGTTTTCTGGGTGTAATAAAACTATGATTTTTTTATAAAGCACAAAATTACAATTGTATTATCTGTAATTATTAATTACCTCTTGAAACTTTTCATATATACAAAGAATATTCCAGTCAAAGGATCAGTTTTTGATTCAGGTTTACAGAAATCACAGCTGAACAAAATAAAAAGAAGTACAAGCTAGGGAAAAGGTCAGCTTCAATACAAACAATGCTCGCTGATAACTTATCAAACAAGTAGTCACATACATCCACTTTATTTCAGTTTCCTATCAAGTACACAAAGAATTTGCACTGCAGTACAGTTTTGCCAACGTTACAAACCAATCCACGTTTACATTCTACTGAAATAATTGTCGTTTCTACATAACACACAGCACCAACAAGTATGTTGATGGCGCAAAGGTAATTATGCTCTGGCCAAATGATACTTTTATGCCACCTTGCTATGCAATGCTACAACACATTCACAAAAAGCTTCAAGGGTTTTTTGCAATGGATTGGTTTGCTTGAGATGCAAATTCTTAAAAGTGCAAAAGTCACAACTGGTGTATTTCTACATCCATTAGAAGTTAACTTCTATATTCACTATCCATATTACAAGCTCACATAAAAATAGATTAATACTCTTACATGTAGAATTTGAAAAGTTGGAAATCGTGTTGGCCTACTGTAAACTAAAATATGTATTTCAACTCTCGCTCTTTCACAACAATCTTCCTTAAAAGTGCTGGCGGGAATGGTTATCATTGTTGTGCGTGCGTGCAAATCATCATTCCTGGCCTATAACCAAACTGTGGCCCCATTTTAAACAAAGGTAATAGTGTAGAAAATAGCTTGGCAATCCTGCATTTATGAGCTCCAGTAGCATTATGGTACTAAACTGAGAAGCAATGCTGCCAACATTTCAGTACAATAATAGTTAAAAGAACAATCTAATATAACTATAAATAATTTTACTCCTGTATATGTGAGTCAAATATTTTACCTAAATACTTACGAAATCTGGTAATAGTATGTCAAAAGTCATTAATTACAACCTTCACTTTTCTTTTTGTGCAAGTTTGTTAACATTGTTGTTATATTCATTTATTTGACGAGTCAATTATTTACACTAAGCAACACTTACTTGGGACTTTTTATAATCTAAGAGCAATTAACAGACAATCTTCAATAGCCTAGCACATAGACTCGTTAACTGCCACTTCTAACAAATGAATACAAGAACAAAATAAAAATGGTTTCACAAGATCCCTCGCAGATAAAAAAATAAAACTAGTAAAAAAGAAGAAATTGCTAAAAGAAGCAACCAATAGAACAAAAGATGATATTCAAGAAATTCACATACCACCCTTGGGCATTTGACAAGTTTCAAACAATACAGCATTTAGCTTGCACCAGTAAACCATCACAGCATAAAAATGAATTAGGCTCAAACCTCAAGGAAATCATTTCAGCAAAGAAAAAATTGGGCATATACAAAATGGAGTGCAAGAATTAGAATCAGATTTATATTGCGAAAACAAAAACAAATCTATAAACAAGATCCAAAGAACACTTCAGAAATGTAAATCAAAAACAACTGGAAAAATCAGCAGTTGCCACCCACTTTTGGACAAAACACCACAATATAAATTATAACCAAAACAAGAGCTGGCCACATGGGAACACATCTTCATTGTGAAGAATAGAAACAGGGTTTTCAATTTCAACATTCCACAGAAGGATGTGTTTAGCAAGTTCATTGAACCACCACCAGAGGAGACAACATCACCAGCTTCACCATAAGGTCCTTCAAAACATGTTCCAGCAAAAATCCCAAGTAAGTGTTATTGGTATAATTAATTGACTTGTCAAATAAATTACCTTACTTTTATATAGGGCAAGCTAGTACCAAGTAGCCAACATAGTGGGGGAAAAAAAACTATGAGAAAATGTTGATAAATGATTCATTGGAGCTTGATCTTCACAGATATTTACGCACGTACATACATTTTCTTGGGTTACAATACCAAGAAAATGCTGTGTAGCAACTATTAGACTCCTAACAGGCCAAGACTGGTATAGTGAGATCTCCTCTGTACACTTAAACAAGATATGGATGGAAACCACCTACTGCGCTGCCCAACCTTTAGTCAACATAACATCAAAATACTGGAATGCAAGAGAGCAAATGGCTTCACTACCAACCAACATTTTCTTGGGCGCTGGGTCTCTAGTCTTCACTCAGTAGGTTTCCCGCAATCTTGGAAGGGTTTAGCAGAGCATCAACTGTAAACAATGATGTCCTAGAGCCATAAAATGAGAATACGATAAACAATTTAAATGAGGGAGTTTGACTTATTTTTGCATCCATTTACTGTTGTAATCAAAATTTAAAGTTGCATTTTGTCGTAGTTCAGTGAAACTTGCTATTTAAGTTTAGTACCCTTTAAGGATGCAACATGAAGATTTTGACAAAAATCTCCCACCCCAAGCTACCCTTTACATGAAAAAAAAGTTGATTTTCTCGAAAATGGCTAATGAGTTTGATTGAAATATCATATATTAAACATATTTACTGAAAAATAAAATATACTTTGAATTTTCTGGGAATGGTTTCTGAAGAATTCTTCATTCTGGACGAGTTTTAAGTAACTGCCAAACCGTAAGAGATTGACAAAAACTTACTGCAAAAATGTAAATGCTGTTAAAACACATAATTTATGTAAAGTACATTTCGTTCATGGAGTTGACCTTTTTTTTTGAGAAATTCCTTATTATCGTTTTAAAACACTTAAAACTTCTCTAATGCAGGTTTTGTCAACAAAAAGGATTTCAACCACATGGTTTAACCAGCTTTTAAAATATTTTGGCTATTGCTTTAGCCTAGTGTATTCCCTTCTACGTACAAGAAAGAAAGAAAATAATTGAAAATTTCTGCTAATATTTCTCTCTATTAACATGAATTGGATAGAAGAATAACAATAATTTGTTTCTCTAGATGTAGAGAATGAAACACATCAGATTTTAAAAATATAACTTTCAGATAAAAATGGCAAATTTAGGTTAAAACAAAAATAAAATAACTTCCTAATTTAGCTTTTTATTTTGGTTTCCCTTAATCACCAAGGTAAATACTGGATTGGGTATTTAATACCATGATCTAAAAATCTACCTTAAGTCTAAAACAACGGTAAAACTGAAAATAGATGGTAATAGTGACTGCACTGCCATCCTGACATGGACGAGACCTTGAAGGTTGGCTATATACCATCTGACTACAGATCTATAATGATACAAGGCGCATTCAAGTTCTAACACCTCTCATTTTTTTCCCTCAGAACTGGAAAGAAACATGCAGTTTGTTTTAAACCTAGAGCGGGCGCACTGATGTATTTTATACACCAGTTACATTTTGCCCTCTAGTGGATAAACAGTTTATCTTATTGTGAGTACCTTTCAAGTCATTGTTTAGCTTCCGTTTTGTTGGGCCATAGCAATAGTAGCACCAAAAGGTTATTGTTGCAACTGCACTAGCTGCGCGCCCGGTCATGTAAGTAATATTTCATATTGCGGCTTGTATCGTAACGTAATTCCTTGTACTTTTACACAAAGATGTGTTTAAATAATTATTTGTTACCAACATTTAGGCAAAGAAATATTAGTTAGAACAGGCTCTTTTAGAGGTACTTGCTGAAGATGATGAAAAATTATCACTTGAGTAACCATGATAGCGACTCTGAAATTGAGAATGATGAAGAAATGCTTTCTTTTGAAGGTAAAGATGACATCTTTATAGGTAGGGACAAAGAAATGAAATGTATGAAGACATCCCATCTACCAGCAAAAAGTAGCGTGAAGATGTTTCCAGGCCCTAAAACGGTAGTATGAGGTATTGTAGAGGAAATTGAATCTTTCTGTGTGAAAAATGTAGTATGCTTTCACCCGAGGTTGTAGGGGACTAATTTGCATACATTTTGTAATGTGACTGGTTACATTACATATGCATAAAACTGCTATGCTTGGATGCGACGTATAATTGGTTGATTGATGAAATGTAAATTAGTAAGAGAACAGCAACCTAGCTGTGCTCGTGTAACACAGTATGTTACGTGGCAACGGCAACATTTTCAGAGTGTAGTCAAGTGAGGGATGCGACAAGGCAGAAAGTCATGTGACAAACCAAGAGAGCATCACCTCCACAGTTTGTATTTCCATGGGGTCTGTCCTCCAGGTGGGTGATACCAGTTTCTTTCTGCAAAAAACTTTGTAGTCATTCCTCATGCTCCGTACTCACCAGCGACTTTAGCTTCTTTCTCACTTTAAAAGACACTCCGTGCTGCTCTTGCATCAGCAATTTTCCAGTGTCAAAACACACTCCTAAAGAAGCATTTGCAGAGGACATGGAATCATGGCGTTGATGTTGCAAAACTGTATGGAGATAATGTCGAGAAGTGACACAAAGTTTCATATTTTCATGTGATTAGTTAGTGAGAAAAAATCGGAGGTGTTATAACTTGAATGCACCTCATTAGATGTAGTGGTTAAAATGATGTAAAATAAAATAGAATTAAAAGAAAAAATACTTAAAGCCCCATTTCCTTTGTTCAGAAAGTTAATGCAAGTACAATCAGAGACACCTGTAGCATGAACATTTTACGAGGGCAATTGCTGCATATCACGGAGGAAGCAGTTCAGAGTTTGTGTGTTAGGGAACTAGCTTTGCTAGGTTCTGGTGTCAGTACAGCCATGAGTAAGCAACAAGACCCTTCTTCTGTTGTGCAATGCATTATCAACTTTTTAACTAAGGAAGGGGTTAAACCTTCAGAGATTTTATGTTGTTTAAGGGCACAGTTTGGGGACACTACACTGTCGCAGAATCGAGCGTTTACTTGGGCCAGACAATTTAAGGGCGGCCAAGAATTTGTGGAAAACGAAGGTCATGCCTGATGCCCAAGGTCAAGTCTCACAAAGGAGTTTTGCTGGTTGATTTTCTTCATGATTGACTTACAGTGACAGCAGCTTACTATTGCCAATTGTTAAGGTCTGTAAACGTGCCTACCGAAGCAAAAGACGTTGTATGCCCATCAGAGGTGTCGTCCTTCTCCAACACAATTTGACAATGGACACAATGGCGGACGTGCACTGGGAAACCCTTCAACACCTTCCCTATAGTCCAGACTATTTTTTGTTTGCACCCATGAAAGAATCACTTGGAGGGAAACATTTCGAAAATAACAAGGACATCGAGGAGCATGTGCACAATTGGTTGGTGACCCGCCCTCAAACTTTTTTTGAAAAAGGAATACTCAAGCTTCCAAAATGTTGGCAAAAATGTGTAGATTGTGAAGGAGGCTATGTTGAGAAATGCTGATGAAGTCACTTGTGTAAATATTTAATCAATAAAAGTTTTTAACAAAATTACCGTTTATATTTGAATCACCCTCGCATTACATTTTCTAATGGAATTAACAGATTTAAAGATTACAGAACAAATTTAAAGGAAAGTATACATATCATAATTGACATCTCCCATAATCAAACCTCATAACACGAGAGCCAACCTTTTATAAGAGTTGTGAAAATATTTTTGTGGCTATTCTTGCTAAATTTGACAGCACTTGCTCAGTTTGCTCAATACACTCATGCCAACTGCAACAAATAAAATACAAGAATCCCTTAACTGCATTTATTATAATTTTATTTTATTATTATTATTTTGAAAGATAATCCAAAGCAGGAATGACTTTTTGGTAAAATTGACAGTTTATTCGTACTAAATTTAATAATACATCTAAGAAAATATAGCACCAACATTTGAGTCATTAGTTTAACTTTTCTTCTTTTTTTCTTTCTAATTGCTACATTATTCCAAAAGATTTTTATAATATTACGTTATTATGAGATGAAGACTGGAGAGTGCCACTGCCAACTTCTGTCCTGATGTACACAGGAACGACATTAGCAATGGCTCTGTCACTCCTCCATGTTAATATATCCATTTCAAACAATTAATAAATCATTATTTCTGTTAACAACATGCTCACATTCATTCCTTCGTTCACTCGCATTAAGGTTCTTTCACTACTCAAGGAAAATGAACAATATTACAACTAAGAAACTGAAAACAATTTTCTTTATCAACTATCTTTAATTATTATTAGTGAAGCAAAGCACTAACAAAACAGGAAATGAAGTTTGGTTCTTTAATAATGTCCGAAGTACACACCCTGAGAAACCTGACACAAGATTGGTGGATTCAAGGAAGTATACTGGTCACTTTCACTTAGCAACGTCAAATGTAGCGAGTTATACCAACATTCAGGGGATACCCATTATGCTGGCTAATCTGCAGTTGGCTTCTTTTCTGTTTTTGCTGGCACCAGGAAGTAATATCTGATAATGTTAGGGACCCCTGCTGTATCCAAAATCTGGTCACCCTATGTGTCCTCATCACTTAACTAATAAAGAGAGATTAACAGTCCAATACTTGCACCATTTCACTTTCTGATTTTCCTCTTTATTCTGCAGCCTTTAATTTCTGAATTAAAATGGAAATATCAACATACTGCATACTCAAATTTGAAAACTGCCAAAATATTTTATTTATAAGTAGCAATAGGTAATTTTTATGAATAAAGGATTTTCAAAATATACTTAATGATGTACTTAAAGCAAATTAATTATCTTGTTTTAGCTGTGCTACACTTTATTACTTTTTTTTTTTTTTTTTGCAGCTTAATAATCCTTTAACTGGGTTGGTCATATCGGACGATGAATGAAATTGGTGAAATGATCTCAGGGTCCATGGAGCTTGAAGTTACTTGACATTCGTCTTCTCAGGGTAAGGGATTATCTGGTTAACTCGCTTTAAGCGAGATTCGAATCACACAGCACCACACTACCCAGGCACACGTTATAACTCTTATTGAGAAAAATAGGGCACAAAACATTATTTTGTTTTCTACTTATGCCTGGAATTTTTGCACAACCAGTTTTGACATTCTCCAGTTTAAGGTAGCTGTAGTACAATCCACTACTGTTAAGTGGTTTTACTTGCAGCATTATGCTGGTAAGAATGTTATGTGACTGCCACAATGTTTGGCATATTGGCTGGGATCTTTAAAGCCTGGTCATCGATGCGGTGATGACCAAGAAAAATAGTAAAAGAATTTGCTTTCAATATTTTATAGAATGTGAACCAATTAAATAATATGTCAAAAGGCTCTGCAATACAAGTCAGCAATAGATTCACTAATTCCAATTCATAAAAACCTACGTATGTTGATCTACAACCACAACGATTTTCTCGTAGGCTTTTATGCAAGCCAGGTTATTGTAGGTTTGAGTATATCTCCACCACAGAATAAATAGAATAACTTACAGTTATAGTGTTCAGTAGTGGGATATGATGGTTTTTAGAATATGCTCATTGCTAGTGGTTTTGAGTGTAGGAATTAGTGATGTTGGTAACGTGATCCGGATGCAATGCCATTGTTGTGAAAGACAATATGGATAACTGGCCTAAAGCAGAACATGTGTTTGCATTTGAGTTGAAATTGATCACTAGTGTGCAGAGAACATTTACAAATGAATTTAATATTGCACAGTATGGAATAACACTATCCTAAAGTGGTGAGTAAATTTAACAATTCTCGCAATGTTGTGATAAATTTCTTGGTAGTGCAAAATCAGTCTGCACGCCTGTAAAGTTAAAGAAGCTGAGCAACAAAGTCCAACTCAATTCTGCAATGTTCAAAATTCCTGATGAAATTAAGTGTTGCAACAAGCCTTGCACCATCATTCTGCTGAAATGCCATTTATCCTGTTTTGCTGAGACAAGTTATGCAAAGCTTCATAACAGATTGCTGGAATGTATTTGTTGCCATGGAGGCCACAAACAAACAAAAACAAATATATTAATTTCAGTTTATCGGTTTTCTTTTAAAACAGTCATATCCCACTCCTGGACCGTATTCAAGTCTTGGACTGCTCCAGCAAGGATGATGATATATCTATCAATTTGTTTTACATCAGAAAGTGTTTCATCATGCTGTTTACACTCCTACATAAAGTATAAATAATAATTTGAACATCCACATGACAGATTTCTGAATCCTGCTTTTCTCAGAAGAGTTGTCTAATATACAGTATTAGCATTTTCAGTAATTTAAGTGAGCTGCATATTTACAAACAGTGTTTGCGACTCCTACTGACATTACTTCCATTTGTATTTGCACAATGTTAGATTCACTGTGAAAAATGCACTCGGTGGCCCATTCCACTGGTAAGTAAATATACTTAAATATTTTTAACTTTAAATTTTGCAAATATGCAAAGAGGTTTCTGACAGTGATGTGATTAATATTAAAGAAAATAGCTTGAGTAGGCTTTTGTAACACTATACATTGTATTATAAAAATTGACTCAAATTCTTTTCTTTAATGCTTAAACCAATTTATTTTTATTGGAAATACGGAGTAGCTTCTATTTTTTTCTATCCTCTTGATCTGAGGGCATGCTAAGAACTAGTGGCACAACATTTAAAATAATGTTATTTTAAATGAAATAAAGAGCATGCTTTTTACTTTCTCTAGCCCCATATGTACAATGTACATAGGGATAGAGAAGTATTGTATTCCACCCAAAAATTCCATGTCAAGATTTCGCCGGAAATATATGTTTTGGAGTCCCCTGAGTCGGAAAAAAGCATTTTTAAAAATAAGGTCCATGTGTGTGTCTGTGGACAGCATAGCCCCAAAACGAAAGGACCGATAAATACCAAACTTGGTATTTACGTTTAGTATCTTCCAAGGATGAGACCCAAAGATTTTCAAAAAAAATCCCGCCCCCCACAAATTACGCTTTACATGGAAAACAATTTCGAACATTTTTATTTTCTTAAAAATGGCTTTGAACGATTTTGATTAAAATCCTGTATATTAAAGCTATTTATGTCGGAAATAAAATGTATATCTCAAATTTTTTTGGAGTAGCCTCTGAGGACCTCTTTATTCTGGATGAATTTTATCGAATTTTGCTTAACTGCTAAACCGTAAGAAATAGAAAAAAACTCAATACACAAAAACACACAATTTATGTCCTTTACATTTTTGTTGTGGAGGTAACCGTCTCCGAGATATTCCTTGTTATTGGTTTCAATTGTGAAGTACTTACACTCTTCTCAGACAGGAAGTGTCCATTTTTCTTTTGTTCTACTCCTGGCCAAGCAAAGAAGCAATAAGAACATTCTGCTAATATCTTGATTAGCATTGTGTAGAAAGAAGAATAATCTTTTGTAGGAGGTTTGTGGAGCAGCTAGAGAAAGCCATGCGAGTGTAACACATCAGGTTTTTGGGTGCTGGCATGATGGGGAAAGAAATCCTAGTTAGCAACACCAGCAACATTATCATAATTCTCTACTCGCTGTTTTATGGACTGTAGAACCAATAGGAAACCTTCCTTGAATCCACCACTGCACTAGGTAAATGGGCGTTTCCCTTCCATATACGCTTGGGCTCACTTATCTATGTAAAATATTTAACACATTATCACAGAAAAGTAGTTTGTCTGTGCATATTACCATTTTTCTGTTGACTTAAGACGTTTACCATTCACTTCCATACACGAAAAAAGATTAACTTGAACACATTCTGTGGACATAGAAGAAGGCATCAGCTATATCCTTTTGTTCGTTATAACCACCACCTTTACTAGCATCTACATAACACTTTGCCCTATAACAATCATTAAAACGAGAATTTAGTAATTTCAAGCTAGGAATTTCTCCAACTCGACAAGCCACCGACAAGTGCTACCAACATAAAATGTGCAATGGGAGGATCCTAATTTGAAACTCAAGTAAATTCTCCACAGTAGCAACAAATGTAAAAGCAGAAATTTATTTTTTATCAGCTTATATCTATATACAGTAATTAAACAAGTTTAATCCATTACATACACTTTTTTAATATTATTATTTCTCGGGTTATGCATTTGGTATCACTGCACAAATCTGTTGAGTGGGTCTTGGTTTTTTTTTTAACAAAAACATTTCTTCACCAGGGCAACCTTTGAGAGCATGAAAATTAATTTCAATTTACTTTTGTAACGTCAAACAAATCACCAGCTTCTTGTTAAATCTGTTTTTTTTACTTACCACATTTTATTCTTGTGTTAATACAGAACAAAAATTTAATTTGCATGAATTACTTGACTAAAATATCAACTTTTGCCCGCATTTTCAGCCATCTATCAACCGTCATGCCCCTCCAAAGATTTCAATGCCTCAACATTGTTCCATTTTATATCTATGGTGGGGCATTTTAAATAAGAAGTGTGCAGAAAGATATTTATTAAAAATATGTTACAAATTTTTAAGTTTCAAAGGAAGACAATGTTACTACATAAGCTTATTCAGCATATATTTGGTTTACAGCAGACAGAATTCGATAGATAGCCAAGATTTCGGGTAAAGCCTGGCGCACAATTCTCCGGAAATGAGAATTAAAAACAAGAACTAGAATGAGGCTTATGTGCAATAAAATTCTGACTAGTTCTCTCTCTCTCTCTGCAAATTATGTATGCAGTTTACTTTCTCTACACGTACTATGTACATAGCGTATAGAGAAGGTTGCACTCCACCCTAAAATTTGATACTGAGATTTTACTGGAAATACATATTTTAGGATCCCCTGTATAAAAAAAAAAAAAGGCATTTTCAGAAAAAAAGTCCATATGTATGTATGTATGTATGTGTGTATGTATGTATGATAACTCAAAAATGAAAAGTCGATAAAATACCAAACTTTGTATATAAGTTTAGTATCTTCCAGGAATGTGACACAAAGATTTTGAAAAAAATTCTCCCACCCCAAACTACCCTTTACATAGAAAAAATTACAAAAATTTTGTTTTTCTTAAAAATTGCTCTAACAATTTTTATTAAAACATTGTGTATTAAAGATATTTACCTGGCAAATAAAATGTATATCTTGAATTTTCTGGGAATAGTCTCTGAAGACTACTTTACTATGGATGAATTTTACAGAATTTTGCATAACTACTAAACTGCAAGAGATGGACAAAAATGTACCACACAAAAAATGTAGAACACTTTAAAACACACAATTTGTCATATATGTTTCTCTTGTGGATTGACCATTTCAAAGATATTCCTTGTATCTGTTTCAGATAAAGTACTTAAAAGCTTTTCTCACATGCAAATTTGTTAACGCCTTGCAATGCATAGAAACAGATTTCAACCTCAGCTTTTAAAAGATTATACTATTGTTTTAGCCTAGTGTATTCCCTCATTTACGTTCTACTTACAAGGAATCAAGTAATGAAGACAATTTCTGTTAATATTTATCTTGATTATAACGTAGATAGTTTAATAATGATTTGTGATGTAAAGAAAGTTATGTGAATGGAACACATTAACTTTTTTCTATAAACTTCATCTATTGTTATCAAATGTACAGGTGTTCACAGAAATGTTTCCCAGTTATAAATATGTATAGCATCACTGTCAATTATTGGTTTTACATGAAATTGGTGTTCCAATGAAAAAGTTTCAATAGAAGTGCAATTGCTAATTGTTGGCCAAAACAGAAGACAACACAAGAAAACATTTATTTCTGCTATTTTGTTTTATGGTCTGGTTAAGTTTTCAACTTGCTGTGAATTCTAAAGCATTTAGAGTTTTATGGCATCTTGCTGTATGGGTATTCTGAATCAACAACTTGCAGGAGATGGATTGGGCCCTAGGAACCAAGATTAAGGTCTTCTTCAGCTGGCCTCTGAGATCCCCTCACTTGACTGTATGTCTAGGGGTCACATAAGGATCTAATGCTACCACCACCACAAAATTTGCACGAGCTCCAATTTCATATAACTTTTTCATGTGTAAAAATGCTTAACAAGACTTCCTTTGGAAGTGAAATAAAGCCTTGGTACCGTGTTGTAAATTTATAGCACGTAAAAGAACATCAAGCCTGATAAAGAAGCCTTTGAGCAAAATTAAGCAGCCTTTCAAGCCTGAAAGGCTGAGAACCACAATAGTTGAAGAGCATCCATTAGTAAAACACCCATTTCCATTTACCACTGCAGCTATGTTGGAATGTGAATGCATAAAAGGGAGTATATTGTGTCTTTGACAAGGTTGATGGCCCCAATTTCACTTACATTTAACAACACTATGCTGTTTATACCTGGGAAATGTTTCTGTGGACAGCCCGTCCTTTTTATTCTGCATTAATTGGTAGACTAATTAGTTTGAGCCAGATCAATGAATATAAATAATAATTTATTAAACTGAAACTAATAAATAAACTGGAATGTTGAGGGATTTATTAAAAGTCACATACAAGTTGTTAAGGGTGTAGCTGTTGATATTTGTAATGGCAATCGAGGACAGTGTAATTAAAACTACAGCATTATTTGCTCATTTGTGAACTTACAATTTTAGTTATTAAGAGTAGTACGCTTTAGGTTGGTTAGTACCTCAAAGCTGTGTGCGCAACATACAAGCCAGGTTGGAAGGCATAACACTGTGTGGGGGCAGGCCTTACTATAAGAATGTTGTATTGGAACTCAGTTCAAATGCTTCTGCAAAGCCAATGACATCAAGCTATTGAGATATGAAAACATGGAAGCAAAACAGATAGTCCATACTGACTATCTTTTCAGATCAGTTAAGCAAAAAATATCAGATCATAAATTACATTATTGGTTTGTGAGAAACTGTTAAAGAGAAAAAACAAATAACACACCAAACTGGACATATTTGATCAAATAACTGTATCTATGTCCTGGAAGTATGAGCAAACTTTAATCTGGCACCATTTTGTCATATGACAGCTGCAGCCATGTTTGTTATCTGCTATTCTTCTCATTAGTGATCTAATAGCTTTTTTGTGTAAGTATTGTTGTTTGGTGTTTATTTTCATCATGGAGCACACATCCAAGTGATAAGTTATTACAAAAACAGTGAAATTCCCACGGCAACTACTCGTTAATTGCTCCAACCGAATCCTCAGTTCAGAAGTTGACCGGAAGTTTGAAATCACGAGTTCTGTTGCAACTGCGTTCTATTCGAATACAAGAAAACATTGCTGTCGAGGATGATGTGATCGTAAACTCCAGAAAATCGGTTTGCCGATGAGCCCATCCAAGTTCACTGCATGCAATCCTTTCAAAAAATCTGAAAATGCATGCACACAAGAGTTAAAGCCAACCAGATCATACGATCTTGCACCTTGTGACTTATTGCTTGTGAGGATTTGTGAAATCAAAATGTACATGAATAAACTACAAACAATATGCAACTGAAGGATGAAATTCAAGGATTATTAACAGCATCCTACCAGATATTTGTGAGCAGCATCGAGAACGTCAATGAATGTATTGCTCGTTGCTGCGCAGCCTTGGGTAGTCATATGGAGGATAATATTTTTCATACATAAATGGGAGATGTTACTTAATGTGTTTATAAAAAAAAAAAAAAATTTCAATCACTTTTATATACTCTATAGCACTTCCTGGACACCTCAACATTGGTTGTAATACTATGCCAAAACATTTTATTATGGAAAGACAAGGACCATCTTCTAAATTCTGAGATCTTGTCCGGTGACATCTTGGTGAAGATGTTTTATCAAAAGAGAGAGAGAGAAGGCTGCAGTCAACTATAAGTGGCAGGATTTTTCAATCCAGAGAAGGAAAATGGAAAAAAAAAAAAAAAAAAAAAAAAAAAATTCCAAAATTATATATATTATTGTTAAGCCGATGTCCCATGGTCAAATATTTTGGTCCAAAGCTCGACAAACTACACATTGGATTGTGGGACATTGGATAATTCCATTGTATACAATTTCTGTTCTATTTTTTGGTCCAATTCCAGTTTGCTACAACAGGGTACAGCGGTTTCTAATTTTTGGTCCAAACCAATGAGCAACCTGGTGGTAATGACGTAATAAGATGGCAGCTACTGCTGGGTCTTCCTTCTCACCAACATAATGATTGTGTGAAACTTTGCTGTATCTTGTAAACTTTGTCCTAAATAATGACTCGGGTATTTATAACCCCTGCAAATGTATTTTATCAGATCCATTTGTACCTAACCTTCTTTTCTCAACAAAATATAAAAACCCTATCTTTGACTTGCTGGTATGGACTGCTTCATATTTGTGTCTTTGCAAGTGATTTTTGCAACTAAGGACAGCAACTTTCCAAACAAATATTCGTCCATTCTAAGAAAGTTAAAATAATTTACAGGGTCAGAAATGAATTCATTTTGCAGCATATGTAGTACACCTCTTCCTTGCGCTGCATTCCTATGTTCTAGCCCTGGTCTAGTCTTGATTTTGTCTTTCTATTATGATATGCTCGCAATGGATACATAAACTAAGCTTGCGACAGCAAACGTAAATAATTGTGGCACAGCAACCTCCTCCATTTTCTATCAGCTGTTCATGTGTATGCGAGAAATATTTGGACCAATACACACTCCCATGGGAATGGTACGGAGAAATTGTACACAACGTTCACGTTGTATAAAAAATTTTGGACTAAATTTTGACCGTGGGACATCGGCTTTACATTTATATAGCCCCCTATAACAGTTAAGGCCATATCGGGGTATTTGAATTAGAAACAACTCGTCTGTAGTTTATTTTTCGTTGGGTTTAAATCATTTATTTCCTCAGACACACACACACACACACACACATTCATTCTCACATACATACTTCCAGACTGTATGGGGGATAGGGAATAATTTTGGCTAAAGAAAAATGTCCCGCCCCTGCCGGGAATTGAACACTTGACCATGGAGGCAGTCTCCAAAACTATTCCCTTGTAACTAAAAGTGTAATTGACATAGCAATATTCAATTATTAATTTTTTTTATTTTTTATGCACTTTCTACCCATTATTTATAAGAGTATATGGGGGTTCATTTATCTCTCAAAATCATGATATATGTAATCAAAATGTGCTGCTCGCATAAGTTGCTGATGAAGAAATGTTTACACTGAATGCAAAAGATTTGTGCTGTAACAAAGTTAGTTATGTTACAATATGCAACAGACTTTTCTCTTTACTCATGCCCCAACAACACTGCGTACGTACTCCTGGTGCGATATGCATGGTATCCTGCTCTCTTGCCAAAGAAACCAATACAAAGAATAATTATGGGCGAGGTGTAATTAGGGAACCCAATGATAAACATTTTGGACATGAAACCTGTCTGTCTGTTTTCGTGCGGCCAGTTTTGTCTACAGAAAAACACATTTTTTCTTGGGCTTCTGCGTCAGTACTGGACACAGCACTGCGCGGATTGCTTCATCAAATACGGTCTTCAGTCCCTTTTGAGTCAGCGCACTGCATTCGAGGTACTTCACAGCGCCGATCTCCTTGGCCATGGCTAGACCCTGCAGCACATAGACAACACTATACTGTCATTCAGAGGGTTTTAGTGCTCCAAATAATATTAGAACAATGCATAGGTAGAGTCAGACTGAAAAATTCAATGCCATACTTGGAACTTCCTAATAGTTGGCTATGCTATAAATCCTGGGCTTACAACATTGTTAAGTCGCCATTGGGGTTGTCATCTGAAAATAATTTGAGAACATGCGAGTCAGTTGAGAAATTCAATGCTATGCCGGCATGTTGCCATGGTACCTCAGTGGTAGAGCAACCGGCTAGAGACTGGGAGATTCGTGGTCCAAACCCCAGCTATGAAATTGAATTTTTCAGTCTGACTCTACCTATCCAACATCTGTCCTACACACAGCTTGTGTGGGGAGAAAAAAATCAATATTAAAACAATGTTCAAAATGTGAATCCTGTAGGGAAGTTTTTAAAAGAGAATGAATGTTCACTGTAGTGTCTTTGTACATATATAGAACCACAGAAATGCACAAACCAAAAACAAATAGGCAAGTACATAGACACCAGGTTTAAATTGGATACGAGGGTTGGCTGATCAAGTACCAGGCCTCTCACACATATGGCGCCACTAGGCCAGTTAGATGGTAGTTTAACTCTAGACTAGCTTGTATCCATAATTGCACGTCAATAGCTTGTTTAGTTTTTCAATGACAGCATTTTAAACAAGACACATTTAGAGTTTTCACGAAAATGCAGGATTTGGAAAAACGAGCAGTGATTAAATACTTCCATTTGAAAGGCTTAACGCCTAAAGAAATCAAGGAGGAAATGGACAGTACATTGAAAGACTCTGCCCCTTCATATTCAATGATTAAAAGGTGCGTTGCACAGTTTAAAATGGGACGTATGAGCACTAGTGATGAGCCTCACTCTGGATGCCCTGTGGAAGTGACAACTCCAGAGATCATTGAAAAAATAATTCATCATTTAGTAATGGAAGACCGCAGATTAAAGCTGTGTGAGATAGCAGAGGCTGTAGACATATCAAAAGAACGTGCAGGTAATATTTTAAGTATTGTTTCGGGCTTTCACAAGGTCTGTGCCGTGTTTGTTGACACCAGATCAAAAGTTGCAAAGAAAAACTGTTTCTGTTAAGAATGTGGAGCTCTACCGTAAAAATCGCTGTGAACTTTTGAGACGGCTTATTATCATGGATGAAATTTGGATACATCACTACACTCCACAAAGTAAATCACAGTCAAAACAGTGGATTGCGCCAGGTGAACCAACTCCAACAAAGGCAAAGTCAACTTTCTCATCTAACAAGGTTATGGCGAGTGTTTTCTGAGATGCACAGGGAATTATTTTTATTGATTACTTGGAAAAGGGTAAAAGTATCACTGGTGACTACTACACAAGCTTACTGCAATGTTTGAGTGGTGAGGTGAAAAGAAAAAGACCTCATTTGGAGAGAGGAAAAAAAAAAACTTGTTTCATCACAGCAATGTTCCGACCCATCATTCTGTCATTGCAATGGGGAAAAATGTGCGAATTAAAGTTGGAATTGCTTGAACATCCACTCTATTCGTCAGACCTAGCACCCAGTGACTACCACCTGTTCCCAAACCTCAAAAAATGTCTTGTAGGACGAAGATTTCACAGCAACGAGGAGGCCATTGATGCGGTAAACAGCTATTTTGAGGACCTTGATAAATCGCACTACAGAGATGTTTTTTGGGTAGTGTTTAATGTCCGCTTTAACTACTTATGGCACTGCAGGCGGGAGAGATGATTTAATTAAAGTAGAACACCGATATGAAAGATGTACTAGTCTTTCTGGAGATTATGTTGGGAAATAAAGCAAAAAGAAAAAACGGTTTTTAAATGATGTTTTCATTGAGAGGCTCGGGACTTGTCAGCTGATCCTAGTAATATAAACAAAGATAATTGGCTTGTATATGCACAATAGACTGTCACTTGAAGTAAAAACAACAGTTTTAGATTTAAACAAAGTGTAAAAAAAATATCTTTAAACAATCCTGTATATAACATTAATGATCCAAACTATTGTAATTCTTAACTTTCTATCTTTGTACTTGACAATGCTCCAAACTTGTATTTGAGTCTATGGGCAATAAATAAATTATTATTATTGCTATTAAAACATTTCCTGAGCTTCTACAAGCCTTCAACAATTTGAAGTGTTCTTTGGATCTTGTTTCTTGGGAAAACAAAAGGAAATCTAGAAACAAGATCCAAAGAACACTTCAGAAATGTAAATCAAAAACAATTGGAAAAATCAGCAGTTGCCACCCACTTTTGGACAAAACCCCACAATATAAATTCAGAACCAAAACAAGAGCTGGCCACATGGGAACACATCTTCATTGTGAAGAATAGAAACAGGGTTTTCAATTTTGACGTTGCACAGAAGGATGTGTTTAGTAAGTACATTGAACCACCACCAGAGGAGACAACATCACCAGCTTCACCATAAGGAATTAGTCAATGTCCAGTTGAAAATGTAGGAAACTAGTCCTTTGAAACATGTTCCGGCCAAAATCCCAAGTAAGTGTTGTTTGGTGTAATTAATGGACTCGTCAAGTTGTTCTTCAATCTCCACAAAGTGTACAGGGGGTGTCCAATAAGTCCTTAGAAAAACATAAGAAAGCATTTTTTCATGATTTCTCTGTTCAACACGTACATCTGTCACAGCTAACCACGTCTGTCACAGCTAACCATGTCTGTCACAGCTAACCATGTCTGTCACAGCTAACCACGTCTGTCACAGCTAACCACGTCTGTCACAGCTAACCACATCTGTCACAACTAACCACGTCTGTCACAGCTAACCACGTGTCACAGCTAACCACGTCTGTCACAGCTAACCACGTCTGTCACAGCTAACCACATCTGTCACAGCTAACCACGTCTGTCACAGCTAACCACGTCTGTCACAACTAACCACGTCTGTCACAGCTAACCACGTCTGTCACAACTAACCACGTCTGTCACAACTAACTATGTCTGTCACAGCTAACCACGTCTGTCACAACTAACCACGTCTGTCACAGCTAACCACGTCTGTCACAACTAACCATGTCTATCAGAACTAACCACATCTGTCACAACTAACCATATCTGTCACAACAAACCACATCTGTCACAACTAACCACATCTGTCACAACTAATCGCATCTGTCACAACTAACCACATCTGTCACAACTAACCACATATGTCACAACTAACCACATCTGCCACAACTAACCACATGTCACAACTAATTGCCTGTCACAACTAAACACATCTGTCACAACTAAACACATCTGTCACAACAAACCACATCTGTCACAACTAACCACGTCTGTCACAACTAACCACGTCTGTCACAACTAATCGCATCTGCCAGAACTACCACATCTGTCAGAATTATTCATGTTGAGTGGAATTAATTGTGTCAGGTCTCTCAAATCTAGTCATTCCTGATCATTAGTATGCTTTCTAATGAACTAAGAAATGTCTGATAATTTAGCAATGTTTGCCCTTTCTACTGTCTTAAGTAGCACTAACCAACAATACTTGAACCAAACTTTATGTGATTTCAGATTTTTAAATTTAACAATGCTAGTTAAGCAATGAATGTTTTTATACACATTTTTGGTATGAGAAATGAGAATCTATTACCTGTGGATATGTGATTGGTGCCAGTTTCTTGTCTTTAAGCTTCTCAATGGTTTCTTTGTCTTCTCGCAGATCCAGCTTGGTGCCCACGAGAATGATAGGTGTGCTAGGACAATGATGTCGCACCTCAGGATACCACTGCAAAACATCCAACATACATCAATCACTTTGTGTATCTGACATTGTACATCCTTATACAGTGCAACTCGGATAATTCAAATGTTTATAATTTAAAATTGTCATTTGAATATTTTCAAAATAGTGACCTCTGGAATGCAAGGCAGACATGCTACCCCCCACTACAGAGGTATAAAAGTTCTTAATCAGTTAATTCATAAATTGATAATATTTAATGAATTATTAAAACCTGAAATAATTTATTTATGACTTTTCCTGGTGTTATCGACAGAGGGTAAAGCTACATCAGGTGTTAAAGTATCTCTACAACTAGAGCTCCATAATATTTAGTTAAGAAATTGCTATAGACATAAAAATGTTTTACATTACCTTCGCTCGGACGTTCTCAAAGGATGCAGGATTCACTAATGAAAAGCAGATTAAGAAGACATCCTGTAAACAAAGATTTATTTGTTAATGTACGCTGTGATCTGCCATTGTCAACAATTTACAGACCAAGAGAATGAACACACTTACAGTTTGTGGATAGGACAGAGGTCTAAGTCTATCATAGTCTTCTTGTCCTGCTGTGTCCCACAGTCCTAGGTTTATTGGCTTCCCATCCACCATTACATTGGCGGAGTAATTGTCAAATCTGAAACACACATTTTTTCATCACTAAAAATCTCATGTGTTACACCCACATGACTTTCTCTAACTGCTCTACAAACTTCTTACAAAAGATTATTCTTCTTTGTGCACAATACTAATAAAGATAAACATTAGAGGAATGTTCTTATTACTTAGTTCCTTATAAGTAGAAGGGAACTAAAGGAATGTGCCATGTGATAGTCAAATGTTTTAAAAGCTGCCGTTATGCGATTGTCATCACAAATCACTTCTTTGCTTGGCCAGGAGTGGAACAAAAGAAAATCGGACACTTCCTGTCTGAGAAAAGTATAAGCACTTTACAGCTGACACTAATAACAATGAGTAACTCAGAAACGGTAACTCTTTGAAAAAATGTATATATCATAAATTGTGTATTTTAACAAGATATATGTTTTTTTTTTGTAGTAAGTTTTTGTCTGTCTCTTCAGAAGCTATTACCAGAAAATTCAAAATACACATTTTATTTGTGATGGAAATGGCTTTAATATGTAGTATTTTTATCAAAATTTTTAATCATTTTTAAGAAAAACCAAATTTAATTTTTTTTTCATGTAAAGGGTAGTTAGGGTGGATTTTCTTAAAAGCCTTCGTGTTGCATCTTTTTTTCTTTTTTTTCTTCTCTTCTTTCCAGCTATGCTGTCCACAGACAGCACACTCGCGGAGCTTTTTCTGAATAGGATTTTTTTTTGTACTTCAGGGGTCTTAAAACATGTATTTCTGGTGAATTCTCAGTATCAAATTTTTGGGTGCAATACAATACTTCTCTAAAAAAACCTCTCTGTAATTATTTCACAACTACTCTTGAAAGTACAGAGCAACAATTCTTCAACCTCTTAAAGTTTATTACTTTCTCTACCCATATGTATATATTGTAGAGAACATATTGTATTCCACCCAAAAATTGAATGCCAAGATTTCAACAGAAATATATATTTTTGGAAACCCCTGAGTCTGAAACATACAATTTTTAGAAAAAGGTCTGTGTGTGTGGACAGCATAACTCAAAAATGAAATGACTTAAACACCAAACTTGTATTTAGCTTTAGTATCTTCCAAGGATATGACACAAAGATTTAATCCTCCCATTATATGGAGAAATGTTCAAAGATTTTCATTTTCTCAAAAATGACTCAACGGTTTGGATTGGAATTCAGTATATTAAAGATGTTTACACGACAAAATGCAAATCTAGAACTTTCTGAGAATAGCCTCTAAAGCCCTGTTTATTCTGGATGAATTTTGTGGAATTTTGCTTAACTGCTAAATCGTAAGAGATAGCAAAAAACGGAGTGCACAAAACTCTAGATCGCATCAAAGCACACAATTTATGTCCTTTTTTATATTTTTGTTGTGGAGCTAACCGTTTCCAAGATATTCCCTGTTATTAGTTTCAATTTTAAAATGCAATTTTCTCAGGCAAGAAGGGTTGTTTTTCTTTTGCTCTACTACTGGTCCAGCAAAAAGCAAATTTCAATGACAACGGCTTTACTTTCCTTCCAAAAGAAGCTATGCTAAGGATTTTTACATCCAAAAGGTTCATCCCCCTTTGCTATTACTTGGAGGGAACCATGGAGGGCAACTTTTGCTATTTCAGTTTTTAAATTCTTATGAGCATTCGAGCAATTTAGAATGAGGTGTTTGCAGTGACGGAGATCAAAGTTAGATCACCTTTTATGCAAGTGCAATGTCTTCAAGACAACAAAAGCAAATAAAAAAGTATGAAATACTAGAAAACACATATGAAATCTCTTGTGCACACATTTTGAATGGTTTTAAGCACAATAATAGAACATTATCCTTGCAAGTATTGGGCCTGTGAAGGCCTGTTACGATTCTACAGAAAAATTTCCTTCCAGCATTTCATAAAACGGCCCAAAGATCTTGGTATATACAGCACACACTTGATTATCCAGGGTAATGTGGAGGAGAAGCAGCACGAATAATCGAGAAACCTGTAATTTAATGTTTTTAAAGTACAACATACATATGTAAATAGGAAATTATGATTAAAAGCTTTTTTCAACATGTATTCTTTGTTCAAAAGTTTATTCTACTTCTGTACATAAGTATTGTTTGTCTTTAGGAATAAGCAATAAAGGACTCACTGCAACACAATAAATCCATTTCCACTGTTTAAGCAATCACTGCTGTTCAGAGCAAATTTAGTTTTTCTGATGTTAATCAGCATGTGTCAATGAAGTTAAAAGAAATTTATAAAAGAGATGGAGGATAAAAAAAAAAAAAAAAAAAAAAACAAAAAAACAAACAAACACTTGGGTTGACATTAAAACAAAATAATTTAGGGTGAGGGGGTTGCATCGATAGCCAGTAAACCAGATAATCCGCACAAGAATTATCTTTGGGGATCCAATGTGAACTCATTCCCTCAAGGTGATGTTTCCAATTTAGTCATATATTCTAACCCAAGCTTACTTTCAGTTCCTTTTGCAAACTGTTATTCTGCTTTCAGAAGCTTTTTTAGCATCCATGTTTCATTACAATGGTATGCTTTTGTACAAGGGATGTCTGCACAACTTAATAACAAATCTGATGTGTTCCATTCACATGACTTTCTCTACATCTCTGTTACGAAGCTTATTCTTCTATTTACTTCATGTTAATCGAGATAAACTTTAGCAGAAATTGTCTTATTACTTGCTTCCTTGTAAGTAGAAGGGAACTAAGGGAATAATCTTTTAAAAGCTGATTGCTATATCATTGAAATTAGTTTCTTTGCATGACCAGGTGTTTACAGTGTTAAATATAAGTACATGTGATGTAAATTGTGTGTTTTATGAAATCTGCATTTTTTACTTTCTCTACAAGTACTATATACAAAGTGTATAGAGAACGTATTGCATTCCACCCAAAAATTCTATACCGAGATTTCACCGGAAATAGTCTTCAGAGGCTATTCCCAGAAAATTCAAGATATACATTTTATTTGTCGGGCAAATATATTTCATATACTATATTTTAATCAAAATAGTTAGCCATTTTTGAAAATTTCAAAATTGTCGAAAAAGTTTCATGTAAAGGGTAGTTTTGGGTGGGGGGATTTTTCTCAAAATCTTTGTGTCGCATCCCTGGAAGATACTTATCTTAAATACCAAGTTTGGTATTTTACCGACTTTTCGTTTTTGAGTTATCATGTTCATAGACACAGGACCTTTTTCTGAAAATGCTTTTATTATTTTTTTTTTTTTTTTGCATACAGGGGACTCTAAAACATATATTTCCATTGAAATCTCGGTATCTTATTTTTGGGTGGAGCACAATACCTTCTCTACACACTATGCACATAGTACATGTAGAGAAAGTAAAAATCACAGAACTGTACACCTCTAGTTGGCACATGGCTGCTTTTTTATTAGTCAGGGAATAAACAAATGACCTTAACATGTTGCAATATGGCTTCCCCCACTCCAACTTGCTTGCAACAGTTTTTGATTCCCCAATAAAATACTCTTTATATCCATTTCCATGGTTTTTCTGCCTTACATTCCAGAAGGCACATTTATGTAAATGATCCTCATGCCTGATAAAGAGGCCTCTGAGCACCACAACAGTTACAGTGTGTCCATAAATAAATTCAATTACAATTTGGAATTGGATAGGTAGAGTCAGACTGAAAAATTCAATACCATAGCCATTTGAACCACGGATCTCCCAGTCTCTGGCTGGTTACTCTGCCACTGAGCTACCACGGCAACATGCTGGCATAGCATTGAATTCCTCAACTGACTCGCATGTTTCCTGGTAAACCACAAGGTGCTCTCAAATTATTTTGAGATGACATACCCTAATGGCGACTTACAATGTTGCAAGTACTTCAAGACCCAGGATTCATAAAATAGCCAACTAATATGGTCATTGGTGAAAAAACAAACAAACAAAAACAAAAAAGACAATCAAATTAATAACAATTTGGTATATTTCATAGATTCTTGTACTGGATATAAAGCTTGTTACTTACACAGTTGGTATGTACTCTCCTGGGAAGGCATTTGTGGTATAGCTTATCAGCAAACATGTTTTACCAACCGCACTGAAACAAACAAAATGCAAATGTTAAGAAACACTGAAGTCCAAAACACTTTGATTGTTGATATAAAAAAATATCAAACTTACAATTAGTGATTTTAAAGAGTGCAAGTTTAGGCGCTAATTTTTTTTTAACTTGTGAATTAACTCATTAACAGTAGGTTAATCATTTTTATTACATTAAACACACAAGTATTCACTCTCACATTTGTACTTCCAGACTGTGCGGGATAAGGTATTTTTCTGGTTAAAAAAAAAATTCCCTGCCCCAGCCGGGAATCGAACCCGGGACCTCCAGCTCAGTGACCACTCAACCATGGAGGCATTCGGGCAATGTTTTAGTGCCTTAAAATAGGCTCCTTAACTGTTGCATTCAGATTCTATTAAATTAAAATAGACAGTATTAAGAAAAAAAATCTGATGTGCTCCATTCACATGACTTTCTCTACAGCTATGAAACAAAAAAGCTTATTATTCTATATATTTCATGCAGATAAACTAGCACAAATTGTTTATTTGTTTCCTTGTAAGTAGGAGGGAAATAACTGACACCAATAACAAGGAATATCTCAAAAATGTATATGAGAACAATTTTTTTTGTGCAGTATGTTTTTGTTTACCAGTTATGCAGAATGAAGAGGTCTTCTGAGACTATTTCAAGAAAGTTCAAATATACATTTTGTCATGCACATTGTCTTTAATGTAGAGTATTTTAATCAAAATCATTAGCCAAATGAGAAAATGAAAACTTTCAAAACTTTTTCCATATAAAGGGTAGTTGGGAAAGGCGAAATTTTCTTGAAAATCTTCATGTTGCATCCTTGGATAATGCTGAACTTAAATACCACCGAATGCTCGTTTTTGAGGTATATTCCCCCCCCCCACATACCGAACATTTTTATTGACTCAGAGGTTCTCAAAATATGTATTTCCGGTGAAATCTCGGTGTCGAATTATTGGGTGGAATATAATACCTTCTCTACGTACTATGTCCTTTATACATACATGCTAGAGAAACGTAATAAGCTTCTTAAGATTATTTACTAAACCCATTGAATAATGAAGTAGTAAATCATGTCACAAGGTGCAACACATTTTAACGTTATGCATCAAAAACATTTGCATTTAGCTGTAGCAAAAAATGTGCGAGAAATTTTGAAACGCACTATTCATGAACAGAAATTCTCCCACGTTTCCAGGGGAATTGAAATTTCTGTATTGAATACTGACTGCGTAGAAATGCGGTTTCAAATTATATTGAATCTTGCATTCGATTCTTTTACAAAGAGGGGTCAGATCGAAGTATATTTATTGCATTGAAACACCTCTCAATTCAAATCGTATTGAATGCACAAAATATGCTATATTCCACTGTAATCTTTGTAACGCTGCAGTTATTTTGTTTTCTTCATTAAACAATACGCACAAGAGATACTTTTTATCCTGTCCATAATCTCGTACCATTTACTCTTCCCAAAAACATTCACTAACCTCAAAATCTGCCTTTAATAATAGAACTGTGTTTAGCAGTTTCGCCCACGCAAATTCAAGCCACCAAATAAAAGCTTGATATATTAATTCTCGAAACTCGTGTATTCGAAACGATCTCATTTCGGACTAAATTTAACGCAACAAATGCGTGTCGTATTCCCCATGGAAACCTGGTAATTATTTTGATTAGCATGACGATGGATACGTCACCATAATCAAATGGTCGCATATAATTGTATATTATTTAACTATTTGCAAAAGTTGAGCTATATTAATGGGTGGGTCAAGTTAGATCACGACCGCAGGGAGTTAATAAGGCTACTTTTGTTGAAAACAATACTTCATCTATTGTAGGAAATAATTATAATATGGCATATTAAATCTTGTATCAGTGAACAATTTTAATTCTATTACCATTCATGTCGTGAACTTGATTGTTATGGTAACCATTGTATTAATTGAAATCAATAAATCGCCATTTTCGATTATGGATGATTTTTATGCTGTAGAGGGCGTTGAACCAGCGGCAAATGACAACGCTATAGGATTATTGCCAGAAAAATATTGAAATATATATGAAGCAACATAGTCGTTTTAAAGAAAAAGGTAGAAGTAACCAGATTTATGAAGAAGCTGGTCGGAAAAAATGTCAGTTTATGTGATAATATGGCTCAAGTCAATGTTAAAAATTGTCAGTTTACTATAAATTTCCATTAGAATTGTCTTGTGTGATTTATGGTTGAACTCATACTTAACCTTTATACGAATATGATTTCGTACTTAACCTAAAAGTTATAACTTGTTTTCATGTATGATTAGTTGGCAATAATCAATAGAAGAATGTCTTCTTTTTTACAATACCTTCTATAGTACTCGAGGGAATCAATAATTTAGAATTTTGGAAAGGGAAATGTTTATTTCTTAAAAATCATGACGTAATTTATAAAGTGCTTTGTAACATGTTGCTATGTGAAAATACATAACGACGTGTTATTTATTTTATACGAAAATAAACAGAAGCTTTTGCAATAGAAAAGTATCAATTTGATACGGAAGTAGATAAACGAAATGGTGCCATTGCAGTTATTCAGAAAGCAGGAAACCTAATATGGGGTATTTATTTCCAAACGCCGCACGAAAATAAGCTGCTATCTGTTGAATGGGCAGCACATGGTGTAAAGAACGCAGCATTGTCTCCCACGCCGTTTCTAATTATATCCGAGTTTATCGGAAACTCCATAGCATTATCGGGCTCCGTTATCTGCGGAATCTCCGTACCATAACTTTTTTCCTTTACACAGCTCTTACTTAATGGACGAGCACACTTTTCCTGCAATGACGAAACAACGAGCAAATTAGCTGGCTTGCTTTCCCGCAGTAATGGACACTGAAACATCAGCATTCCGTTTCCAATAGCTAAGTATGTCACTGGCAAATATTAAAGCGAAGAGAAGATGACACATGTGAATGAGTTTTTCTACCCTCCATCTTGAATTTGTGGATATATACATTTTAATTGAGACTAAGCTTCACAGAAATGGCAACATTACACATTTCGTTATAGACACAATGAGAATTAAAATGGGTGTATTTAAGAGAGGTACATACCAGGGCGATCCAGAAAGTAACCAACATTTTGGCACATAACGAAACTTTATTTACAAAGTTACAGTACTTTATTTCTCAACGTAATCTCTATTACTATCAAAGTATTTATTGTCACGTGGTACTCAATGCCTATGTTATACTCTTCCACCGCTAAAGATCTGAGCCAACATGTTGAGGTTTTCACCGGTTGCGAAATATTTTCCATCGAAAAAGTCATGTACAGTGTCCAAAGTGAAACACCAGTTTTTCTGAACTCTTTCATCAACATTTGCTTTCAACTCCTCCAAAACAATTGATGAACTTCTACACTTTATCGTACACACTGGACCATTTCCTCAACCAAGACTCGTTCACTGCATTATCACTATACACTTGCGTTATTAATTATAAAATTCGATTGGCCGAACATTTTGTGCATTCAAAAAAACGAATAAGCTCTTTGGCTGTAGAAAAGTATAACATATGCATTGAAAATCCGGTACCTTGGTAGCAATGACGATTACGTTGAGAAATAGAGTAAGGTAGTGTATGTAACTTTGTAATTTAGTTGTGCCAAATCGTCTGTCACTTTCTGGATGTGCAGCCTTTAGTATAGCTTAACATTTACCAGTTATACGCAATGTGCAAAATTCATTTCGAACGAACAGCACTTCACAAGTTATTCCCAGAAACTTCCAGATATACATTTTAACTCATGTAAATTCTTTAATACATGGTATTTCAAATCAATTCGTTAATAGCTGCTTTGAGGAATTACAATTTTTCGAAAAATCTTCCGTTTAAAGGAAATTTTGGTACAGATGAGCGTATAGTATCTTTGGAAGAATACTGATTAAATACTAAATTTGTTATTTTACCGATTTCTCGTTTTTAATTAATGCTGTTCAGATGCATTTCTAAAAACATGATTTTTATTCAGGGACCTTAAAATATTTATTTCTTGTGCAATCTCGCCTTCAACTTTTTCGGTGAAAAACAATATGTATATATTCTACTTAATATGTACACTATAAGGAGAAAATAAAACGTTCAGACTGTTTTATTTTCTGTCGTTTTTACACCCATACAATTAGTAAGTAATAGAAGTATTATATTCCACCCGAAATACATGCTTTCAGGTGCTCTGTATGATAAAAACACCCTTTTTAGGGAAAGGTCCGCGCGCAAAGCTCAAAACATTAAAATTCCAAACTTCAGCATCTTCCAGGATGCGATCTTTAATCAGGAAAATTTTGTCACAAAAAAAACCTTTATATTAAACACTTTTAGATTTTTTTTTTTTTTTTTTTTCAATTTTGAATAAAATATTGTGTGTTTGAAATGTTTTATGTCAAATGGAATGCATAATTTGAATTTACAAGAATAATATCTGAAGTCCTGTTCATTTTGGACGACTTTCAAAACAAACAATTTGTCAGATATACTTTTTTACTTTCTCTACACGTACTATGTACATAGTGTATAAAGAAGGTATTGTATTGCACCCAAAAATTCAATACGAAGATTTCACCGGAAATATATGTTTTCTGACCCCCTGAATCTATGTGTGTGTCTGTGGGCAGCATAGCTCAAAAGCAAAAACACCGTTCTACACCAAACTTGGTATTTAAGTTTGGTATCTTCCAAGGATGCGACACGAAGATTTTCAAGAAAATCCCCCACCTCAAACCACCCTTTAATGCTCTTTTTTTTTTCTTCAATTTTTTGTTTTTCTCAAAGAATGTCTTAACGATTTTGATTAAAATACCTTACATTATAAATATGTATATCACAAATAAATTGTATATCTTGAATTTTACGGAATAACTTCTGAAGTCCTGTTCGTTATGGATAAATGTTTATGAATTTTGCTTAAATATTCAACCATTAGTAGTAGACAAATCTTACCACATAAAAAATGTAGATCTCGTTAAAACACAAATTATATCATGTATTTTTGTTGTAGAGTTGACAGTTTCCAAGATACTCTTTGTTTTTGGTTTCAATTTCAAAATACTTAATAGTTTTCTCAGAGAGGAAGTGTACGTTTTTCTTTTGTTGTACTCCTAACCAAGCAAAGAGCGAGATTGCAGATTCTAATTAAGTTTTAGACTAAGGCTCTTTCCCGAGGTTTCCTATTGGTTACGGAGCAACGACAGGTTTCGAGGTTAGGTGTATGTAAATGAGCTGGTTCCAAATAAGGGATTACCATAGGTTACAGTGATAGTCAAAAGTTAGTTGCTATGTGACTGAAGTTCCGTTGATCTATGGACAGCAGTTGACAAATTCCTGTATGAAAAAAAGTAAGTTTTTCAAAGCTGAAACCAATAACAAAGAATATCAAAAAACCGATCAACTCCACGAAAAAAATGTATATAACACAAATTGTATGTTTTAATTTGCTCTACATTTTTTGTGTGGTAAGTTTTCGTCTATCTTTTACGGTTTAGCAGTTATACAAAATTCCATAAAATTCATTCAGAATAAAGTAATCTGCAGAGGCTATTCCCAGAAAATCAAGATATACATACTACTTGTCAGATAAATATCTTTAATATACCATGTTTTAATCAAAATCATTAGAGCCATTTTTGAGAAAATCAAAATTTTCGAAAAAAGTTCCATGTATAGGGTAGCTGGGGGTGGGGGATTTTCTTGAAAATCTTCGTGTCGCATCCTTGCAAGATACCATACTTAAATACTAAGTTTGGTATTTAACGGTGTTTTCGTTTTTGAGCTAAGCTGTCCACACAAACACACACACTCACCTTTTCTCCAGAATTTTTTTTTGATTCAGGGGGACCCAAAACGTGTATTTCCAGTGAAATCTCGGTATCGAATTTTTGGGTGCATTACAATACCTTCGCTATACTCAATGGACATAGTACGTGTAGAGAACGTAAAAATGGACTTCCTGAAAATCGGTTCTTCTTTCCAATGTGAACTGCAGTCTTCTGTTCGTTCTGTCTGCTTGTGCATGAGCAGCCATGTTTGTCAATCGACCATGGCAGAGTCAAATCTAAAACAGAACTATGTTGCAAGCAAAGAAGCGATTTGCAATGACAATCGCATAACGACAGTATTTAAAACATTTGACTATCACTTTAGCATAGCACATTCCTTTAGCTGCCTACTACTTATAAGGAAGGAACTAAGTTATAAGAACCTTCTGCTAATGTTTATCTCGATTAGCATTGTGTAGAAAGAAGAATGATCTTCTACAAGAATTCTGTGGAAGAGAGAAAGTAGAACTGCAGCATCCTGTGCAGAAGTGCAATCTGGTGTGCAGGTGTTTTCTCGGAAGTGGTGATGACGTCATCTCATGTCTGCTGCTGATTGGATTCATCACTTCCTTGTGCTGACCTGGCTGTATTATTCAAGCCTTGGCTTAGTTACACATTCATGGTAGCAGGGGTGTACACGAGGGATTCCCTTATATCGTGTTGCTGCTGCTGCAGGAAGCAGTTTATTTAGCTAATTGGTCGCGCTTCCATCCTGGTAACAAAGTTAACAGATTGCCGCCACAAGTACCAACCTAACTTTCAATGTTTAAACTCCTGAGATTCAGTGTCTTTCGTAATGACCTACAACAAATTCTTTCATAAACTATAAACGATTTTATAGCTCATTTATAAACACACTATTCTACTCAAATTGCGTTACTCATTGGTATAATTTGGGCAGAACCGCTCCACAAAAGCAGTTTTATGCACTTTTCTGACAAAAATTGTTTTACGATAACTACCTCGTTCATGACATGTGATCATAGGAAGTGGCCAATCCAGTACATTGGCGCGTAAAATTCGGAACTCATTATCTCTGCATCATTTATCACATCGACCTGCAATTGTTTTTTTTTTTCCTTCAAATTTATCGCACCCACGTGTATTTGTTTTCTCTCCCAACTAATATTCTCTCGAAATGGAAATGGCGTGTTATTTATGGACGCCCTGTAACTGCTGTGGTTCTCAGCGTCCCATTCTATACTGGGAGTGAAATATCACTTAATTTTGCTCAGCGGCCTCTCTATCAGGCTTGAGGTTCTTTAACTGCTGTGGTTCTCAGCATCCCATTCTATACTGGGTGTGAAAGACCACTTAATTTTGCTCAGCGGCCTCTCTATCAGGCTTGAGGTTCTTTAACTGCTGTGGTTCTCAGCATCCCATTCTATACTGGGCGTGAAAGATCACTTAATTTTGTTTAGAGGCCTCTCTATCAGACTTGAGGTTCTTTAACTGCTGTGGTTCTCAGCATCCCATTCTATACTGGGCGTGAAAGATCACTTAATTTTGTTTAGAGGCCTCTCTATCAGACTTGAGGTTCTTTAACTGCTGTGGTTCTAAGCGTCCCATTCTATACTGAGCGTGAAAGATCACTTAATTTTGCTCAGAGGCCTCTCTATCAGACTTGAGGTTCTTTAACTGCTGTGGTTCTCAGTGTCCCATTCTATACTGGGTGTGAAAGATCACTTAATTTTGCTCAGAGGCCTCTCTATCAGACTTGAGGTTCTTTAACTGCTGTGGTTCTCAGTGTCCCATTCTATACTGGGTGTGAAAGATCACTTAATTTTGCTCAGAGGCCTCTCTATCAGACTTGAGGTTCTTTAACTGCGGTGGTTCTCAGCGTCCCATTCTATACTGGGTGTGAAAGATCACTTAATTTTGCTCAGAGGCCTCTCTATCAGACTTGAGGTTCTTTAACTGCTGTGGTTCTCAGTGTCCCATTCTATACTGGGTGTGAAAGATCACTTAATTTTGCTCAGAGACCTCTCTATCAGACTTGAGGTTCTTTAACTGCTGTGGTTCTCAGTGTCCCATTCTATACCGGGCGTGAAAGATCACTTAATTTTGTTCAGAGGCCTCTCTATCAGGCTTGAGGTTCTTTAACTGCTGTGGTTCTCAGTGTCCCATTCTATACTGGGCGTGAAAGATCACTTAATTTTGTCCAGAGGCCTCTCTATCAGGCTTGAGGTTCTTTAACTGCTGTGGTTCTCAGTGTCCCATTCTATACTGGACGTGAAAGATCACTTAATTTTGTTTAGAGGCCTCTCTATCAGACTTGAGGTTCTTTATCTGCTGAGGTTCTCAGCGTCCCATTCTATACTGGGCGTGAAAGATCACTTAATTTTGCTCAGAGGCCTCTCTATCAGGCTTGAGGTTCTTTAACTGCTGTGGTTCTCAGTGTCCCATTCTATACTGGGCGTGAAAGATCACTTTTGTTCAGAGGTCTCTCTATCAGACTTGAGGTTCTTTAACTGCTGTGGTTCTCAGTGTCCCATTCTATACTGGGCGTGAAAGACCACTTAATTTTGTTCCGAGGCCTCTCTATCAGGCTTGAGGTTCTTTAACTGCTGTGGTTCTCAGTGTCCTATTCTATACTGGGCGTGAAAGACCACTTAATTTTGTTCTGAGGCCTCTCTATCAGGCTTGAGGTTCTTTAACTGTAGTGGTTCTCAGTGTCCCATTCTATACTGGGTGTGAAAGATCACTTAATTTTGTTCAGAGGCCTCTCTATCAGGCTTGAGGTTCTTTAACTGCTGTGGTTCTCAGTGTCCTATTCTATACTGAGCGTGAAAGATCACTTAATTTTGTTCAGAGGCCTCTCTATCAGGCTTGAGGTTCTTTAACTGCTGTGGTTCTCAGTGTCCCATTCTATACTGAGCGTGAAAGATCACTTAATTTGCTCAGAGGCCTCTCTATCAGACTTGAGGTTCTTTAACTGCTGTGGTTCTCAGTGTCCCATTCTATACTGGACGTGAAAGATCACTTAATTTGCTCAGAGGCCTCTCTATCAGACTTGAGGTTCTTTAACTGCTGTGGTTCTCATTGTCCCATTCTATACTGGGTGTGAAAGATCACTTAATTTGCTCAGAGACCTCTCTATCAGACTTGAGGTTCTTTAACTGCTGTGGTTGTCAGCGTTCCATTCTATACTGGGCGTGAAAGACCACTTAATTTTACTCAGAGGCCTCTTTATCAGGCTTGAGTACGATACGGGACCAACGACTTTACTTCCCTGCCAAAAGAAACAATGTTAAGGATTTTTACAACTCAAAAATATCCATTGTTCTCCGCCGGGTTTGAACCCGCGACCTTGGGTATATGAAGCTAGCATGGTAACCATTGCACCCGGAGGGCGACGAAGCTAGAAATAAGATGAATACTGATTAGCATGATGTAGATAACAGGATAATATTTTGAATAAAAGGTTCGTTTGGCGAACAGCTACAGAACATCACGTGAATAGATGTTTTTTCCTTCTACTTACAAGTGACCAAGCAATAAGGACAATTTCTGCCAGTCTTTATCTCGCTTATCATACGGTAGATAGAAGAATAAGCCTTTTAGCAATACTTCGTTGGTGGTAGCGTGTCTGCCTCACATTCAACAGGCCGTAAGTTCGAATCCCGCTTAGGGCGAGTTACCCGGATAAGGTTTTCCCTTTTCCTGAGAAGACGAATGTCGAGTAACTTTAAGCTCCATGGACCCCGAGATCATCATTTCACCAATTGGATATGACCAACCAGGTTTAAAGCACGTTAAAAACGTTGTTACAAGAGAGTCACGCGATAACAACACAACTTTTTACCACTTGTATCATAACTATTTTGGATTCAGGGGGTTACATGTATTTCTGGTGAAATCTCACCTTCTCTATTACACGTATACAGAAAGTAAAAAGATAAGGCACATTTGCGCTGCGCTGTGTGGACCTGATAATCGCACAGTAAAATATTCATCCGCGTGCACTTTACTGTAATCAAGAAGCTATAAATATTAAACTGCGCCTGCATCCAATGGCATGTGAAGAAGCTACGCTCTGGGACTTGCTAAACGAGGAAGGAAACAGTTGCTCAGGATATTGCCAAGCCCGGGTATTCCCCGCGTACCTAAATCTCTCAATACGCACTGCAACACACTGTGTACACAGAAGGCAGTATTGTATTGCAACCAAAAATTCCATACCGAGATTTCACCGCAAATATACGTTTTAGGGTCCCCTGTATAAAAACAAATCTAATGTGTTCCATTCACATGACTTTCTCTACATCTCTGCAACAAATTATTGTTAACAAGCCTATGCTTCTATTTACTTCATGCTACTCGAGAAAAAATTAGCAGAAATAGTCTTATTACTTGCTTCCTTGTAAGTAGAAGCGAAATAAGGGAGTAGCATAGGTTAAAGTGATAGTCAAAAGCTAGTTGCTATGTGACTGAAGTTCCTTTGTATGGACACGAGTTGACAAATTCTAGTGTGGGAAAAGTTCAAGCATTTTAAATCTGAAAATATAAAACGAATATTTCAGAAATGGTCAATTCCACGAAAAAAAAAGTATATGACATAAATTGTGTGTTTTAACGTGATCTCCATTTTTTGTGTAGTAAGGTTTTGTCTATCTCTTACAGTTTACCAGTTATGCAAAATTAATTCACAATAAAGAGGTCTACAGAGGCTATTCTCAGAAAATTCAACACACACATTTTATTTGCCATATGAATATGTTTAATATTTTAATCAAAATCGTTAGAGCCATTTTTGAGAAAATCACAATTTTCGAAACTTTTCCATATAAAGGGTAGTTTGGGATGGGAGGATTTTTCTCAAAATCTTCGTGTCGCATCCCTGGAGCATACTAAACTTAAATACCAAGTTTGATATTTTATCGACTTTTCGTTTTTTCACCTACACACACGGGCCTTTTCACAGGGGACCCTAAAATATGTATTTTCTGTGAAATCTTGGTATACAATGTTTGGGTGGAATGCAATATCTTCTGTATACACTATATTCTAGTACGTGTAAGGAAAGTAAAAAAGCATTTTTAGAAAAAGGTCCGTGTGGGGGGCAGCGTAGCGTAAAAACGAAAAGTCCGTCAAATGTAAATTTGATATTTTAGTTCCAAATCTTCCACAGAGGCGACAGGAAGATTGCTAAGAAAGTCCTCTCACCCCAAGCTACCCTTTACATGGGGACAAAATTGAAAATATTGTTTTTCTCAAAAATTGCTAACGATTTTGATTAACATACCATATATTAAACATTTTTATACGACAAATAATATGTATATTTTGAATTTTCCTGGAATAGCCTGTAAAGACCTCTTTATTCTGGAAGAGTTCTGCAGAATTTTGCAGAACGGTTAAACCGTAAGAGATATAGAAAACCTTACTGCACAAAAAATATAGAGCTCGTTAAAACACACAATTTAGTTATATGCATTTTTATCGTGGAGTTGATCGTTTTTTTTTTTTTTTTTTTAAATAGATATTCCTTTTTATTTGTTTCAATTATAAAGTACTTATACTTTTCTCAGACAGGAAGTGTCCATTTTTCTTTTGTTCTACTCCTGGCCAAGCAAAGAAGCGATTTGCAATGACAATCGCATAACGGCAGCTTTAAAACATTTGACATCTTAGCGCATTCCTTTAGTTCCCTTCTACTTTATGTTTAGAGAAACAGTAATATGGAGTTTGAAAAAGTTTTTTAGTTATGCTGTTCACACACAGACATTTCGTTAAAATGCTGTTTTTAGATTCACATATTTCCGATAAAATCTCGGTATGGAAGTTTTGGATGGAATGCAATGGATTCTGTCAGTGAAGATGACGGAGGTAGCGCAGCAACCCACACCGATTGTCCAAGTGGGTTAAGGTCTTGCATCATCACACAGAATTGAGGTTGCTTTCCTTCATTTCAAGGGTCTGCACATTAATCGTCTTCAGATATCCTTCCACGTATAAAAATAAGCCTGCGTGAGTCGACAGTATACTGAACCTGAGGAAAGCATTGTAGCGAGAACAGGGATGTACAACATACTAACGTTCGTCGCTTAAGGGGAGTCCAAATGGAATTTTCATAATTGTTTTCATTTTTATGTTTTAATTGTAAATAGTTTAAAACTCTTGTGTTCCATTCACATGACTTTCTCTACATCTCTACAACAAATTATTATTATTAAAAAGATTATTCTTCTATTTACTTTATGATAATCGAGATAAACATTAGCAGATATGATCTTATTACTTGCTTCCTTGTAAGTAGAAGCGAAATAAGTGAGTACCATAGGTTAAAGTGATAGTCAAAAGCTGGTTGCTATGTGACTGAACTTCCTTTGTGTGTATGGACAGGAATTTACAGTGAAGTATTTTAACGGTGAAACTAGTAACAAGGAATATTTCGAATACGGTCAACTCCACGTAAAAAAGGTATATAACATAAATTGTGTGCTTAAGCGAGCTCTACATATTATGTGTGGGTAAGTTTTTGTCCATCTCTTACGGTTTAGCAGTTATGCAAAATTACGTAAAATTCATCCAGAATAAAGTAGTCTTCAGAGGCTATTTCCAGAAAATTCAACATATACATTTTATTTGTCACGTAAATATTTTACAAATAAGAGATATTAATCAAATTAATTAGTCATTTTTGAGAAAACCAACATTTTCGATTTTTTTTTTTTCCCTGTAAAGGGAGTTAAAAGTGGGGGACTTTCCTGAAAATCTCCGTGTCGCATACTTGGAAGATGATAAACTTACTTACCAAGTTTGGTATTTAATGTTCGTTTATGAGGTATACTGTACACACACACACACACACACACAACACACACGGACATTTTTTGGATTCAGTGGGCCCCAAAACATATTTCCGATGAAATTTTTGGGTGGAATACAATACCTTCTCTATACTTAATGTATATGGTATGTGTAGAGAAAGTAATACACCCGTGTGATCCGGCAGTACACTGAACTTGGGCAGTGCATTGTAGCGAGAAGGATACTCAGGGATGAACAACATGTTCTTCGCTTAACTCCATGCCTTTACCATTTAAATACAATTGATTGATTGTTGTGGATTTGGAAAATTCGAAGAACAAATCTGACCTGTTCCATTCACATGACTTTCTCTACAACAAATTATTCTTAAAAAGTTTATTCTGCTATTTACTTCATGCTAATTGAGAACAAATTGGCAGAAGTAGTCTTATTACTTGCTTCCTTGTAAGTAGAAGCGAAATAAGGGAGTACCATAGGTTAAAGTGATAGTCAAAAGCTGGTTGCTATGTGACTGAAGTTCCTTTGTTTGTATGGACACGAGTTGACAAATTCCTGTATGAGAAAAGTATAAGTTTTTAAAGCCGAAACCAATAACAAGGAATATTTAAAAAACGATCAACTCCAATATATATATCATAACCTGCCTGTTAATGTATATAAGATAAATTGCGTGTTTTAAGGTGCTCTACATTTTTTGTGTTGTAAGTTTTGGTCCATATCTTACGGTTTAGCAGTTATGCAAAATTCCGTAAAATTCACCTAGAATAAAGTAGTCTTCAGAGGCTACTCCCAGAAAATTCAAAATATACATTTTGTCAGGCAAATATCTTTAATATACGATATTTTAATCAAAATCGTTAGCCGTTTTCAAGAAAATCAAAATTTTCGAAAAAAGTTTCATTTAAGGATAGTTGGGGGTGTGGGAGATTTTCTTGAAAAAGTCAAGTTAAGTGGCTAAAATTGAAACCAATGACAAGAACTATCTCGGAAACGGCCAACTGTGCCCAAAAAAAAAAAGTAAGTTATGCAAAATTCTGAAAGTCATCCAAAATAAAGAGGCTATTCCCAGAAAAATAAAAATATACACTTTATTTGTCATATAAATATTTTAAATGACAATGATTTTCATAAAATCGTTTGAGCCGTTTTTGAGAAAATCAAAATTTTCTAAATTTGTATATGTAAAAGGTAATTCAGGGTGGGGGACTTGAAAATCTTGCTGTTGCATTCTTGGGAGGTATTGAACTTAAATATAAAGTTTGGTATTTAAATAAAAATTACCAGAAAAGGTTTTTAGAAGGGAATACACTAGGCTAAACCAACAGTCAAATGTTTTAGAATGTGGTTGCTATGGGACTGAAATCCGTTTCTTTGCGTGGCCAGTTGAGAAATTCTCGTGTACCAAAAGTTGAAGTATCTTAAAACAAACTAATAACAGACTGCCTCCGTGGTCGAGAGGTCCCGGGTTCGATTCCTGGCTGGAGCAGGGAATTTTTCTTTAACCAGAATTATTCCCTACGCCCTATCGAGTCCTGAAGAATGAATGTGTGTGCGTTTAGTAATATAAAGTTTATTAACCTAATGTTGTGAACCTACAGTTACACTAGTCAAAGCCCCCGATATGAACATTGATGTTAAAGGGGGGGGGGGGCTATACAAACGAAATACAAAAAAAAACAATAACAACGTATATCTCGGAAATAACTCAAGAAAAAAAAAAATGTATGCGACTACATCGTGTGTTTTAACGAGATCTACCTTTTTTTTCTTTCTCTATACGTACTATGTACATAGTGTATAGAGAAGGTAATTGCATTCCACCCAAAAATTCGATACCCAGATTTCACCGGAAATATATGTTTTAGGGTCCCCTTTACCTAAAAAAAAAAAAAAGAATTTTCGGAAAAAGGTCCGCGCGCGCGCGCGCGCGTGTGTGTGTGTGTATGTGTGTGTGTGAGTGAGTGAACACGATAGCTCAAAAACGAAAAGTCGGTAAAATACCAAACTTGGTATTTAAGTTTAGTATCTTTCAGGAATGCGACACGAAGATTTTAAGAAAAATCCTCCCCCACCCCAAACTACCCTTAACATGGAACTTTTTTAGAAAATTTTGATTTTCTGAAAAATGGCTCTAACGATTTTGATTAAAATTTCGTATATAAAAGATATTTATCTGACAAACAAAATGTATATCTTGAATTTTCTGGGAATAGCCTCTCAAGACTCCTTTATTCTGGATGAATTTTACGGAATTTTGCATAACTGCTAAACCGTAAGAGATGGACCAAAACTTACAACACAAAAAATGTAGAGCACCTTAAAAAACACAATTTATCTTATATACATTTTTTTCGTGGACTTGATCGTTTTTGAGATACTCATTTTTTGTTTCACTTTTAAAAAACTTATATTTTTCCCACACAGGAATTTAATAATTCCTGTCCATACAAACAAAGGAGATTGTCACATAGCAACCAGCTTTTGACTATCATTTTAACCAAAAGTACTCCCTTACTACATACAAGGAAGCAAATAATAAGACTATTGCTGCCGATTTTTTCTCGATTAGCACGAAGTAAATAGAAGTATAAGCTTTTTAACAATAATTTGTTGCAGAGATGTAGAGAGTCATGTGAATGGAACACAAGATTTTTTTCATTGAGTTGACCATTTTCGAAGTATCTCTTGTTATTGGTTTCAGTTTTAAAATACTTACTTTCTCATACGGGAACTTGTCAACTCTTGGCCACGCAAAGAAACGGATTTCAATCCCATAGCAACCAGCTTTTAAAACATTTGACTGTCAGTTTAGTCCAGTGAATTTCCCTTGCAGAATTACGTTATAAGACCGTTGCTGCTAGCATGGAGTAGAAGAATCAGCTTAATAACAATTTGTTACAGTCATGCGAATAGAATACGTAAGAATTCAAGTTATTTAAATGTATTGTTATGTTCGACATGACCAAATCCTGGAACCAATTATCCTCACAAAGTTTGTCGGGCGATTCGCCTTTCATTTCCAAGAATACTTTAATTTCTTCTCGAAGAAGCCCGAAGCGCTTTAAAACCTTGTGACACGAAAGCCAAAGAGCTTCGTAGACATTCCAAAGACAGTAAATAAAGATGATTCAGCCACTGAGGAATACAGTTTATAGTGTTCTTCACACAGTTCTAAAAGTGGTTCTTGTTGCCATGGTAGCTCAGTGGCAGAGCAACCGGCTAGAGACTGGGAGATCCGTGGTTCAAATCCCGACTATGGCATTGAACGTTTCAGTCTGACTCGACCTATCCAACTCCTGTCCTACACACAGCTAGAGACTGGGAGATCCGTGGTTCAAATCCCGACTATGGCATTGAACGTTTCAGTCTGACTCTACCTATCCAACTCCTGTCCTACACACAGCTAGAGCCCGGGAGATCCGCGGTTCAAATCCCAGCTATGACATTGAACTTTTCAGTCTGACTCTACCTATCCAACTCCTGTCCTACACATGTCTAGAGCCCGGGAGATCCGCGGTTCAAATCCCGGCAATGGCATTGAATTTTTCAGTCTGACTCTACCTATCCAACTCCTATCCTACACACGGCTAGAGCCCGGGAGATCCGTGGTTCAAATCCCGGCTATGGCATTGAATTTTAGTCTGACTCTACCTATCCGTCCTACACACGGCTTGTGTGAAAAAACAATCTAATGCTAGTCTCTGTTTCCCAAGGTCGAGGGTTCAAACCCGGCGAGGGGCGATGGATTTTTACTTTCTCCATACGCACTAAGTACATAGCGTATAGAGAAAGTATTGCACTCCACCAAAAATTCGATACCGAGATTTCACCGGAAATATATGTTTTAGGGTCCCCAATATAAAAAAAAAAGCATTTTCACAAAAAGGTCCGCGTGTGTGTGTGTGTGTGTGTGTGTGAACACGATAACTCAAAAACGAAAAATCGGTAAAATACCAAACTTGGTATTTAAGTTTAGTATCTTCCAGGGATGCGACACTAAGATTTTGAGAAAAATCCCCCCACCCAAAACTACCCTTTACATGGAACTTTTTTCAAAAATTTTGATTTTCTCAAAAATGGCTCTAACGATTTTGATTAAAATTTCGGATATTAAACATATTTACCTGACAAATGAATTGTATATCTTGCATTTTCTGGGAATAGCCTCTGAAGAGTAGTTTATTCTGGATGAATTTTACTAAATTTTGAATAACTGCTAAACCGCCGTAACAGATGAACAAAAACTTACTACACAAAAAATGTAGAGCACATTAAAACACACAATTTTTGTTATATACATTTTTTCGTGGAGTTCATCGTTTTTGTGACATTCCTTATTTTTAGTTTCTGCTATGAAAAAAACGTATACTTTTCTCATACAGGAACTTGTCAACTCCTATCCATATACACAAAGGAACTTCATTGACATAGCAACCAGCTTTTGACTATCACTTTAACCTACGGTTGTCTCTTATTTCGCTTCTACTTACAAGGAAGCGAGTAATAAGACTATTTCTGCTATTTTTTCTGATTAGCATAAAGTAAATAGAAGTATAAGCTTTTTAAGAATTATTTGTTGCAGGGATATGGAGAAAGTCATGTGAATGGTACCCATCAGATTTATTTTCATGCGTAACATCTTTAGCATGGCTTCCTTCGGAAGAAATGTAAAGCCGTTGATCTCGTGTATGGCACGTAAAGCCTGATAAAAAGACATCTGAACAAAATTAAGCGGTCTTTCACGCTCAATATAGAATGGTACGCAGAGAATCTCAGCAGTTATAGAGCGTCCATAAATAAAAGTCGATTTAGTTTAGTTTAACGTAAGTCAGGGGAAAGAATGCATCCGAACCAAAGCGTTCTTTCAGTTGATGTATGATTTATACTTGTATACTCAAAGTATTCATTTTGAAGCACCAGGTGAATCAAATCTAAAAGTTATGCCGTACAAGGCTGTGATGGTAAATCTGATCTGTTACAATCACATGACTTTCTCTATATCTCTGTTATAAAATATTGTTAAAAAGCTTATTCTTCTATCTGCGTCATGCTAATCAAGATAAACTTAAGCAGAATTAGTCTTATTACACGCTTCCTTGTAAATAGAAGGGAAATAAGAAAATACACAGGCTAAAGCGAAAGTCTCGACCATTAAAAGCCGGTCGCTACGTGAAGCAATTGAAAATTCCAATCTCTCTGTTTTCCAGAGTAAACAAAACGAGAAGATGTCTTCCGCTTGAGAAATGTTTAAGTGGCTAAAATTGAAACTAAGAATCCGGATTATCTGAAAACGGTTGGTTAACTCTATAACAAAATGACGTAAATTGTGTGTTTTACATTTCTTGTGTAGTAAATGTGAGTCTTACCAGATATACAAAAATCATCCCGAATTAAGAGGTCTTCAGAGCCTATTCCCAGAAAATTAAAGATGTACATTTCGTTTGTCATAAAAATATCTTAAACATGCGATATTTTAATCAAAATCATTAGAGAGTAAAAAATTTCGAAAAATGTTCCATGTAAAGGGTAGTTTGTGGTGGGGGGATTTCCTTGAAAATCTTCATGTCGCATCCTTGGAAGATACCAAACCTAAATATCAAGTGTGGTATTTAACGGTTGTTTTGTTTTTGAGCTATGTTGTGCACACACACATGAACAATATTTCTAAAAATGCCTTTTTTTTTTCATTCAGCGGGTCCCAAAACATGTATTTCCAGTGAAATCTCAATATCGAATTTTTGGGTACATTACAATAGCTTCTCTATACACTATGTACATAGTACGTGTAGAGAAAGTAAAAACTGGAAGATTAGATGTCTAAACTGGACAATCGTGTGCCTTTATAATCCTCCGGGTTGCAACTTGGCACATCACAGATGACAATCCTGTTTGCATCCAAATTCAACAGAATGGGGCGAGTAATCAAGTGAATCGACCTTGTCACTTGTCGCCACAACATGACTAATCTCTACACTTCCGGAAATAGTGAATCAGTTTCCAAATCACTCAGATCACTCCGGTCATGGCCTCAAATGATTCAGTTTCAACCTACAGGATTACAAAACAACTGCCTGACAGAGCACACTGCCCTCTTCATTCCATACTTGTGTGCATTCACACGTTTCTCCCTACTCGGTAGTTTACAAATGGTTAACTTTCCATCTACTTCTCCATTAAATACAGCAAGAGTTCGGCCAGAATAAAGCTTATAAATTAAATATTTTTGGAAGCGAAAGCTATTTACTTTCTCTACACGTACTCTGTATATAATGTATAGAGAAGGTATTGCATTCTACCCAAAAATTCGATACCGATATTTCACCGGAAATACATGTTTTGGGTCCCCCTGAATCCAAAAAATGCATTTTCAGGAAAAGCTCCGCGCGTGCGTGCGTGTGCGTGTGTGTGCGTGTGGACAGCATAGCTCAAAAACGAAAACACCGTTGAATACTAAACTTGGTATTTAAGTTTGGCATCTTCCAAGGATGCGACACGAAGATTTTCAAGAAAATCCCCCCACCCCAACTACTCTTTACATGGAACTTTTTTCGAAAGTTTTGATTTTCTGAAAAATGGCTCTATGCGTTACCAACAATTTACAATTGGACAAATGAATTTAAACGTGGCCGTACATCCACAAATGATGAACATCGTTCCGGATGTCCAGGAGAAGTGACTTACACCGAAATTATTGAGTAAATTCAGGATATGGTTTTGAGTGCTCGTGAAATAGTAGAGGCCATAGGCATATCACAAGGTACAGGAGAATAAACGCAATCGTGTGATCGTTTCCGAAGCTGGTTTGACACTTTTCCGTCGTAATCCTGACGAGTTTCAGCATCGACACATAAATGTGGGTGACACATAGATACACTACTACACAAAAGTACAGTAGAAACTGTGGGTTTTTAAAGGCGAACCGGCTCCGAAAAAGGCAAATGTGGTGAAATCTGCAGACAAGGTGATGGCTTCAGTTTTTTAGAATGCATGCGGAATCATGTACATTGATTACTTACAGAAATGAAGAAGGGTAAATGGAAAGTATTATGCATAATTATTGCACCGGTTGAACGGAGAAATCAAGTAAAAACCTCATCTGACAAAGAAAAACATTCTCTTCCATCAAGATAGCGGAAGGACGCCCACCTGAGCAGTTTTGATGGCGAAATGTAGAATTAAGGTTCAAATCACTACAACATCCACCGTGTTCACCAGATTTGGCCACTAGTGACCGTTTTTATCTCCAAACTTGAAAAAGTGGCTTGGCGGAAGATAATTCACGTCTAACGAAGAGTCACCTCCCAAACGGATGCCTGTTTTGAGGACCCACTTTTTGGAAGGCTTAAAAGAGTTGGAGAAACGCTGGGAAAAGTAGATTATGTTGGAATTAACTCTACCAAAGTAATTTGTTGTTCTACATTTTCTAAGGGCTTATTGAAAGTCCCTGGCATCCTCTTTGCAATAAGGAAACTTACTCTGTCTATAATCAGCGACAGTCTAGGAAAAGACATTCAAAGTAAAATGTTGAGTTGCACAATACGGTGTTTTAGACTCATGTGCGGGAAGCCGATAAAACTCCCTTATCTAATCTATTACAAGTACCCCGTCTTTGTCAGAGAGTCTATGACGGCTCCAAACAAGCCCTTTTCACTTTCTCTAGCCCGTATGTACAATGTACATAGTGGATAGAGAAGGCAATTTGATATCGAGATTTCGCCGGAAATGTTATGAGGTCCCCTGAGTCCGAAAAAATTAGAAAAAGGTCCGCGCGCGTCTGTCTGCGAGTGTTTGTAGACAGCATGGCTCAAAACATTGGTATTTATGTTCGTATCTTCCAAGGATGCGACACGATCATTTTCAAGTAAATCCCAGCACCCCAAAATATCCTTTATAAGCAAAAAAATTCGAAAATTTTGATTTTTAATAAATGGCTAACGATTTTTATTAAAATACCGTATATTACAGATATTCACATGGCAAATAAAATGACATTTTGAATTTTCTAGGAATAGCCTCTGAAGACCTCTTTATTCTGAATGCATTTTGTATATCTGGTAAAACGTAAGAGAGAGACAAAAACGTACCACACAAAAAAATATCTCCTAGAAACACAATTTACTTATTTTTATTGTGGAGTTAATCATTTCCGGGATACTCCTTGTTATTGGTTTAAGTTTTCTAATGCTTAACACTTTTCCCTACTGGGAAGTCGTCATTCGTTTTTGTTTTCCTTTCTTCCTGGGCATGCAAACACAACCGAATTTCAATATCACATAAATATAGCTTTTCAAAGATTTGACTATCGTTTTAATTTCCTGTACTTTAAGGAACTAACAATAATAACACCATATTTGTTGGCAATGCTACATTTCCAAAATTTGCCTCTAACGATTTTGATTCAAGTACCGTATATAAAAGATATTTACATGGCAAATAAAATGCATTTCTGTGAATAGCCTCTGAAGACATATTTATTATGCATAAATTTTGCGTATCTAGTAAACTGTAAGAAATAGGCAAAAATCTTACTGAACAAAAACTGGTTAAAACGCATAATTTGTGTCAGATACATTTTTATTGTGGGCATTTTCGTGATTATTGGTTTTAGTTTTAAAAACGTTTCTCACACGGGAACTTGTCAACTCCTGGCCATGCAAAGAAACGGATTTCAATCCCATAGCAACCACAATTTAAAACATTTGACTGTCGTTTTAGCCTAACGTGTTCCCTTCTACTTATAAAGGAACTATGTAATGAGCATGAAGTGGATAGAAGAATAACTTTACTAACAATAATTTGTTACAGAGATGTAGAGAAAGTCATGTGAATGGAACACATCAGTTTCTCACTTTTGTGTACCTAGCATGTAAACAGTGGTGGTGGAAAGCACTGATACGAGAGATGGTCGTTACGTAACGGTTCTTATCACTGCGACAAATGGGAAAACCTCTACCATCAGGCTTCTTCCTCTTTTACCTTCTCTACATAGTGTATACACAAGGTATTGTATTGCACCAAAAATTCCATACCGAATGAATTAGAAAAAATTGATGTGCTCCATTCACATGACTTTCTCTACATCTGTGCAACAAATTATTGTTCCATTTCTTAACACGAATGATCTTTTTACGTGCTTCCTTGTAATTAGACGGGAATAAATCCCAGTATATTGAATATAACTATTACCTGAAAGCTACTCTATTAATTTAAATACCAAACATGCCACGTGTCACGTGAATCTCTGCATTTCAACTCCACCGGACGACGGAAGTCTCGGTACCCACTTCTCATGTTGGGGAACTTCCTATCTGATTCGCTGATTCAAGCAACAGGATAACTTCACAGTCTTAGCGCACTGCCACTCCATGTACAGCAGCTAGGGGAGGTATTGTATTCCACACAAACATATCTTATAAAGATCTGATGTGTTCCATTCTCATGACTTTCTCTACATCTCTGCAACACATTATTGTTAAAAACCTTGTAAGCAGAAGGGAAATACGGCAGTAACATAGGTTAATTTGATAGTCAAAAGCTGGTTGCTATGTGAATCAAGTTCCTTTGTTTGTATGGACACGAGTTGGAAAATTCCTGTATGAGCAAGGTATAAGTTCTTCAAAACTGAAATAAAAAACAATATCAAAAACGCGATAAAAATGTACATAACATAAATTGTGGCTTTTAACGCGGTCTACATTTTTTGCATGGTAAGTTTTTGTCCATCTCTTACGGTTTAGCAGTTATGCAAAATTCCGTAAAATTCATTCAGAATAAAGTAGTCTTCAGAGGCTATTCCCAGAAAATTCAAGATATACATTTTATTTGTCAGGTATATATCTTTGATGAGAATATTTTAATCAAAATCGTTAGAGCCATTTTTGAGAAAATCAAAATTTTCTAAAAAAGTTTCATGTAAAGGGTAGTTGATGTTGGGGGGGGGGATTTTCTTGAAAATCTTGGTGTCGCATCCTTTCAAGATACCAAACTGAAATACCAAGTTTGGTGTTTAAAGCTCTTTTCATTTTTGAGCTATGCTGTCCACAGACACACACTAACATTTTTTTACTCAGGGGACACCAAAACATATGCTTCCGGTGAAATCTCGAGATTCAAGTTTTGGGTGGAATACAATACCTTCTCTATCCACTATATACATTGTACATGCGGGCTAGAGAAACTAAAATATATATATATATATATGTAAGAAAAATTACCTTTTTTGTAATCTTTTTTAAAATGTCTATTAATTCGGTCAATAAATTTATTGAAATAGCCCTTTTAAAGTAGTCGTTTATGGTTCAAACATACAATTCAGAAAATGCCAATCTAATTAATTTTATTTACATTATGAAATAATTAATATATTCCCAAATATTTATCCAATCTAAATGAAATTTGGTATTCATACCAGGGTCGGCTGATAAGTCCCGGCCTCTCAATCAAAACAGCATTTTTTTTTTTTGTTGCTCTATTTCTCAACATCCATCTCCAGAAACGCTGTGAAATCTTCGTCCTCCAAGACATTTTTTGAGGTTTAGGAACAGGTGGTAGTCACTGGGTGCTAGATCTGGCGAATAGGGTCTTCAAGCAATTCGCACACTTTTCACATTGCAATGACTGAAAGATGGGCCGGAGCATTGTCGTGATGAAACAAGAATCTTCTTGTTGCCAAATGACGTCTTTTTCTTTTGACCTCATCAATGAAACGTTGCAGTATGCTTACGTAGTATTCACCAGTGATACTTTTACCATTTTCCAAGCAATCAATAAAAATAATTCCCTGTGCATCTCAGAAAACACTCGCCATAACCTTGCTAGTTGACAAAATTGGATTTGCCTTTTTTGGAGTTGCTTCACCTGGCGCAATCCACAGTTCTGACAGTGATTTACTTTCTGGAGTGTAGTGATGTATCAAAGTTTCATCCACGGTAATAAGCCGATTCAAAAATTCACTGGGATTTTTACGGTAGAGCTCCACATTCTTAACAGAAACAGTTTTTCTTTGCAACTTTTGATCAGGTGTCAACAAACGCGACACAGACCTTGTGAAAGCCCAAAACATTACTTAAAATATTACCTGCACGTTCTTTTGATATGTTTACAGCCTCTGCTATCTCAAACAAATTTAATCTGCGGTCGTGCAGTACTAAACAATGATCTCTGGAGTTGTCACTTCTACAGGGCGTCCAGAGCGAGGCGTATCACTAGTGCTCGTACGTCCCATTTTAAACTGTGCAATATGAAGGGGCAGAGTCTTTCAATGTACTGTCCATTTCCTCCTTGATTTCTCTAGGCGTTAAGCCTTTCAAATGGAAGTATTTAATCACTGCTCGTTTTTCCAAATGCTCCATTTTCGTGAAAACTGTAAAGTTGTCTTGTTTAAAATGCTGTCAATCGAAAACTAAATATGCTATTGATGTGCAACTATGGATACAAGCTAGTCTAGAGTTAAATTGCCGTCTACCTGGTCTGTGTGAGGCCCGACACTAGTATTAACATAATCACAGTAAAACTTTCAGAACAGTCACTAATGCCCGAGTTAACGCAGCCTGGTGGAACCAGCGGGTGGATGCTAATTTCTCCAACACGGCGTTAAAACGTGAATATGCATAACTTTCTGCCAACTTCTCTCCGGGACGAGGCATTTATTCTTTTGTTACAGCAGTTAGTGGTCAGTTCCGCGAGATTTGTGCCGTGGAATGACGTAATCAACAACTGCAATACAATAAAACTGTCTGTCGCTTTACGTCGCCATGTCTCGCGGTCCTAGAGGACGTTTCAATTTACGTCATTGAGCAAGTTAATTGATTTGACCTTCCCGATATCTCCATCATGGCATAGCGTGTGGCGCCACTTCTGAGGCGGGGGTCCTTACGTTCAAGTGCTTCAATTATCACATCGATGACTTCTCCAATATTTAGATGGCCAAAATTTGCCACGTTTCTATGGGAAATTGCAATTCCATCTCAATACACAAGCTTCCATTTATGTTGGTCAACTTGCAATTGCGTTAGCGAACCTGTTAAACATATATTTGTGTACTTAAGCAGGTTTAGAAGATACAGGTATAAAGATATTTATTGGGACCTCCTGAATCTCAAACAAAAATCATTTCTAGAAAAATATGTGTTCCATTCACATGACTTTCTCTACATCTCTGCAACAAATTATTGTTAAAAAGCTTATGCTTCTATTTACTTCATGCTAATCGAGAAAAAATTAGCAGAAATAGTCTTATTACTTGCTTCCTTGTAAGTAGAAAGGAAATAAGGGAGTAGCAAAGGTTAAAGTGATAGTCAAAAGCTGGTTGCTAAGTGACTGAAGTTCCTTTGTTTGTATGGACAGGAGTTGACAATTCCTGTATGAGAAAAGTATAAGTTTTTAAAACTGAAATTAATAATATGGAATATCTCAAAAGCGGCCAATTCCATGAAAAAATGTATATAACATAAATTGTATGTGTTAACGAGATCTATTTTTTTGGTTAAGTAAGTTTTTGTCTATCTCTTTCGGTTTAACAGTTATGCAAAATTTCGCAACATTCATCCAGAATAAAGAGGCTATATACACTTTATATGTCTTAAATATAAGAGATTTTAATAAAAATCGTTAGAGCCATGTTTCAGAAAATGAAACTGTTCGAAAAAAGTTCCATGTAATTGGAGATGTGGGGATTTTGTTGAAAATCTTCGTGTTGTTGAGAAATGCTTTGTCTGATGGTTCTTCTTGAAGTGTGGAGGTCCAATTTCACAGACTTTTTAATAACCTAAGCTTTCAACCATTTCCTGTATACACTGCGTCCCGCTCATGGCTACAGCACCAAACCTTGGTCATCCTCATCTTCGCTTCTCAAGTCAAAGTCATTGCTTATATTTATAATTACACTGGCATTGCTCTGCGTAGCATGAATCTATTGGCAGATCAGCTGAGCTGGCTGTCAGGGATCACTATGTGCAAAACTTGTGGATTCGTGACCCCGACCGCCAACCCAGCTTACTTGGAATTTTCTATACGATTACTTTGTTTACTCAGTCACAGCGAGCAAAACATTGAGATGCTTATCTGGTAACAACATATATGACTCGCTTCCTAGCTCTCATTAAGATTTTCACATGTCCAGATCTGTTGCGCCAATTATATCTCCCCGAGTTCGGGACGCTCATCTTGGATCACTTTGAAATGCTTCACTCATCTGCTATCATATCCCTTCAGGTCTCCCCGCTAGCCGGCACTGCTTTCCTTGACAGCCCGCAAGCGGCTGACCAAGGTAAGCAGCATCGGGCCTGGTCCCTCTCTGGGTGGGTGGCCACTCAGATAGGTAAGTCAGCCCGCGCCGGCTGCACAGAGGGAAACACCCTGCCCAATTACTTTGAAACAGACAAAAACGCTTGCATTAGACTACATCTTTTATATCACACGGGTAAATCCGCGAGAAAAGCGGATAGGTACCGTGGTGATTTGCCCCCGCCCGAGTACACTCGGGCGACTAGTTCCTGCTCCTGGCTCCTATCATTGCAGAATCTTCAACTCTTAGGTAAATTTCAGCAGCAGATGTTTCCTCTTTGACAAAGATATCAATGTTAGGATCTGTCTGTAGTCATATGATACAAGATGATGCTACAATATGGAAGCATGTGGTGTTAACTCTCCATTGCATGAATTATTTTGTTACATATGCCATTCTTCCTCTGAGTCGCAAGCCGGTTTTGATATCCCTTCCACTTGCACCCCAATTCTAGCGACTTGAATATTCGTTATCGTTAGTGTGATACGAAGTGGACTGACCGAGTTCGAGTCCCAGTGTACGTGGTGAAGGATAGCAAGTAAACCGGCGTGATGGCACGCTTGAAGACCTAACGGGGTTAATTTGATTGCAGCTCCCTGGATTTAGCTCTTTGCTATTAAAAAAAATCTGATGTGTTCCATTTACATGACTTTCTCTTCATCTCTGCAAAAAAATTATTATTAAAAATCTTAGGCTTCTATTTAGTTCATGCTAATCGAGAAAAAATTAGCAGAAATAGTCTTATTACTTGCTTCCTTGTAAGTAGAAGCGAAATAAGGGAGTAGCATAGGTTAAAGTAATAAGTCAAAAGCTGGTTGCTATGTAACTGAAGTTCCTTTGTTTGTATGGATAGGAGTTGACAAATTTCTGTATGAGAAAAGTATGTTTTCCAAAGCTGAAACCAAAAACAAGGAATATCTTAAAAACGACGAACTCCACCACAAAATGTATATAACATAAATTGTGTTTTAATGTGCTCTATATTTTCTGTGTGGTAACTTTTTGTCCATCTCTTACGCCTTAGCAGATATATAAAAATCCCTTAAATTCATCCAGAATAAAGTAGTCTTCAGAGGCTATTCCCAGAAAATTCAAGATATACATTTTATTTGTCAAGTAAATATCTTAATTATACGAGATTTTAATCAAAATCGTTAGAGCCATTTTTAAGAAAATCAAAATGTTCGAAAATTGGTCCATGTAAAGCGTAGTTTGGGGTGGGGGGGATTTTCTTGAAAATCGTGTCGCATCCTTGGAAGATACCAAACTTAAATAACCAAGTTTGGTTTTTAACGGTCCTTTCATGTTTGAGCTATACTGCCCAAAGACACACACAGGGACATTTTTCTAAAAATACTATTTTTTTTTGGATTCAGGGGGTCTCAAAACGTATATTTCCGGTGAAATCTCTCGCTATCGAATTTTTGGGTGCAATACAATACCGACCTTTTCTATACACTATGTACATAGTACCCATAGAGAAAGTAAAAAAAAAAACTGGTTTTGTTGCATGAATATTAACATTTTACAATATAAAATAGCTATAAGTAGCCTAATTTTATTGTTTAAGGTTGGTAATAGGAATTTAGAAGAAGAAAAAACCACTAAAACTATTAACCTTGGATTAACATATTTGTTGCTAAATGACAACACTATGCAATAGAGGGTTAAGTCTGCAGTCTTTCAGCGTAATCCTGGTAGAGGGGAGTTGGATAGGTAGTCAGACTGAAACATTCAATGCCATAGCTGGGATTTGAACCACGGATCTCCCGGTCTCTAGCCATGTGTAGGACAGGAGTTGGATAGGTAGTCAGACTGAAACATTCAATGCCATAGCTGGGATTTGAACCATGGATCTCCTGGTCTCTAGCCGTGTGTAGGGCAGGAGTTGGATAGGTAGTCAGACTGAAACATTCAATGCCATAGCTGGGATTTGAACCATGGATCTCCTGGTCTCTAGCCGTGTGTAGGGCAGGAGTTGGATAGGTAGAGTCAGACTGAAACATTCAATGCCATAGCCGGGATTTGAACCACGGATCTCCTGGTCTCTAGCCGTGTGTAGGGCAGGAGTTGGATAGGTAGAGTCAGACTGAAACATTCAATGTCATAGCTAGGATTTGAACCACGGATCTCCTCGTCTCCAGCTGTGTGTAAGACAGGAGTTGGATAGGTAGTCAGACTGAAACATTCAATGCCATAGCTGGGATTTGAACCACGGATCTCCTCGTCTCCAGCTGTGTGTAGGACAGGAGTTGGATAGGTAGAGTCAGACTGAAACATTCAATGCCATAGCTGGGATTTGAACCACGGATCTCCTCGTCTCCAGCTGTGTGTAGGACAGGAGTTGGATAGGTAGAGTCAGACTGAAACATTCAATGCCATAGCTGGGATTTGAATCACGGATCTCCCGGTCTTTAGCTGTGTGTAGGACAGGAGTTGGATAGGTAGAGTCAGACTGAAAAATTCAATGCCATAGCTGGGATTTGAATCACGGATCTCCCGGTCTTTAGCCATGTGTAGGACAGGAGTTGGATAGGTAGAGTCAGACTGAAAAATTCAATGTCATAGCTGGGATTTGAACCACAGTTCTCCCGGTCTCTAGCCATGTGTAGGACAGGAGTTGGATAGGTAGAGTCAGACTGAAAAATTCAATGTCATAGCTGGGATTTGAACCATGGATCTCCTGGTCTCTAGCCATGTGTAGGACAGGAGTTGGATAGGTAGAGTCAGACTGAAAAATTCAATGTCATAGCTGGGATTTGAACCATGGATCTCCCAGTCTCTAGCCATGTGTAGGACAGGAGTTGGATAGGTAGTCAGACTGAAAAATTCAATGTCATAGCTGGGATTTGAACCACGGATCTCCCGGTCTCTAGCCATGTGTAGGACAGGAGTTGGATAGGTAGAGTCAGACTGAAAAATTCAATGTCATAGCTGGGATTTGAACCACAGTTCTCCCGGTCTCTAGCCATGTGTAGGACAGGAGTTGGATAGGTAGAGTCAGACTGAAAAATTCAATGTCATAGCTGGGATTTGAACCATGGATCTCCCAGTCTCTAGCCATGTGTAGGACAGGAGTTGGATAGGTAGTCAGACTGAAACATTCAATGCCATAGCTGGGATTTGAACCACGGATCTCCTGGTCTCTAGCTGTGTGTAGGACAGGAGTTGGATAGGTAGAGTCAGACTGAAAAATTCAATGTCATAGCTAGGATTTGAACCATGGATCTCCTGGTCTCTAGCTGTGTGTAGGACAGGAGTTGGATAGGTAGAGTCAGACTGAAAAATTCAATGTCATAGCCAGGATTTGAACCATGGATCTCCCGGTCTCTAGCCGTGTGTAAGACAGGAGTTGGATAGGTAGTCAGACTGAAAAATTCAATGCCATAGCTGGGATTTGAACCACGGATCTCCTCGTCTCCAGCTGTGTGTAGGACAGGAGTTGGATAGGTAGAGTCAGACTGAAACATTCAATGCCATAGCTGGGATTTGAATCACGGATTTCCCGGTCTCTAGCCGTGTGTACGACTGGAGTTGGATAGGTAGAGTCAGACTGAAAAATTCAATGCCATAGTTGGGATTTTAATCACGGAACTCCCGGTCTCTAGCCGGTTGCTCTACCACTGATCTACAATGCCATTAAATTTCTCAACCGACTCGCATATTTCCCGGTAAACCACAACGTGATCTCAAACTATTTTGAGATGACAACCCCAATGTGAGCCGGTTGAGGAATTTAATGTTGTAATGGTAGCTCAGTGGTAGAGCAACCGGCTGGAGACCGGGAGATCCGTGGTTCAAATCCCAACTATGGCGTTGAATTTTTCAGTCTACTTATCCAACTCCTGACCTACACACGGCTTGTGTGAAAAAACAAATTGCGTTAATACTTTTATATCATTAAACACAAACGCACACTTCCTGACTATGGGGTACAGAGAATATTTCCGGTGAAATAAAAACAATCCGCCCAGCCAGTAATCAAGCCCGGGACTCCGAGTGAGAAGTCAGCTCGCTGACCACTCGACTACGGAGGCAGTTTTCTATCCCTTTTTTCCCTCCCATATGTTGACAACAGGATTGTTCTTGCTATAATGGTTTCTTCCAGTCTAGCCGTGGAAGATTTTTCCAGGATTATTCTTGCATTAGCAACTGTTCAATTCCCAAATACATCTCAATTTTGAGGCGTCACCAATCCAGTCAACAGCACAATCCATTGTTCATCAGTACGATGAATCTCAACACTTGACAGAAGCTTGATTGCGTCGATGGATCAATCACCGAGTTCAACTTCCCTGTTTGTTGGACGAGAAAATTCACCCAAATGCACTTCTTCAGCACATGTTGCATCAGTGTTCAGTAGCATTTGAGAAACAGCTGAAGAGCTCTACTGCTATATATTACGGCTGCTCACTTGAAATCAAAGTTGAACAGCGATTCTCTGTCAAAACATCTTGTGTGCGCGATTCTTCGACGAATAAGGCTGACAGTTGAGTGTCCGTTCCTTGAGACATGTGCACTATAAGCAACGAATGGAGACCGTGGCAACGTGACTGCTGCGCTCGTCAACATGATATTCGCTAGGTCACGTTATCTTTGTCCACGACAGGAATCTCCTGAGAATGTGAAGGACTGAATTTCAATTATTTTACATTTCGCCGGTTTTAAAAGGACCTGACGATAACTTCAGTCTAGAGTATTCACTTATTTCCCTTCTACTTATAAGGAACTAAGTAATAAGGCCGTTTCTGCTAATGTTTATCTCGATTAGCATGAAGAATAAGCCTATGCAATCTTTCCTAAACACGGTCAACTTTCCTTTCATCTATTTTGTTTTACTGGCAACCAAAATTCAGTTATTAAAACATTGACCACTTTTAAATGATTTGACTATTGTTTAGGCCTAGTATATTTCCCTTCTGCTTACAAGGAAGCAAGAAAGAGAATGTCTATTAATGTTCATCTCGTTTAGCATGATGCAGATAAAAGAATCTTTTGTAGAAGCAGTATGTTTGCAGAATAGGTAGAGAAAGTCATGCGAATGGAAGCACATCAGATTTTTTCTCAAGGAAATTATTTTTATGGTACCTATATAATTTTATTTTACTTTTAAAAATCCAATTCTTTAATTAGACAATGTACCAAATTAATATTTTAAATCTGCTCAAATTGCCTCCAAATAGCTTCTAAAATCATCAGAAAAGCCGCTAGTTACTATCCTTGAAATTCTGTTACTATAAGATTTCAAAAATACTCGAAATTTTAACGACTTATCACTAGAGTTGGCTACGCTAAAAAAGGGAGCAATCTACCATGGCAACATTCCGGCATAGCATTGAATCCTGGGACCTAAAGTTCTTACAACATTGTAAGTCGTCATTGGGGTTGTCATCTCAAAATAATTTGGGAGCAACTTGTGGTTTACCAAGACACACGCGAGTCAGTTGAGAAATTCAACGCTATGTCGGCACGTTGCCATGGTAGCTCAGTAGCAGAGCAACCGGCTAGAGATCCGTGGTTCAAATCCCGGCTATGGCATTGCATTTTTCAGTCTTACTACCTATCCAACTCTTGTTCTGTGTGAAAAAACAATTAAACCAATTCTTAGCATTTACTCTTTTCACTGAAGAGGCTGACTTTACAAGATTCAATTAAACTTAACTCCGCGGTCTTCTTGATCTGGGGCCGCTAATTCTCAATTGGTCCCCCCCCCCAGGGACCTGACGAGGCTGAGTGCACCCCAGACCAGGTTTCCCAGCAGGGGAAAATTCCCCATGCCGGTACCAGGATTCAATGAACATATATTTGGGCTTATGAAACCCCTAGTAAAGTTGGCAGGAGAAATGTCCATTGATGTTCAGCTTCAAGCTGAGCAGTGGAATCAACACAAAATAAAATGTGGGGGAGGCCGTTATCCAGGGACAAAATCATGAGCCTAGCAGACACTATTGAGTCATGTGTGTTTTAACAGTGTTTTCATAAACACTGCAGTGTGGTGCACAGTGAGTCCAAATAGCATTTCCATTTTACTTTCTCTACACGTACTATATACATAGTTTATAGAGAAGGTATTGTATTCCACTCAAAAACTCGATACCGAGATTTCACCTGAAATAAATGTTTTGGTTCCCCCAGAATCCAAAAAAAAGCATTTTCAGAAAAAAGTCCATTTGTGTGTGTCTGTGGACAGCATAGCTCAAAAACGAAAAGACCGTTAAATACCAAACGAAGATTTTCAAGAAAATCCCCCCATCCCCAACTACCCTTTACGTGAAACTTTTTTCGAAAATTTTGATTTTCTCTAAAATGGCTAACGATTTTGATTAAAATATTGTATATTAAAGATATTTACCTGATAAATAAAATGTATATCTTGAATTTTATAGGAATAGCCTTTGAAGACTATTTTATTCTGGATGAATTTTATGGAAGTTTGCATGCTAATTAAGAAAAAATTAGCAGAAATAGTCTTATTACTTGCTTCCTTGTAAGTAGAAGCGAAATAAAGGAGTAGCCTAGGTCAAAGTGATAGTCAAAAGCTGGTTGCTATATGACTGAAGTTCCTTTGTTTGTATGACAGGAGTTGACAAATACCTGTATGAGAAAAGTACAAGTTTTTGAAAGCTGAAATCAAAAACAATGAATATCTCAAAAACGATCAACTCCACGAAAAAAAATGTACGTGACATAAATTGTGTTTTAACTTTTTGTCCATCTCTTAAGATTTAGCAGTTATGCAAAATGTCTTCAGAGGCTATTCCCAGAAAATTCAAGATATACATTTTATTTGTCAGGTAAATATCTTTAGTATAGGATATTTTAATCAGAATTTTTAGAGTCATTTTTAAGAAAAAAATGTTCTAAAAAAGTTCCGTATGAAGGGCAGTTTGGGGTGGGGAGGGATTTTTCTCACAATCTTTGTGTTGCATCCCTGGAAGATACTCAACTTGAATATCAAGTTTGGTATTTTATCGAATTTTCATTTTTGAGTTATCATGTTCACAGACACATTTCTGAAAATGCTTTTTTGGATACAGGGGGACCCTAAAGCATATTTCAAGTGAAACCTGGGTATCAAGTTTTTGGGTGGAGTGCAATACCTTCTCTATACACTTTGTACATGGTGTGTATAGAGAAAGTAAAAAGGATCTTTGACTAACCACGTATATATCCTGGACTTCAAATTCTGCATATTTAAACATTTAACACTCTCAGGCAAGTTATTATACAACTTAATACCTAAGTACTTATAACTATTCTGAGATTTTGTTAGTCGATAACATGGAATGTTTACATTGGACCTGAATCTGGTACTGTAACTATGAATATCCATCCTCAAAATATGTCTATAACGAGAGGCATGTATAAATACTAAATTATCTAAAATATAAAGATTATATATAGTTAAAATGCCTAGCTCAATAAATAGGGGTCTACATGGGGTTATATGGGAACTTTTTTATTTATCTTATTAATTTTCTTTAGATGACAAAAAATTTCATTTACTTTGTTAGCACCACCCCAAAGAATTAGGCCATATCTTATTACAGATTAAAAAAAAGCAAAATACATACTTCTCACATATTCAATTGGGATAGAATATCTCAAATTACGGTTTAAAAAATAATGCTCGACAGTCTCCTTGTTAAATATTAAATATGGGTGGTCCACAATAATTGGTTATCAATATACACACTTAAGCATTTAGTACTTGTCAGATACTGCAGTGCTAAGTCGTCTCTTATCCTTTATAAACTGAATAAAACCAGCCTTAAGGGATTCCCTGTCTTACGAATCCCTGCTAAAAGACCTGTAGTTTTAGTTATTTGTGTATTCTTCCAACACACAATTTTATAAAACAATGAAAGAAAATAACCAGGAAATAAGCAGCTAATACTATCCTTTAGAGACAATTTAACATTAGTGATCTTGAGGATGGAAGAAGTGATAAAGAAAATTCTGATCTGTTTCATTCACATGACTTTCTCTACATCTCTGTAACAAATTGTTGTTATGAAGCTTATTTTTCTATCTACTGCATGCTAATCTAGATAAACATTAGCAGAAATGGTCTTATTACTTTAGTTGCTTATAAGTAGAAGGGAAATAAGGGAATACACTAGACTAAAACGACAGTCACATGTTTTAAAAGCTGGTTGCCATGTGGATGAAATATGTTCCTTTGCATTACCAAAAGTTGACAAATTCCTGTATGTGAAAAATTTAACCACTTTAAAAACAGTTTACTAACTATGCAAATGCAGCAAAATTCATCCAGAATAAAGAGGTCTTCAGAGGCTATTTGCAGAAAATTCAAGATATATATTATGTTTGTCATGAAATATCTTCAATATGCAGTATTTTAATAAAAATCGTTAGCCATTCTTCAGAAAATCAAAATTTTTTCCATGTAAAGGGTAATTTGGGGTCAGGAAATTTCTAAAATCTTTGTGTTGCATCCTTGGAAGATACTAAGCTTATATACCGAGTTTGGTATATTACCAACTTTTAGTTTCCGAGTTATCGTGTTCACATACACATGGACCTTTTTGTGAAAATGCTTTTTTTTTTTGGGTACAAGGGACTATAAAACGTCTATTTCTGGTGAAATGTAGGTATTGTATTTTTAGGTGAAATACAATACTTTTGCTATACACTATGTACACAGCATATGTAGAGAAAGTAAAAATTAATATTTATGTAAATATAAGTCACCTATTGGATTTAGTATGCTCCCAAAGTTGAATAGCGCAACAAGATGTATACTACCAAAGAATTGCATATAAAGTAATTTCACAGATTTTGGAATGTTGTTGTCTTATGTAATTGTGTTATGTTCCAAACATTATAATTAATTGGAAGTTATATTTAAATGAATAATAAAGACATTTATGTCATGCTTATCTGGATTAAGCTGAAGCAGATAAAGTTGCCCTCCATGGTGTAATTGTTACCATACTAACTTCATATACTCAAGGTCATGGGTTCAAACCCAGCGGAGGACGATGGATTTTTTGGGCATAAAAATCCTTAGCATGGCTTCCTTCGGAAGGGAAGTAAAGCCGTTGGCCTATGTCTTAGATTTACGGCATGTAAAAGAACCTCAAGGCTGATAGAGGTGCCTCTGAGCAAAATTAAGCAGTCTTTCATGCCCAATATAGAATGGGATGCTGAAAACCAGTGTCCCATTCTATAACACTGTTTCATTTCATTTTGAAACAGATAAAGGAGATTGGGATGTTAAAGAATGTGTAGAATGTAAATGTAACACCAGATTTTTTGATCGGGAGAACCTCAAAACCTATATTTTCAATGAAATCGTCATATCAACTTTTTAGTGCAATGCAATACTTACTACACATAAGTGTGAATTAACTGGATCAAAATAACGGTAAAAATGAGTATCTGAAAACTATTTCTATACATTTCTTTGAAAAACCAATGAAAACTGGGGACTTTTTGGTGGAGAAAAAAAAATTTGTAAATATGCTATGCAGTCAAAGCAAGCTTTTTATGTTGCTGCAAAAACATGAAGGAATAAAGTTGTGTTCAGGATTAAATATGTTGACTGGAAGTTAATAACTTGCCCTAACACAGTTGACTTCAGAAATTTAGCTTTGGGTCAGGGGGCTCTCACCCCCCAAAACACACATTATCTCATACGGTTGCTAAACATAATTTTTATTTTTCCGAATTCATTTCTATGACAAGGCAGAAGAGTGCTCAAACTTTTTTTCAATGTGCAGATCTCATCCTGGTTTAAAGAATTTCAACATAATCCCCTTCAACCGAGATAATATTATATACCTAAATGATAAACTTCCATAGGCAATCCGAATTTCAAATTATTGAAAATAGTAACGCCCAGATTTAAAATCTGCTGGATTGCAGAGGTTTTGACTTCTACTGATTATTGAGGTTTTAGTCCACAGATCCCTCGACTATACCCTTTCATTGCTCCACCTTCGGCTGCAACTACTCCATTCTCTACTTATAAAAAAACATGCCTGAATTATGTTTTGGAACTTAGGGTCCTAAAAGTTTATAACATACCAATAAGTAACTACAAAGCAGCTGTAATGGCAGAAACAAAAGTGCCAGATGTAGGGACTGATTTATTTCCATTAAACCGAGGGTCTAAAGCCTAAATATGTACTTTAGATGACAACTGTGTTTGCTCTAATATTGCTGCTATAGTGCATAACTTAAGTAAAATATAAAATGTTTCATAGGATTGCAAAGAATGAACTTTGTTCTACTCTTAAGCACTTCATTATTTCCTAGTTATCCAATGGAAATGCAATTTAGCATGCACCAAAATCAAGAATATCCTAATTTGCTTTATTACAGTGAAATTGTATTTAAAAAAATCTAATGCAACACTACTACTACTTTTTTCTTACAGATAATCAAATTGGTGTTCAATATTCTAGTTCACAAGCAATTGTTTACGTGCTTATACAATATCATTAGAAATGTAATAAAACAGCTGCAAAACTACAATACGTCACTCTTAGCGAGAAAACTCAAACTGTGAAAACAAATTTTTAATATTTGTTCATTTGGTCCCACTGTGAGCAATAGCAAAGGGACATTGAACGTGTCATACAAATGGAACATGCATCATGACCAATAGAATGCCCATCACCAATAATACTCTTATTTCTTTCTATATTTCTAATACAGAAAGAAGAGAAGAGAATTTTTTTACGCCACCACCACTGTAAGAGTAAACCTACATAAATTACCATCATGTATTATCTGTCATACATTTAACATTTACTTGATGTAGGGATATTAAGGAATTCCACAACAGTATATGGGGAGTGAGTATATAAGAACATGCTTAAATGTATTCTTAAAGATTTTACGTTGACTGTGATTGCCTAATAGCTTGAGATCACTTGGAAGGTTGTTATATTTTTATTGCAGCGTAGTAACATGCTTTTTTTAAACAACTTGCAGTTATTTACTGGTCTATGTAAGCCTTGTACTGTGATCATGCCCAGCAAGGTTAGTTGTTAAGTTATCATAACTATCTGCAAGATAGTTCAGCAGAGAAATTATGTGTTCAACTGCAAGAGTATGAACATTTTGGGTTCTAAACAATTGCCTACGGGAAGCAACGCCACAAATAATACGTATGGCTCTTTTTTGTAATATAAACACTTGCCTACTGTGTGCTGAATTGACCCAGAAAATAATTCCATATTTCATCAGCGAGTGGAAGTACGCTCTTAAGGTGTTATCATTAAGCATGTTCTTTAAATTTCTTAATGCCAAGCATGCACTGCCAAGTTTTGGGAATATTATTTTTACTTGATTTTTCCAGCCGAGGTCATCTATTGAGCCCTAGAAATTTAATATCTGAGACTATCACCGCATTTCTCACTAACCTTCGTAACAAAAATATTGGTATGCCACAAATGCTTCACTCATTCCAGTTCATAGCGTTTAAGTACGTAGGTATAATTTTCTACCGACCATGTGACATAAACCAAGCAGTACCGAGATGTAACCATAAGGGGAATCACTTCTGAGATCTTACTTCAAAACGACGTATACATTATTTTTTGTAGAACACATTCTTCAGTCAATTATTGAACAGTTCCTTTCACTAAATATGAATAATCTGACGCAATAAATTACAAACACATTTTGTGACGAGATGCTAGCAAATGCAATTTTAATGATATTCAACATCTCACTTCACAGTTCAGCATCCGCCGTTTTAGCTACCTCTTCAGCTCTGCCGTCGGTATTTTCTGATCACTTCAATCACAAAAAGCATTGTAATTATTGTAATGCGACGATGCATATTATACTCCTTCAATTAACACACAATATCAAACAACACAAAGGCGAACAATAAGTTTATGTAAGTAGATAAACACACAATCAATCTCGGATATTATTGCAGGAAAATCCAAATATTGCCGACACATTCTGCAATTCTTCATATCATAAATTCACTCAATGAGGTTAAAGATGCACAAATAATCATAAAACTTACCCGTCTCCTACTACAACACATTTAATTGCTTGCATTTTCACAACAAACGACACGTCCACCTTGCTCCTTGCAGGAAATAAGCGTCAATGGGCGGGGAGGTAAATATGGAGGCAGCCTGCCAAAGAAAAACAAGTCAGCAATTCATTTTATTTTTATTAACTGTACAAATAATAAAATATTATATAATTCGCTTTCAAAAATTAAATATGTTCTTTATTTCAAATACCTTAATGATCTATATGCCTATAAGTAATATTAATACTAATATATTGAATGTAGTAGTACAATTTACGTGAAGATGTGTCATGGCAGCGGTTTGGCAACAGCAGGTCTTCGCCCTCGATGCAAGATATAATGCACATAGGGCTCCAAATCATCCTAACTTTAGTATGTATTTTATACAAGCAGTTATAAGACATAGACTGAAAGAAATCTGATCTGATAATTTAAAATGTCAATAAAAACATTTAGGTTAGGTAGCAAGCCTGTCAGTTTGACAGATGTTTGTTATGTATTAATGTGTTACTCTTGGAAAAATATTTTTTTTCCTTTTGTACCTTTCAAACGTCCCTGTAAGCAGGATGAAAAAATATATTAAATCATTAAATTGATGAGAACAAAACTTTAAAGTTAACGTGGGGTTGATCAGGTTGAGAGAAAATTAAGGGAAATGGTATAATTTAGCAAGTTGTCGCATTCTGGCTTAAAAGGCAATATGTTACTATAGTTCACTTAAATCACCCTCTAAATAAAAATACTACATTATTGCCATATGCACAGATGTTAATGTTATAATGGCCTAAAACTTTGCATAAATGTTCTATGCCTACATTGGTTCTTTATTATTTATGTGCAATATGTTGCTGGAATTAGTCTCATACATTATTATTATTAATCACTTAATTTTTGTTTTTGCTGTAGGCACTACTGTATTCTCTAATCGAAAAACTGATTAAAAAGCTGTAAATTTTATTACCTAATTTGTAAAATACTATGGCCTCTGTAGCTGAATTTTTCACGCAATCACAGCAATCCAGAAAAATTTTGTAAGATGGAAGATTTCTGATTTTTTTTTAATTTAAAGGTCTAATTAATGAGTAATCATAATTATATTCATCATATTGTTATTATTTATAATTAATATTATTAACTGTGCGTCTTACATATATTGTGATGGATAACTCATTAAATCAGAACATAATTTGCTAAGGAACCTCCCCCCAACCCCAGAAAAAAAAGAGCTAGCCCAGAGTTTGGCAGCAGCATCAGCTCTGATAAAAGCAGAACTGGAGTTTGGGCATATAAATCATTAAAATAAACAAGCAAAAAAGACATTATAAATTATTGAATGAAAGAATATTTATTTGTACAATTTGTTTTACATAGCTTTTACATTTTTCGTACTCTAACCTAAGCTATTTACAAATTTGTTGCTACCTTGGTTTGCATGACACCCAGGCCATTGGGTCTTGTCAACCCTTTCCTCTTTATCTTAGTTATCCCTCTTCTTCTTTTACAATCCTTACTTTTCTTGCTTTCTGAAAGAACCCACCTATGCTTCTCATCCTCTCCTGTTAACATTTTTATAGCAACAATTTTCCCCACTATTTTTACTTTCTTTAGCCCCATATGTACAATTTACATAGGGATAGAGAAGTATTGTATTCCACCCACAGAGATTTCACCAGAAATACATGTTTTAGGACCCCCTGAGTCCAAAAATAGCATTTTTAGAAACAGGTCCATGTGTGTGTGTGTGCGTGTGTGGACAGCATAGCTCAAAAACGAAAAGACCGTTAAATACCAAACATGGTATTTAAGTTTGGTATCTTCCAAGGATGCAACAGAAAGATTTTAAAGAAAATGGCCCCACCCCTTACTACCCTTTACATGGAAAAATTTTCGAAAATTTTGTTTTTCTTAAAAATGTTTCTAATGATTTTGATTAAAATACTACATATTAAAAGTCATTTTTATAGCAAATAAAATGTATATCTTGAATTTTCTGGGAAAAACTTCTAAAGATCTGTTTATTCTGGATGAATTTTGCTTAATTTGGCATAAATAGTTAACCGTAAGAGATAGACAAAAACTTACTGTACAAAAAATGTAGATCTTGTTAAAATACACAAGTAATGTCATATACATTTTTTTCGTGGAGCTTACTGTTTTCGGGGTATTCCTTGTTATTAGTCTCAATTGTGAAGTATTTATACTTTTCTCAGACAGGAAGTGTCCATTTTTCAGTTTTCTCCTGGCCAAGCAAAGAAGCGATTTGCAATGATAATCGCATAATAACAGATTTTAAAACATTTAACTATCACTTTAGCCTAGTGCATTCCCTTAGTTTCAGTCTACTTATAAGGAACTAAGTAATAAAATTCTGCTAATGTTTATCTCGATTAGCGTGGTGTTGAAAGAAGAATTATCTTTTGTAAGAAGTTTATTTGTAGAGCAGGTAGAGAAAGTCATGTGAGTGTAACTCATCAGATTTTTTCCCATTTTTCCTCCCATGCCTTGATTGTCCCTACTTGCGTTCTGTCATGTACTGTTCTATACTTTCTTTCTCACCGCACAATTCACTGCCTCTTATTCTTCGTAGAAATGTTGTTCCATTCTCATACAAGCTAGTCCGCCTTTCTCTTGCCTGTTCTATATATAGTTCTCATCACGTCTCTTTTTATTTGTTTATAAAATTGTACCGATTTCTTGTTTTCTAAACTTGCACATATCTCCTATCTTTCTGTCTTCTACCCTGCATTACCCACATTATTTTCATTTCTTTCTTCAAGCCTCCATATATCTCCCATTCCTATTTTCTCTATAATTTTTCCAACTCCTGCCCACCAACTGTTTGTGCTTGTCTTGTTTTCCCAAGTTCCTCCAAGGCAACTTCTCTTGGTTGGTTAGTTGCCATACTTGAATAACTTTAGAGCCTTAATTTTTGTTGATGTTGCTGTTTACTGCCCCCTTTCTTTTCTCTGAATAAGACTTGGAACCCAATTCTATAACCTACAATGATTATGCACTTGTAAATTTTGAATCCTCGCTTGTGATAATCAGTGTTAGACGTTACCCTTCTGCATGACACTTCTAGCTTATAAGTTATGGTGTACCCTTTTGATAATTCTAGTGTTATATTATGTTAGTACCCAACACTGGACACAGAGTACATTTTTCTTGGAGTAAACACTTATAGTATGTTCTAGGCTTATTACTTTCTCTATACGTACTTATACATAGTGTATAGAGAAGGTATTGCATTCCACCCAAAAATTCTATACCGAGATTTCACCGCAAAAACATGTTTTGGGTCCCCCTGAATTCAAAAAAAACATTTTTGTAAAAAGGTCAGTGTGTGTGTGTCTGTGGACAGCATAGCTCAAAAACAAAAAGACCGTTGCATACCAAACTTTGTATTTATGTTTGGCGTCTTCCAAGGATGCGACACAAAGATTTTCAAGAAAACCTCCCCACCCCCAACTACCTTTTACAAAGAATGTGTTTCAAAAATGTTTATTTTCTCAAAAATGGCTCCAACAATTTTGATTAAAACACTGCATATTAAAGCTATTTATATCACAAATAAAATGGACATCTTGTTTTTTCCAGAAATAGCTTCTGAAGAGCTTTTCATTCTGGATAAACCATGACAGATAGACAAAAATTTACTACATAGAAAAGTATATCTCAATAAATCACACAAATTTTTCATATACATTTTTTTTCGTGGAGTTGATCGTTTTTAAGATATTCCTTGTTATTGGTGTCAGTTTTAAAATACTTAAACTTTTCTCATAAAGGAACTTGTCAGCTCCTGGCCACACAAAGAAATGGATTTCAATGCCATAGCAACCACATTTTAAAACATTTGACTGTCGGTTTAGTCTAGTGTATTCCCTTATTTCCCTTCTACTTATAAGGAACTGAGTAATAAGATAATTTCTGCTAAGGTTTATCTTGATTATCATGAAGTAGATAGAGAATAACCTTATTAACAATAATTTGTTACAGAGATGTAGACAAAGTCATGGGAATGAAACACATCAGATTTTTTTATTGTGGTTTGTCAAAATCTTTGCTCCTATTTTGGAAGCAGACTGAAACTTTATACTTTCTCTACACGTACTATGTACATAGTGTATAGAGAAGGTATTGTAATGTACCCAAAAATTTGATACTGAGATTTCACTGGAAATATAAGTTCTAAGGTCTCCTGTATCAAAAAAAAAAAAGGATTTTCAGAAAAAGGTCCATGTGTATGTGTGTCTGTGAACACGATAGCTCACAAATGAAAAGTCGATAAAATACCCAACTTCGTATTTAAGTTTAGTATCTTCCAGGGATGTGACACTAAGATTTTGAGAAAAATCCCCATACCCCAAAATACCCTTTACATGGAACTTTTTTTGAAAATTTTGATTTTGTCAAAAATGGCTAATGATTTTGATTAAAATATCATACATTAAAGATATTTACCTGAAAAATAAAATGTATATCTTGAATTTTCTGGAAATAGCCTGTGAAGACTACTTTACTCTGGATGAATTTTACAGAATTTAGCATAACTGCTAAACTGTAAGAGATGGACAAAAACTTATTGCACAAAAAATGTAGAGCACATTAAAGCACACAATTTATGTTATATACATTTTTTTCGTCGAGTTGATTGTTTTTGAAATACTCCTTGTTATTGGTTTCAGCTTTGGAAAACATACTTTTCTCACATAAGAATTTGTCAACTCCTGTCCATACAAACAAAGGAACTTCAGTCACATAGCAACCAGCTTTTGACTATCACTTTAACCTATGGTACTCCCTTATTTCGCTTCTACTTACAAGGAAGCAAGTAGTAAGACTATTTCTGCTAAATTTTTCTGATTAGCGTGAAGTAAATAGAAGAATAAGTTTTTTAACAATAATTTGTTGCAGAGATGTCGAGAAAGTCATGTGAATGGAGCACGTCAGAAATAAGTTTGAAGAAGTTGTGTGTTTTAAAAGTGTATCTGATTAGTGTTTTAATTTGTAGGGACGCTGTACATCCGACGACGAAATCAGCTGCTGCGTGAACACACAAAACTTGATGTAAGCAATCTTTAGTGTCTCACCTTTGAGCATGCAGTTCACTCTTATTACAATGTAAGTCAAATGTGGGATTGGTTTATTAGTAAAAGTTTTAGGTGAGTCTTTTAAATTAAAGTTTTTATAATCCATTTGTTTTAAAAGTTCTGAATGGTAAGAATTTGGAATATTTGCCATTTCTGCCACAAATAAGATGATGTGGTGGAAAAAATGTTTTCCACTCAAATACTACATCATGAGACTTCACAATAAATATAAGTTTTGAGAACCCTTGAAAGCAAGACAAGCCTTTTTGGCTGATGTGTGCACACGTACATGCATATGTCTGTGAGAGAGAGATAGATAAGGAGAGATAGAGATAGAGAGAGAGAGAGAGAGAGAGAGAGAGAGAGAGAGAGAGAGAGAGAGAGAGAGAGAGAGAGAGAGAGAGAGAGAGAGCGCACGCGCACTTGCACTATTACAAATTATTTACAGTGATATTTTCATTAATTTTTTTCTATAGCCCCTTTAAAATCTAAGGCCAAATCAGGGGCTTTGCACTAGAAAAATTTGTCTGTATATTCCTTACACAGGTTTTCAATCATTTCAGTTTTCTCAAACACACACACATTCACTCTCACATTCAGACTCTGTGGGGGATAGGGAATAATTCTGATTAATGAAAAATTTCAAACTCCAGCCGGGAATCAAACCCAGGATCTCCGGGTGAGAAGTATAAGTTATTGTTATGCTATAGTTCAATGTTTTTTTTATTTTTATGGTGTAGATACTTTTTAATTAATTATTGTTTACATGTAGTATGATATTGTGAGAGAGGGAGGCAGAGATAGATAAATACCAAACTTAGTTTAAGGGGATGTAGCTGTGAAATTGAGCTAACAAACTTGCACATTAAAGTAAGAAGTGAAGCTTTCCTCACCTCTAAATGTTGTGCTAGGATTACCTCCGTTTCCAACATGTGCACCATCTTTGTCTTCAGGATAAACGGATGACTTGCAAGTTCAGATTCGCTTATTTATAGTGCTAGCATCTGATGGGCCACAAGATATTACTTTCTCTACATGTACTGTGTACATAATATTTAGAGAAGGTATTGTATTGCACCAAAAATTCAATACCAAGATTTCGCCAGAAATATAGGTTTTGGGCCCCCCTGAATCCAAAAAACCATTCTTAGAAAAATGTCTGTGTGTGTGTATGTGTGTGTGTGTCACAAAACTTGGTATTTAAGTTTGGTATCTTCCAAGGATGTAACATGAAGATTTCCAAGAAAATCCCCCACCTCCAATGACCCTTTACGTGAAAATAAAATTGAAAATTTTTATTTTCTCAAAAATGGCTCTAATGATTTTCATTAAGATACTGTATATTAAACATATTTACCTGACAAATAAAATGTATATCTTGAATTTTATATGAATAGCCTCTAAAGACTTCTCTATTCTAGATGAATTTTACTGAATTTTGCATTGCTGGCAAGCCGTAAGAGATAGACAAAAACCTACTACACAAAAAGTGTAGATCAGAATAAAACACACAATTTATGTCATATATATTTTTTTCGTAGACTTCATCGTTTTTAGATATTCCTTGTTTTGGTTTCAGCTTTGGAAAACATACTTTTCTCATAGAGGAATTTGTCAACTGCTATCCATATAAACAAAGGAACTTCAGTCACATAGCAACCAGCTTTTGACTATCACTTTAACCTATGGTACTCCCTTATTTCACTTCTAGCTACAAGGAAGCAAGTAATAAGACTATTTCTGCTAATTTTTTCTCGATTAGCATTGAAGTAAATAGAAGAATAAGCTTTTTAACAATAATTTGTTACAGAGATGTAGAGAAAGTCATGTGAATGGACATATCAGATTTTTTTTCAGCATTTCTTCCTCTGCCTGTATGTGGCAAGTGTGTCATTGGGTGTTTGCTATATCTGTTATTTCTATATTTATTTATAATATATATATATATACACAGGCTGATTCAAAAATACCTTTAAAAAGTTTGGGAACATGTTCCTTGCTTCAAAACAAGAAAAAATGCTCATATAAATACATCTCCAAAGCCCTTCATTCTCAATTTATTGAAGTTCAAAACGCTATTAGTCAAAACATTTTAAAGTGTCATTTTATTCTATTTTTGACATTGTCAGCTTCTTGCACACAAACACCACATATAGCAAATATCCTCCTCTTGCATCTAGACACGCATGTACTTATCTAATCATGGAATGTCAAATTCTCCCAGTCTGTTTCTTACATGACACGTAGTCTAGATGTCTGGTGCATAAACCAATGTTTTAAGGTGCCCCCAAAAGATAAAAATCCAAAGGATTGAGGTCGGAGAACGTGCAGGCCATGGAACTGGTCCCCCTCTACCTATCCATCTGTCATGCTAGGTACCAGCCAATGAGACTAAAATGTGCTACAGCTTCATGTTTCTTGCAGAGTCACATTTTCTAATAAGTCTGGGAGGGTGTTCTGAATGTAGACAGCACTTGTAAGGTGTGCTGGGGGAATGTATTACACATCTGATAAATGTAAACAAGTAGCCATGGCAACACAAGGCCAACTCTGCAGGGTAAAATGGGTCAAAGACTTCTATGAATGAGCACATAAATAAATGAAGTTATTAGCTTGGACCCGGAAAGCCGTTGAAGGTGACTTTCATTAATAAGTTGATAACACGAAAACAAAGCGTTTTGGAGCATATGTTTAAATGAACTTATTTTGTTGTTTCAATGTCAGGAATCCATTCCCAAACTTGTAGAAGTATTTTTGAATCATCCTGTGTACATGCATCAGAGTGTGTGTTGTATGCAGGGAGTCTCAAAACATGTATTTCTGGTGAAATCTCAGTATTGAATTTTTGGGTGGAGGCAATACCTTCTCTATACACTATGTTCATAGTATGTGTAGAGAAAGTAAAAAGAGAATACAATACTTTAGTTACAATAACAGTAAAAGAACCAAGAAGTGTTCTAAAATAATGCAGAACAAATCATCAAACATATATGCAATATACAGAGTTACCACAAAAGAAATAGACAACTTTAACTTCCTGTAAAACAAGCAGTATTTACGGTAACTTTGTAGAGGAAGTCTTTACTTTGTGAATTCACAAGTGTTCAATATGGGCTCCTTTGGTCAGATCAACACGATAATCGAGTTTGTGCCATAACATATTGTGCCAGGCTTTTCTGATACATTCCTTCAAGTCGTGTACATTAAGAGAAATAGAGGGACGAAAACTCTCTTTCACAAATCCCCATAGAAAAAGTCACACGGTGATAGATTGCGGCTCCAAGGTGGCAAACACCAATACAATGATGTGGTAGGACTTCATCTTTGTGTCAGTGAGGCGGTGCTCCATCTTGTTGAAAGATACATTTTTCCTATTCAGTTGGGGCATCAACCAAATCTGTAACACGTCAAGATACCTATGGCCTGTGACTGTTTGCTCTGCAAAGAAAAAGAGGCGTGTGAGATACCGCACAAAACACATTAATTTTAGGAGAGTTCCACAGTTCCACTACGGCCCTCGGAGGTTTACAGTGACTCAAATGGGATGAGGTTTGTCCTTGAGCACCACCAGGCCGGCACCCAATCTGAGTCCTGCTGTGTTCACATTCCCACTTAACATGCTAAGTGATTCCATCTCTCATAAATACGATTTGCACTCACACAAAATACTCAAATTTTGCAAGAAAATAATTCACGAGGAAGATAGGGAGTAATGTTTCTTGCAGAACTGTAAAAACCACAGATTTTTTGTTTTCATAATACACATGAATAAACATTATGTCACCAGCAGATTTGCATGCTCAGTGTGCGAGTGAGACGGAAATATGAAAAGAGCGACCTAGCAACAGAGTACGATCTCATTTGCTGCAGAGTAGAACTCTTCCTGTTTTAACAAAATCATTAGAGCCATTTTTGAGAAAATCAAAATTTTTGAAAAATGCTCCATGTAAAGGATAGTTCGGTGTGGCGGGATTTTCTTGAAAATCTTTGTGTCGCATCCTTGGAAGATCCCAAACTTAAACACCAAGTTTATAGTTAACTGCCTTTTTGTTTTTGAGCTATGCTGCCCACAGACAGACACACACAAACATTTTCCTAAAAAGGTTTTGTTTTGCATTCAGGGGTCTCAAAACATGTATTGAATTTTTTATGGAATACAACACCTTCCTTACCTACCATGTAATTAATGATAATGGTTAGAGAGAGTTAATGTGGCTAACACATGAGAGAATTACGTTTTGTGTTTCAGGACTCGGCAGTGAGGAAGCAGTACTTGAAAATCCGTAGCCAGCTGCTGCAACAAAGGTATGGCGTTTCTTGTGACCAGAGCAGCATTCGCAGTCGCAGCATCAGTGCACGCAGCAGCAGTCGGGTAACACTTTCACGTCGCATTCGTTAATTTTATTGTTTTTATTTAGGACTGCAGTAGCATGGGTAGAGAGACTGAAAAATTCAATGCCATAGCCGGGATTTGAACCACATGGTCTCTAGCCGGTTGCTCTACCTCTGAGCTACCAAGGCAATATGCTGGCACTGCTTTAAATTCCAATGGCAACTTACAAGATCGTAAATACTTTAATTCCTGGGCTTTGTGGTATAGCCGGTAATGTTGCCGAATAAGGGTCTGTTGGCCACATAACGTTAAGCAGCCAACCTTTGCAGCTGAAAAGCACAATGATCTGTGTAAAGAGCATATATAGTTGGTATTGCAGAATGGAGGGAAGACGGCACTTCTATAGTGTAGTGTGGAAAACATGAAATATGTAATGAACAGTGTGGGAAAGCAAGGATGCTGTTGGCATAATAACAGTAATGCAGTGTTCAAGAGGTTTCTTGTGACAGTCTCTGAAAACTGTCCTCCAGCTTAAACTATCCCAAAACTAAACCTGCATCCTTCTTCCAAATCTCATTCTTTTCTTTCGTCCTACTCTTTTCCATCTCTTTCTTTATTTTCTTCTATGTAAAAAAAAAATTAAGGCTAACAATGACATAACTAAAGAGCAAGTAGATCTGGTTCGACTCGCAGTTATTCATAAACATAATATAGTAGTATTGGTGGCGGCGGTTGTCGTAGTAAAAACAACATCGTCATCATCATCATTTGTTAGTAATGCTGCCATGTTTTCATTAAAAAGAAACAAAGCAATCAACAATTTATGTTATATCCATTTTTTCATGAGGTTGGCCATTTTTGAGATATTCCTTGTTTTTGGTTTCAACTTTAAAAAACTTATACTTTTCTCATACAGGAATTTGTCAACCCGTGTCCATACAAACAAAGGAACTTCAGTCACATAGAAACCAGCTTTTGACTGTCACTTTAACCTATGGTAATCCCTTATTTCGCTTCTACTTACAAGAAAGCAAGTAATAAGACTATTTCTGCAAGTTTTTTCTCGATTAGCATGAAGTAAACAGAAGCATTAGCTTTTTGTGTTGCAGAGATGTAGAGAAAGTCATGTGAATGGAACACATCAGCTTTTTTGTACAAGGAATATTCAAGCTTCCAAATTGTTGGCAAAAGTGTGTAGAGCATGAAGGAGTCTATATAGAGAAGTTTAGAAGTGCCACTTGTGTGTATGTGTAATCAATAAATCTTTTTTAAACACTTACCCTTTATATTTGAATCACTCTTGTATAATAAGAAGATGTTTTCTAACAAGTTTTGTATTTACAGCCAAACAAGGTAACTTGCCAAGCCACACAATTACCAGCTTACTAGAAAGTATTAAAAGCATCCACAAGCACATATTTTGCTTATTATTATTATTATTATTATTATTATTATTATTATTATTATTATTATTATTATTATTATTATTATCATCATCATCATCATCATCATCATCATTATCATCATCATCATTAGTATTAGTATTAGTATTATAATTGTTGTTATTATTATTATTATTATTATTATTATTATTATTATTATTATTATTATTATTATTATTATTATTATTCTTACAGCTACTGCAAAGCCTTGCTTCTCAGCATTACACTGATAAATCTAAAAGCATAAAAACTAAGCTGTTATCTCTGCATTGCAACAGATCAGTCAATCTCCAGAAACAACTCGGTTCCCAATGGAAGCCAGTATCACAAGTCAGCAGGGGACAGTGGTACCAACAAAACAGGCAAACGCTTCAAGAGCAATCGTTGGAGGTACTACCATAGCTGAAAATTATGCTTTTGTTGGCGTACATCATATATTTGATCAGGTATTAATCTAATACTAGATTCTTTATATTATATATGATATGTGTAAAATAGGAGTGCATTAACCATAGTTCCAAAATTCATATTAAAATGTAAGTGCAGATGAGTGTAAGACTTTGCACCTGTGTTATGCAATGTAATCATTCACATAGATACAAGCAACATGCTACACAATGCAAGGGTTTTCAAACTCCAAACTTGATCCTTGCATTGCATACACAGGAAAAGAATTTTGTATTCCTTCCTCTATGCATTGCCTGCTGTTCAGCAGCAGATGATCCCAATGTGAGATTCTTCAGTGTCTACTGTATTTACATGCTCCTATATTTGGTTGTAAAGTTTCCATAATAAAGTCAAAGAAATAACATACAAACAAATATTAACCCATTAGAACTATTTGATATTGAACACTATCTACACTTAGCTGAAGAATTTACAAAATCTGAAACCTCTCTGTGTGTTCTGAAACAAATGACACTAGAAATAATAAATTTAAGATACCCTACCAATGAATGGCTACATGTTTATACTGATGGTTCCAGTTTACCAAATAACAGTGGTACTGGCGCAGGTGAAATATGCCCTCTTTTCTCTTTCTACAAAAGATGAAGTTTAAATACCACAAATTTTGTTGGAGAGATTTTGGCAATACTTGAGAGCTTACAAAACCTGCTATATCATATAAATAAAGTTGTATTATTATCTGACTGTAAAGCAGCTATAACCTCTGATGTAACACCTAATAACCTAAATATTGTAGAATGCCGCAAAATCATAATTAATTTAAATAAAAGATTAATACTTCAATGGATACCAGCATATTGCGGAATACAGGGTAATGAAACAGCTGACTTTCTAGCCAAGAAAGGTAGTAAAATTACATCAAATTCATCTGATCCAATAAGTTATCACTCTATCAAAAGAATCATTATATCAACATATAATAAAAAAATTAAGGAAGTTAATTTATTACAAACAAAAGGAAAACTATGGGAAAATTTATGTAATAACACGACCAGAATCACTACACTACCAAGAAAGTCCTCTGTAGCAACTTTTAGACTCCTAACAGGCCATGATTGGCATAGTGAGGTACACTTAAACAAGATATGGATGGAAACCATCTACTCCGCTGCCCAACCTTTAGTCAACATAACATCAAAATACTGGAATGCAAGAGAGCGAATGGCTCAACATTAGATACCAACCATAATGGATGAAAATGTCCCAGGTTATAAAGAGGTGGTATAGTGTTGATGTCAACTGTTGGATTTACATGAAGTTGGTGTCGTTAGAAAGTCAACTCTTCAACAGTAGTGCCAGTCCATGTATCTCTGTAGATATCCTACACATCTACAGTGATGGACTTGATCAGAAGTTGCAAATTTGGAGGTAGTGGTTGACAAGATCCTATACAGTCAAATCAGAGGACCTTGGAGGTCAGTTGTACAAGACTTTTATCTCGGTTACCCATACATGCATTTCATTGATTCAGAACATCTCAACTCACACTGAGTTGACCATTTAATCTTTAGACCATTTAACACAGCTTGCTTCTATCCAACAGTGACAAACAAAATAGTGAAACATATTTTTTGTTCTCTCCTGCTGCCATCTGTTGCACATCTCCTGAAACCATTTGAGTCTATAATAATAGTAGTTCATTTTGTAATCGGGTTACCCTCCCCGTATTTGTAGGACTGACACCCCCTTAGGACTCACAAGCCTGTCAGGGAGCCAACGGCATGAAACCACAGAATGGAGAACCTGTTACGAGGGGTCAGCCCATAGCCAGGCATGAAAATGAGGAAGTGGATGATATGAAATGTAAGCGAAATTGAATGACGGAGTAAACCTGCCCAGATGCCAAGCATGGGTGCTTGGGATCAAACTCGGACCGCCTAGATGCAAGGCGAGCAGTCTAACCAGTTAGCACTGTGCTGCCAATAATAATAGTATTCACCAAATAGGGATCCTGAACGACTCTTAATTGCCCATGTTGGAAAGCCACGCAGACCATACACCATCTACTATATAATTGTGAAATGGCAGAAACAAGCTAAAAGATGAAATCCACAAAAATGGAGGAACATGGCCAGTGCCACAGAAAGAACTTTTACAAAAACATTTTCATAAATATTTAAAAAGCAATAGTTTATGACAGGGTCTGAAGGTGCAACTTGAGACAACATTACTGAATGATAGGCTTAACAACAAAAGTATTAAAATATATAACACTATGTAAATAGTGGAATATGTAATGCATGTAATATTACTTCGGTAATGGGGCATGCTGTTTTGAATAAATGAAAAATAATAATAATAATAATGGCGTTAGCGGCAGGGGTGGTGGCGGCGGTCGTCGTCATTATCTTTATTAGCCTACACCCTTTAACCTGGTTGATCATATTAGATATTGAATGAAATTGGTGAAATGATGTCGAGTTCTACGGAGCTTGAAGTTACTCGACATTGGCTTCTCAGGATAAGGGAAAACCCCTTCAAAAAAAGCTTTATTTGGGTAATTGACCCTAAGCAGCGAGATTCAAACTTGCGATCTGTTGAATGTGAGGCATACACGCTACCACCATACTATCCAGGGGGGTGCTTATGGATTTGTACAAGTTTCAAGCATTGTCAAAATTAAATATGTATTTACAAAATATTCACAATTCATCCAGTCTATATAAGCATTTAATTATTAAGAATGTTCTTAATTGCCTTTGGAAAATATTAGAGTTTTTAGTTCATGTGACAGTTTATTGTAAAGGATTTTGTCCATATGTCTTTCTAAAAACATCAATTCATGTAAACCCAACAACTGACAGCAACGCTATACCCTGAGGCAGATTGCACCGCTTTATGAGGTGGCTGCGATGTCCTTGGCTTCTGGATTCCCTCCTTGTTAGTGTTTAGCACCACCTAACGGTTCCCAGACTTGCTGTTATCAAGTTGAGCTTGGATCTTACTGTTTAAAGCTTTATGATCTCAGGGTTGTGTATAAATACAGCAACACTCACTTTGATGAAGTATACTTTTACTACTATTTCAGTCAAATGAGGATGAATACTTGCTTGCCACTGGTTATTGCTAATGACATCTCTAGGCCACGTCCCCATAACACAACGCAGAATAAACTAATGCAAGTTTGAACTCCTATTTCACGTGGCTGCTCGCCGACTTCTTTAAACACTTCTAGTTGCATCGCTGTCCTAAATCAGAGTGAATGAGCTTAATCCAACAATATACTAACTGAACCTCCGCTAACTCCCACTACTTGGTTACAAGACTGCGTGACGTAGGAGCAGCCCATTGGTCACAGCCATGCCTGGCCTCTTGCCGATTGGCTGAGTGAACGGCCTATGTAACCCGCGTGCTAACTCACACTCCCATGTCTTGCTTCTCTAAAATACAAAATAGCGTGGCTTCAATGAAATTTAACCACGTGAAAGTCTTTAATGGACGCAAGCTTCTTCCAACAGTCAAACATGTTTAAACATGAATTTACAATATGGGAGCCGTTGAACATTTACAATACATGAAATAAAATTGAACATTTTCCATAATACTTATTACAATGCTATCATTTCCCTTTGCCAAATTCAATCCACAATTTACAATCTAAAAATCTGACAGTGATACTAAAATGAGTAATATATATAATAATAGTAGTAATAATAATAATAAAAATATTAACTAATATTATCAGCAAATAATACTGAGGAAATTTCATAGATATGGAATTTCAGTCTCAACTCTTTATAACCAGAGAATGTTTGTGTGGTTGACATGTGTGAGTTTTTGTAATAATTTACTTAAGTTCTATTTACATTTAATTTGAAATATTTGGGTTCCCCAGCATACAGCTGCTGTGACCATGCTAAAGTTTGCCAACAATGATCGTTCTCGCTTATGCTGTGCTTCATTTGATGGAACAGTTTCCATTTGCAACGTAACAGCCAATCCACCACAAGTAGAGATGATTCTGCGTGGCCACAAGAAAGGTGTTACTGGTAAGTTGTAATGGGATAGACCAAATACTGTTTGTGCAGCAAATTATATAAAGTTAATCTTAAAATTTTATGTATACAAAGTCATCAGTGAACATTTTTAGAAGGGCATATTTTTAAAAACAAATGAAATTTGCTTATATCTAACAGTTGGTCTTAGGTTATTTTCATGGTCGGTGTTGATATATTTAAAAACTGTATTATGTGGACTGCTGTGTCGTTGTCGTTGGTTAAAATGTGAACCACACTTTCGCCGAGTTCTACAGTGGTAGGTAAATGTGATGCTGGGAAGGAATGCAGGCTGTTTATTCTCATCATTTAGGGGGGGGGGGGTGATAAATATGTGTCCAGCCAGCGAGTGAAGGCCAACCAGCTGTTTGTTTACTAATACTGGTTGCCAGGTCTTGCTTATCTGCCAACCACCGGCTTTGTTTGGATGCTTCTCTCCTGAGAAAATTGAAATATCCTTTTGTTTTTGCCAACACCTCTGCATCTTGAAATTTGATTGTATGGCCCTCTGGGAATACGTGCTGAATGTTCTGGCTGCATTAGACGTTGATGTGCTGTTACACACTTTTTAACAGTCTTCCCAGTCATGCCAACATACACTTTGCCACTCTCACATGGTATTTTGTAGATTCCTGTAGCGCTAAGAGCAACACATTTCATATTTCACGCATTATTGAAAATCCAACATTTTTTCCAAACACTGTCTTCGCTTTCTTTTTCACACAGACTGAAACAGGTGTCACATGTCTCTGATCAATTGCTTGCACAAGTTCATCAAAACATTTCAATGTTTCCAAATATGTGTTATTGTTGTAGATATATGTACAAAGTTCTTGTGTATGAATTGCAATCCTTTTGAAGCAAGAGTTTTACAATGTTGATTGAAGAGCATGCAACATCATCAGCTGTAATACAGGATAGTACACTGTGCACCGAGCCACATTCCCCAACGTGTTACTACAATTGACAATTAGTTGAGTCGATTTTGTAACACTGCATCACTTACTTTTAATTTCAGAAAACATGTTTCAGAATCCATGTGCTTCCATTGTCAGTTCCTTTGGTCGACTGCTGGCTTTGCTTGCTGTGGTGGTTGTCTCTGTCCCTGGTGGTAGTTTGATGAACCTCTGTGTCAGTAGGTCACCTAGCGGGATTTCAAAATTGAAAATGTGGATCTTGTTTTTCCAAATATATATGTTTTCCCAAACTTTTAATTCTGTCTTCTTTGTGATGTTTTTCAGGATTTTTGGGCTTCTATTTGTGGTGCGTTTCTCTTTCCAAAAATGCCAAGCTACTGCGGATTTGTCTTCTTGTTTGAGTTTACTATTTCTGTGGTGTTCTTTTGCTCTTGTTTTTATATTTCTTTTGTTTGGCCATAGTCATTGCAGCTGAACTGATATATTCCTGGTTTGTTTTCTTGTAGGATATCATCTTTTAATTTAGAATTTAAAATTATTTTTATGGAGTAATTGTTTTTTGGGGTTAGAATGATGTTATGTTGTTTGAAGATCATCTGGAATTTGTAGAAAGTTGTAGGGTGGTATGTAAACTTCTTGTAGATCTTGTTTTCTTCCTGGTTTTGAGTGAGTGTACTGACTTCTTTAATTTTCTTCCTATTTTTGGCCTTATTAACTTTATTGTACAAAAATAACTTCTCTCCCATGTGTGGGTGTCTGTGGGCAGCATAGCTCAAAAATGAAAAGGCTGATAGAAACCAAACTTGGTATTTAGGTTTGGTATCTTCCAAGGATGCTACATGATTTTCAACCCCCAACTACCTTTTACATGGAACTTTTTTCAAAATTTTCATTTTCTCAAAAATGGCTCTAACGATTTTGATTAAAATATCATATATTAAAGATATTTACACAATAAAATGTATATCTTGAATTTTCTTGAAATAGGTTCTAAAGACCTGTTTATTCTGGATAAATTTTGCCTAATTTGGCTTAATTAGTAAACCGTAACAGATAGACAAAAACTTACAATACAAAAAATGTAGATCTTGTTAAAATATGCAAGTTATGTCATATACATTTTCTTCGTGGAGTTGACCGTTTTTGAGGTATTCCTTGTTATTAGTTTCAGTTGTGAAGTACTTATACTTTTCTCAGACGGAAGTGTTCATTTTTCTTTTGCTGTACTCCTGGCCAAGCAAAGAAGTAATTTGCAATGATAATTGCATAACAACAGCTTTTAAAACATTTGGCTTATCAGTTTAGCCTAGTGGATTCCCTTAGTTGCCTTCTACTTATAAGGAACTAAGTAATAAGAACATTCTGCTAATGTTTATCTCGATTAGCATTGTGTAGAAAGAAGAAGAATCTTTTGTAAGAAGTTTGTTTGTAGAGTAGCTAGAGAAAGTCATACAAGGTGTAACATATCAGATTTTTGAAATGTATAAACTTTAAATGTAAGTATGTATGATAAACGCTGTCTATTATTGTAACGTGACGTAACATTTTCTCAGGATGTGATTGGTCTGTATCTAATGACCTGATGGTGAGCTGCTCGCTGGATGGTACTATCTGCTTGTGGGATGTGAATGGTCAGAAGTGTCTGCGTGTTGTTCGAGATCAGATGGGAGCAGAAATGTTGTCGTGTTTGTTCCAGCCAGCAAACAACAACATGGTTATTGTATCCTTACATAATTCACATTTTCTGATAAAATTAATAGTATATTACAATAAATGTTGCCAAAAGAATGTTTTGTAGTACCTATAGCCCCGCCGCTGAATCCAGTTCCAGTGGTTTCGAGTAAGGTTGGCTATGCTGTCTTTGCTAGAGTAACTAGCAAACAACAACAGCTGATTACAAATGTCTCTAGACCAATATAAACACTGTACATAATAAATGAATGCTGATGAATAATGAAACTAATTCATTATTATTGATGTTAACTGAAAATACCAGTGATACATGTAGCATACATTAGGTATTTACAACAATATACAACAAATTAATGCAAAATAGCTTGTTACAAAGAGAGAAAGGTATAACAAAGTAATTTGAATGGCTCAATTCCATCCAAGTCTCCATTGTTGTCAGCATCATTGTCACCAAGACATATCAGTAGTTGTTCACATTTTCTGATGATTCCTGTGCTTTTCGTATTATTTTGTGTACATGATTCACTTTCATGTAGCCGCGTCCACTCTCGCCACACCTTCCCACAAAAGTCTATAATTGTGAAAGGCTTGTTATGTTCCCTCACGTACAAACATCAACAACAATGAATACATAGCTTGCACAGAACAGCTCAACGCACGTGCTAGGAGTTCACAAACTGAGCACACAGTTGGAAATAGCCAGATATTGCAACAGTGCGTCATCTAGATTTTGTTGTCTGACCGACTGACCAGAATGCTGCGTTGTGATTGGTTCAGAAAGTCAAACGGGTAAAGCTTTCAACTTTTTTTTGCTGTGGTACCAACTGTCAAGTGCAAGGATTCAGTTTGTAACGTAAGTTATGCATGATATATCAAATGAAAGAGCAACTCAAACAGGTTTTTACTTTCTCTACATGTACGATGTACATAGTGTATAGAGAAGGAATGTATTGCACCCAGAAATTCAATACCGAGATTTCACCAGAAGTATGTTTTGGGGCCCCCTGAATACAAAAAAAAAGCATTTTTAGAAATGTGTGTGCATGTATCTGTGGGCAGTGTAGCTCATACATGAAAAGACCGTTAAATACCAAACTTGGTATTTAAGTTCGGTGTCTTCCAAGGATGTGACACAAACGTTGTCAAGAAAATCCCCCCAACCTCAACTACCCTTTTGTATGGTAAAAATGGCTCTAAAGATTTTGATTAAAATCTCTTATATTTAAGACATTTACCTGACAAATAAAATGTGTATCTTGAATTTTCTGGGAATGGCCTCTGAAGACCTCTTTATTCTGGATGAATTTTGCTTAATGCTAAGTTGTAAGAGATATATAATAACTTATGTCCTCTACATTTTCATCGTGGAGATAACTGTTTCCGAGATATTTCGTGTTATTGGTTTCAATTGTAAAGTACTTATACTTTTCTCGATAAGAAGTGCCTGTTTTTCTTTTGTTCTACTCCTGGCCAAGCAAAGAAGCGATTTACAATGACAATCGCATAACGACAGCTTTTAAAACATTTGACTATCACTTTAGCATAGCACATTCCTTTAGTTGCCTTCTACTTATAAGGAACTAAGTAATAAGAACATTCTGATAATGTTTATCTCGATTAGCATTGTGTAGAAAGAAGAATAATCTTTTGTAGAGCAGCTAGAGAAAGTCATGTGAGTGGACACATGTCTTTGATGCCAAAAACATGCATTGGCTTCTAGAAATTTCCAGTCACATAACCAACAGAGATAATATGGGGCATCAAAGCCTGGCATGTATGCAGTTTCTCTGGGAATGCATGCAACAATTGAGTGAGTTCAGCAGGAAGTTTGTAGCAAGCTATATCCTCACCACTATCGAACTATTTGGCAGAATTGTTATGAAAGACAGTTATTTGTGAGTAGATTGTAAAAATAAAGAGTTGTTGGAAAAAAAAATCTGATATGCTCCATTCACATGACTTTCTCTCTAACAAATTATTGTTCTATCTACTTCTTGTCAAACATTAGCAGAAACGTCTTATTACTTGCTTCCTTATAAGTAGAAGGGAAATAAGGGAATACACTAGGCTAAACTGACATTAAAATGTGGTTGCTATGGGATAGAAATCAATTTCTTTATGGGGCTAAAAGTTGAAAAGTTCCGGTATGAGAAACAAAGTATTTCAGAACTGAAATTAATAGCAAGGAATATCTCGAAAACAGTCAAATCCACAAAAAAAAGTATATAACATAAATTGTGTGTTTTAACATGCTCAACAGTTTTTGTTAAGTAAGTGTTTGTCTGTCTATTACGGTTTACTAGTTATGCAAAATTCATCCAGAATAATGATGTCTTCAGACGCTATTTCCAGAAAATTCAAGATATACATTTTATTTGCAATGGAAATGGCTTTAATGTGTGGTATTTTAATCAAAATTTTCGAAATTTTTTCCATGTAAAGGGTAGTTAGGGGTGGGGGCGGGGGGGGATTTTTTTTGAAAATCTTTGTGTCGCATGCTTGGAAGATACCAAAAATTTTTTTTTTTTTATTCAGGGGGTCCCAACACATATTTCCGGGAAAATTTGGGTGCAAGACGCTGTGTACATAGCATATGTAAAGAAAGTCATGTGACTTCCAGATTTTTTCTTTCTCTACACGTACTGTGTAAGTAGTCTATAGAGAAAGCACTACATTCCACCCAAAATTTGAATACTAAGATTTCACCGGAAATATATGTTTTGGCTCTCCCTGAATGAAAAAAAAAGCATTTTCAGAAAAAGCTCCGCATGTGCATGCATGCGTGTGTACAACATAGGTCAAAAACGAAAAGACTTAAATACAAAACTTGGTATTTAAGTTTGGTATCTTCCAAAGATGCAACACAAAGATTTTCAAGAAAATCCCCCCCACTCCCAGCTACCCTTTACATGGAACTCTTTTCGAAAATTTTGATTAAAATATTGTATAATAAAGATATTTATCTGTCAAACAGAATGTATATGGTGGATTTTCTGGGAATAGGCTCCGAAGGCCACTTTATTCTGGATGAATTTTGCATAACTAGTAAACCTTAAGAGACAGACAAACACTGTAGAGCACATTAAAACACACAATTTATGTTATATACCTTTTTTTCGTGGAGTTGATCATTTTGAGATTTTTTTGCTTTTTGATTTCAGCTTTGTTAAGCAAACTTTTCTCATACAGGAATTTGTCAACTCCTGTCCATACAAATAAAGGAACTTCAGTGACATAGCAACCAGCTTTTGACTATCACTTTAACCTATGGTACTCCCTTATTTCGCTTCTACTTACAAGGAAGCAAGTAATAAGACCATTTCTGCTAATTTTTTCTTGATTAGCATGAAGTAAATAGAAGCATAAACTTTTTAACAATATTTGTTGTAGAGAAAGTCATGTGAATGTAACACATCAAAAGTTGTATACCCTTAACAAGTTGTGTGCAGGCAGGCAACTCGCAGGGTATGGTGGAAGTGCTGAATGTCTCTACAGGAATATATCCTCGCGGTGGCAGCAGTAAACTTGGCGGCAAAGTACTTTCTTTAGCATTCGACGCTAGCGGACAACTGCTCTGGGCTGGCAATAATAAGGTAACAAGTTTCACACTTCTCTTCTAAATAACCAAGAAAATCTGTCTGTGGACAACATAGCTTAAAAACAAAAAGTTTGTTAAATACCAAACTTGGTATTTAAGTTTCGTAACTTCCACGGATGCAACACAGTGATTTGGAGAAAATTCCCCCACCCCAGACTACCCTTTACATGAAACTTTTTTCGAAAATTTTGAATTTCTCAAAAATGGTTCTAACGATTTTCATTAAAATATTGTATACTAAAGATATTTACCTGACAAATAAAATGTATATCTTGAATTATCTGGGAATAGTCTCTGAGGACTACTTTATTCTGGATGAAATTTACAGAATTTTGCATAACTGCTAAACTGTAAGAGATAGATAAAAACTTACTTCACAAAAAATGCAGAGCACATTAAAACACACAATTTATGTTATATACATTTTTTTTCTTGAGTTGATCGTTTTTTAGATATTCCTTGTTTATGGTTTCAGCATTAGAAACTTATACTTTTCTCATACAGGAATTTGTCAACTCCTGTCCATACAAACAAAGGAACTTCAGTCACCTAGTAACCAGCTTTTGACTATTACTTTTTTACCCATGGTACTGCCTTATTTCACTTCTACTTAAAAGGAAGCAAGTAATAAGACTTTTTCTCAATTAGCACGAAGTAAATAGAAGTATAAGCTTTTTAACAATAATTTGTTACAGAGATGCAGAGAAAGTCATGTGAATGGAACACATCAGATTTTTAATGTTCAGTCTCATATGTAAACTAGTGTAATGTTGTTGCACCGTTTGCTTTCGTGTCATCTGGTGAGTAATCTTTATAGGTTCTGAATACTAATACAATTGTATACCATTTGAGAACTGTTTTGTTGCAGGGAACTATTGTATCGTTCCTGTTTGATTTGGAAACAGGGAAAGTGAGCAAGTGCCGTAGACTGACCGTGGCAGAGAACTGTCCAATCACGTGCATCTCGTGGCGAGCCTGGATAAGCCGAGAAGCCAGGGACCCTACCCTGCTAGTTAACTGTGCGGCAAATGTTGTGTGTCTCTTCAGGTAGAGTCTTACTCTATTCCCTTTTCTTTTGTTGTTATGATTAGAACCATTCAATGTGGTTGCTCTAACCATTGAGTTACTGTTGGTATGGCATTCAATCAGCCAGTATGTCTCACTTCAGAGAACCACCAGAATGGTGACTTACCATTGTAAGTACTTAGTATCTGGGTAATATTAACTATGTTCAAGCCAACATATATTTGAACCATGTTCAAATCCTGGCTATGGCATTGAATTTCTTGGGTGAACCATGTTCAAATCCTGGTTGTGGCATTGAATTTCTTGGGTGAACCATGTTCAAATCCTGGCTATGGCATTGAATTTCTTGGGTGAACCATGTTCAAATCCCGGTTGTGGCATTGAATTTTTCAGCTGAACCATGTTCAAATCCTGACTATGGCATTGAATTTCTTGGGTGAACCATGTTCAAATCCCGGTTGTGGCATTGAATTTCTTGGGTAGAACCATGTTCAAATCCCGGTTGTGGCATTGAATTTCTTGGGTGAACCATGTTCAAATCCCGGTTGTGGCATTGAATTTTTCAGCTGAACCATGTTCAAATCCTGACTATGGCATTGAATTTCTTGGGTGAACCATGTTCAAATCCCGGTTGTGGCATTGAATTTCTTGGGTGAACCGTGTTCAAATCCCGGTTGTGGCATTGAATTTTTCAGCTGAACCATGTTCAAATCCCGACTATGGCATTGAAATTCTTGGGTGAACCATGTTCAAATCCCGGCTGTGGCATTGAATTTTTCAACTGGTTCTTCATACTAACTGTCACCCCTGTGTAGCTTTCAATATATATATATATATATATATATAAAAAAAAGAACATTATCATTTAATAAAAAAAAGTGTTTTATTCATTTATTTGACGAGATGATTAATTACACTAAACAATACTTACTTGGGATTTTTGCCGGAACATGTTTCAAAGGACTAGGTTCCTTCATTTTCAGCCGGACATCGCCTAATTCCTGGTGAAGCTGTAAGTGCATTGTCTTGAGGAAGAGAATCTTTCTTTTTGCCAGATCTGTGTATTTTTACCTGATTTCTCCATTGAACCATTGCCATAATGACGTGTAATACTCTCCATTTATCAGTCTTCCTTTCTACAAGTAATCAATGTAGATTATTCTGCGTGCATCTCAAAAAACCGAGGCCATCAACTTGTCTGTAGATTTCACCATCTTTGCCTTCTTCGGAGGCGGTACGCCTTTAAAACCCACTGTTTCGACTATACTTTTGTCTCTGGAGTGTAGTAGTGTATCCATGTTTCATCCACAGTTATGTATCAACGCAGAAACTCATCAGGATTGTGATGGAAAAGTGCCAAGCCAGCTTCCAAATTGATCACACGATTGCATTTATTCTCCAATGAGAGCAAACGGAGCACCCATCTTGCTGAGACCTTTGTCAGACCTAATTTTTGCCGTAAAATTGAGAACACTGTACCTTGTGATATGTCTGTGGCATCTACTATTTCGTGAACTTTGATTCGTCAATCACTCAAAGCCATATCCTGGAAGTTATCTCTAATGGACATCCGGACGATGTTCATCATTTGTGGATGTACGGCCACGTTTAAATTCCTTTATCGAATTGTAAATTGTTACAAACGCAGGAGCAGATGTGCCATGAACTTCATCCAACTCAGCTTTTATCTCATTCGGTGTTAATCCTTTTAAATAGAAGTGTTTAATCACTGCACAAAACTCTTTTTTTCTCTAGTTTTCTAAATAAGCACAAGATTGTTGATTAAATTGCCTATGGCAATGAAACCACGCGATGGATATAGCTGAAACTTTAACTGCCATCTAGTAAGAGACAACGGTTACTAAATACAAACTTTTGTGGATGCTACGAGTGTAATTTCTAAGGACTTATTGAACACCCCTAGTGTTATAATTATTCCTCTTCGCTACATGGCGACAGTCATTAGCCTTCATTCATGATGGGAGATATAATTTGTTAATATTCGCTCATGTTTCAGGGTGATTGACAGGGAAGGAATGTTGCAGTTGAAACGTAAATATGCAATTCGTCACAAGAATTATCTTGTGAGATCAACTTTTTGTCCTATTATGTCGTTCCGTCAAGGAGCTTGTGTAGGTAAGTCAAACCGCAAACACACAAGTCAGCTTATTTATGAAATAATGGGTACTTCTAATAGTTAACACTAAAATAGGGCGTTTTTACTACCTGTTCAGAAATGTGCGTTAAACTTTATTCTGATGTTAATAATTTTTATTTTATCTAAAATGGCTCTAATGATTTCGATTAAAATCTCTTATATTTAATATATTTACTTGACAAATATAATGTATATCCTTAATTTTCTGGGAATAGCCTCTAAAAACCTCTTTATTCTGGGTGATTTTTAATGCAGTTTGCATAACTGGTAAACTGTAAGAGATAGACAAAAACTTACCACACAATTTATGTTATATACATTTTTTTCGTGGAGTCGATCATTTTTGAGATATTCCTTGTTTTTGGTTTCACCTTTAAAAAACGTATACTTTTCTCATACAGGAGTTCGTCAACTCCTGTCTATACAAACAAAGGAACCTCAGTCACATAGCAACCAGCTTTTGACTATCACTTTAACCTATGCTACTCTCTTATGTCACTTCTACGTATAAGGAAGCAAGTAATAAGACTATTTCTGCTAATTTTTTGTCGATTAGCATGGCGTAAATAGAAGAATAAGCTTTTTAACAATAATTTGTTATATAGATGTAGAGAAAGTCTTGTGAATGGAACACATCAGGTTTAACGTATGGTGAAATATTTTTTGTAATACTCACTTATTATTACGAGGGTTGGGGCAAAACTCATAGCAACTAGCTTTTTTCTTGTAGATATGTGAACGAATTACAAACGTATATGTGTCGTGTGACAGGCACAGTGTGTATGCAGAACAACAGATGGCTCTGTGATAGCTTGTAGTAGCTCACCGAGGGCTGTGAAATCAGTTAGTTGGTGAGTGTCATGTAAGATGAGAAGAATTGGAGCACCCGCCGTACTGTCCCGACATTTCGCCCTGTGACTTTGATCTCATTCGAAAGATTAAGGAACCACGGTTTGCAACATGAGAGGACATTGCTAATGCTGTGCGCGAGCAGATGACCTAATTCACACATAGTGCGGCAAATGCTGTGGTAGTTGGTATTCAGCACCTCCCACATGGTTGGCAGCGGGAATACTTTGAAGGTCTTTAGGCCCAGGTTTTTTCACGGCAACTGTATGTGTACTGTGTTGTGAAGGCCATATTGCTGTAATAAATAAGTGTGTTACGACACTCATTGTCCACACATGTAGTTAACACCTTGTCCTTTCGTCTGCATATGTCACATTTTCCAACCAGACTGGTATCTTCAAGAAAACAAATAGTTGCCATGACTTTTGCCCAAACCCTCATATCATCATCATCATCAATTATTTCTGCTTCAACGTTCAGTTACAGGTAGTGAGGACTCGTGTGTGTATTTCCTAGACATTGAGCGAGAAGAGCGACCGTGTGTCAACAAACTCCAGGGACATGCGTGTCCTGTGCTTGGTGTCAGCTTCAACTATGACGAGTCACTCCTAGCTACAAGCGACTATCAGGGTCTTGTTATTGTCTGGAGACGAGAGCAGCCCCCAACGTGATACATACCATTTATATCTTGTTAAACTTCTCTAATTATAGATAAAAACCATTATTATTACCTTAACAATGTATAACATTTCATTTAACCTGCAAAGGTAAAGTCAGGATTTGAATGAGGGTCTGTTTAATGTGTAACATCAGGCAGACAACCTTTGCATCAGAAAATTACTGAAACGCGTTCTGGAGCATATAGAGTTGGTATTGAGGAAAGGCATAGGGTCTTGGAAAACACTGAAATATACAGTAAATGTTGTGGGAAAGCAAGGTTGCTGTTTCCATTTCACCCAAAATACCAGTTTATCAAATATATGGTAATGTGACTGCAACAGGACTATCTTCATGTTCTGATGTAGCTAGCTAATGTACCACATAACCTCAAATAACCAAATGTGCAATAGGAAGTTACCTAAAACAGTATACTATCTGGGTACATTTTCAGTTTCCAAGCATCGTTGTTTAATGTGCTTGTTAATATTAAAAATTTGGGCTAAAAAAAAAAAGTGTATATATACACTTTATACATTAAATAAGTAATACATAAAAATATTTTTGATTTACACTGTTATCTTACATTATTTACACCTTAGCCTGGTGCATTCCCTTAACATGGAACAGGAATGAGGTAGTGCGGTGGTAGTGTGTCTGCTTCACATTCAAAAGGTCGTGAGTTCGAATCTCGCTTAGGGTGAGTTACCCAGATAAGGTTTTCCCTTATCCTGAGAAGATGAATGTCGAGTAACTTTAAGCTCCATGGACCCCGAGATCATTTGGGTATCATTTCACCAATTTCATTCATCGTCCGACCAGGTTAAAGGACATTAAGCTAAAAAAAAAAACAGGCAATGAAAAAGAAATTACTATGAACATCTAGTGGCAAATTAATAAGTATGTTTTTATTTCTTTATTCCAAACGATAGAAGCAAGAAAACGATAATTAATACATAAAAATTACTTGAATTTGCACATTATCTTCTGTTATTGACACCATTACCTTAGCATTGAATGGAGAAGGAAAATAGAGCACTACTACAGCCATTTAGTAACAATAACCGTGCTACTACTGCCATCTACTGGGTATTAACCAGTTGTGTTTCCTTGGCACTGTGTAGTTTCTAAAGTTGGTATTATTTTGTGATGTTGCGCAGTAAACACACCCTCATTCAGCAACATTACCAAGTTAGCTCCATGGCAACATTAAGTTCCCTCACTTGGTAAACCAAATGCTTTTACTTTCACTAGCAAGCATGAACTGTTGAAAAAGTTGCGGAACATTTGTAATTTTGCGCCAATTGAGTATTGGCAGTTGGCATCCCTGCACACACCAGTGTTTGATGTGTAACTGCCGGAAGTTTCATTGTTGTATTGAGTAGAACGTTGTGTCACACAGTTTGCATGAAAAGCTTTACTGAGACGCACCAAATGATGCAGGAAGCCGTACTTGGTGTTACAAATGACCGGGCGCAAGTTAAAGACGACGCTCATGTCAGGAACATCAACGTGCCAATCAAGGACTGGCTGTCCGAGAGACAGCAGAAGAATGTACCATTTCAGTTGATCCCACGGCTCCTGAGTCAAGACCTTGTAATCTGTGAGGACGAGAGAATCATAACTGCTGATGAGACCAAATGTTCTTCAAGCTCGTGCTGATAGTTTCCTTTGACTTTGGAGAATGAACTCGTGCTTTACGATGCCTGCCTGAAATGTGGCTCTCGCATCACGATAAGCACCTGCACATGCATCCTATTGCACAAAAAACAATCTCACTGTTCTGTCTCATCCTCCATACTCTCCAGCAGATCTTTTCTTATTTCCAAATTTGAAAGGATGCTTGGCCGATCCACAAAGAGGTGTACCAAGATGCTTCTGGAGCGGTGTATCAACTATTTCAAAGGTAAGTAAAAGGTAAGGGTACAAACACTTTGTGGACAAAGTGCCGCAGCTTTTTGAACATAGTAAGTAGAAAAGGTATTGTATACTATCCAAAAATCTGATGCTGAGATTTCAGCAGAAAACATCTTTTGAGGACTCCTAATTTCAAGAAGCATTTTTAGAAATGTATATGTGTGAGTGCACATACATGCTTGCTTTTCTGTCTGTCTTTTACTTTCTCTACACGTACTATATACATAGTGCATAGAGAAGGTAATGCACTCCACTGAAAAATTCTATACCGAAATTTCGCTGCAAATACATGTTTTGGGTCCCCCTGAATCCAAAAAAAAAAGCATTTTCAGAAACAGGTCTGTGTGTGTGTGTGTCTGTGGACAGCATAGCTCAAAAACGAAAAGACCGTTAAATACCAAACCTGGTATTTAAGTTTGGTATCTTCCAAGGATGCGACACGAAGATTTTGAGAAAAATCCCCCCCCACCCCAAACTACCCTTTACATGGAACTTTTTTCGAACATTTTGATTTTCTTAAAAATGGCTCTAACGATTTTGATTTAAATTTTGTATATTAAAGATATTTACAAGACAAATAAAATTTATATCTTGAATTTTCTGGAATAATGCATGGCTGCTAAACTGTAAGAGATGAACAAAAACTTGTCACACAAAAAATGTAGAGCACATTAAAACACACAATTTATGTTATATACGTTTTTTTTCGTGGAGTTGTTTCTTTTTGAGATATTCCTTGTTTTTGATTTCACCTTTATAAAACATACTTTTCTCATACAGGAATTTGTCAACTCGTGTCCATACAAACAAAGGAACATCAGTGACATAGCAACCAGCTTTTGACTATCACTTTAACCTATGCTACTCCCTTATTTCAATTCTACTTACAAGGAAGCAAGTAATAAGACTATTTCTGCTAATTTTTTTCTTGATTAGCTTGAAGTAAATAGAAGCATAAACTTTTTAACAATCTTTGATGTAGAGAAAGTCATGTGAATGGAACACACCAGATTTTGTTGTTGAAAATCTTAATGTGTTTAACGGTCTTTTCGTTTATGAGCTATGGTGTCCACAGACACACACACATGCGTGCGCGTTATGTGTTCCACTCATATGACTTTCTCTACATCTCTGTAACAAATTATTGTTAATTCTTCTATCCACTTCATGCTAATCGAAATAATAATTAACAGAAATGGACTTATTACTGTTAAGAACACGTATTTTTCCGTTATTGTGTGTTTTTATTTCTCCGTGGTTTCTTTTTCGCAGAGATGGAATTTCATTGCGTTTTTGTTTTTCTGGTCAGCGAATTTTTTATACGGTGACGAGATGTGTTTTTTTTTTAATTGTTTCATTTATATAGCCCCCTTTAACATCTAAGGTCATATCGGGGGCTTTGCACTTTAAATCATTTTGTTTTCTTAAAGCACACACACATACTTCCAGACTCTGTGGGGGATAGGGAATAATTCTGGTTAAAGAAAAATTCCCCGTCCCAGCCGGGAATCGAACCCGGGAGAAGTCAGCTCGCTGACCACTCGACCACAGAGATGTTTTTAGCAATGCAAGATTTGTTCAGTATCCAGGTAAGATTTTGAAGTTTTGATATTATCAGGGAAGGAACCTCTGTGATATGTTAGGTATATGTATATCAGCGTGAAGAAATACAGATTCTATGGCATCGTTAAAATACAATAACATTTTGTTACATTTGAGTTTAAATATATAATACAATCCAAAATAGTTTTGTGCCAGTGCCAGGCTCCTTCCTACTTGTGCAGAATGGGACCTGTAGTGACAAACACAAAGTGGCAGTATCTGCACGAGAGAAATATGGTTCAAAGATAATTATAATAATAATTTATAGTTATTTAATTTGTATTCTGTGGAACAAGTTAGAGCTTCTGATTCAAGTGTTCATTGATAGTGGTAAATGACTTTTTAACGGCCTTTCTAAATTTGTTGTGATTAAGCTCTTTAACACTGTTTGGAAGATGGTTGCATAAATGTATACCCTGATGTGATATACACTTGTGGTCGTGTAGGGCTGAGTTGCTTTTAAACACATCCAAACTTTGATGTATAAAAGAGACCTACTCTAAGATTATAAGGTAAGGGTTTACTATCTGATCGTATTGCTACCTGTTTTATGGTTTTCACTGATCTTTTCTGAAGCTTGAGTATCTGCTCTGTGATAATTATTCCCTTACTGATCTAGTCACGGAAAGAGATAGGTAGAGATAGAAGAAGGTTAATTCTATAAAATAATTATTGTTTTAATATATTGCGGCAATATTCGATTAAATAATTAATATCTCCAGGAAATTATTTAAATTATTAAGGCGAATATTTTGGTTGAAGTGAAAATGAAAAAGAACTACTTGAAAGATTAGAAATAAGTTGAATATTTCAACACTACTGGTTAATTTTGCCAAGATTACAATTGCCAATATTTATATTCGACTTAGTTTGCTTCGAAAAGAAGGCTGTCGTTTATATTGAAATCCCTTGATTGTTGGAAAGAAAAGAGTGTTATCATTTTGCTGCACCCTAATAGGAAAGAGTTCTCTGGCGATTGGCCTGACAACCGAGCTTATATATTCGTTGCTACATTACTTGCTTCCTTTATAAGGGGATACACTAGGCTAAACCGACACTCAAATGTTTTAAAATTGAAACGAGTAACAAGAAATGTCTCGGAAACGGTCAACTCCACGAAAAAAATGTATATGACACAAATGGTGTGTTTTAACGACATCTACGTCTTCAAAGGCTATTACCGAAAATTCAAGATATTCATTTTGTTTGCCATGTAAATATCTTTAATATACGCTATTTTAATCAAAATCGTTGGTCACATTTGAGAAAATCACAATTAAAAAAAAAAAAGGAAAGTAGTTTGGAGTGGGGGAATTTTCCTGAAAATCTTCGAGTCGCATCCTTGGAACTTAAAATACCAATACGCTTTTTATTTTTGTTGTAAAGTTAAGTGTTTTCGAGATATTCCGGATTATTGGTTTGAATTTTAAGCCACTTAAACTTTTCTGGAAGGGGAAGACATGATTCTTCTCGTTTGTTTACTACTACCAAGGAAAGAGATTGGAATTTCAATTGTTTTACGTAGAGACTGGCTTTTAAAGGACGAGACTATCGCTTCAGCCTGTGCCCTTTCTTATTTCCCTTCTACGTATAAGGAGCTAGTAATAAGACTAATTCTGCTTATGTTTACCTTGATGTAGATAACATATTAATGTTTTGAATACAAGGTTTGTTTACCAGCTAGAGGACATCATGTGCATGGAAGATATCTGATTATTTTTGCCTTATGTTTTCATAAAAGTAAATACGTGTTGGTTGCTCACGATAAGCATACTGCTGTTAAAGTACTGGTATTTTCTGTAAAATAGCGACGTGGATGCAATCACGAGAAACCATTTAACTCTGGTATTTATGAGCATTAATGTTGCATAGTGGTTTCTCAGTACTTTTCCGTTCCTGAGAGTTTTAATTCTTTAAGTGTCTTGTGTGATAATTCTTAAGTGCCCCCAAAGAAAACCAAGGCTATTGCGCACGTGCAACCCAAGACTAAAAGAATAACGTTGCCAAGTTCTGGTAAGAGTAACAAACCACTTATGAATTCTCTACAGCTAAAGTACAATGTCTGTCAAAAGTTTAACGACACGTCTAAATATCACACTTTTCATTCATGTTTATACACGGATCAAACGTATGTCAAAAAAAAAATCTGATCTGCTCCAATCACATGACTTTGTAGCAGAAATAGTCTTATTACTTGCTTCCTTGTAAGTAGAAGCGGAATAAGAGAATACCATAGGTTAAAGTGATAGTCAAAAGCTGGCTGCTATGTGACTGAAGTTCCTTTGTTTGTATGGACAGCAGTTGACAAATTCCCGTATGAGAAAAGTATAAGTTTTTCAAAGCTGAAACCAAAAACAAGGAACACCTAAAAAACTATCAACTCCACGAAAAAAAAATGTATATGACATAAATGGTGTGTTTTAATGTGCTCTACATTTTTTGTGCAGTAAGTTTTTGTCCATCTCTTACGTTTTACCAGTTAGCAAAATTCCGTAAAATTCATCCAGAAAGAAGAGGTCTTCAGAGGCTATTCCCAGAAAATTCAACATATACATTTTATTGTCAGGGAAATGTCTTATATATAGGGTATTTTTGAGAAAATCAAAATTATCAATCTTTTTCCATGTAAAGGGTAGTTTGGGGTGGGGGATTTTCTAGAAAATCTTCGTTTCGCATCCTTGGACGATAACAAACTTAAATACCAAGTTTGGTATTTAACGGTCTTTTCGTTTTTGAGCTATGCTGCCCACAGACACACACACACACGGACATGTTTCTAAAAATGCTTTTTTTTTATTCAGGGGTACCCAAACATATATTTCCGGTGAAATTGTGGATGGAATACAAAACCTTCTCTATACACTATTGTACATAGTAAGTACGTGTGGAGAAAGTACTGAAGTTTTGTGCTGCAAATCAGAATTTGCTATCTTTAAAACTTTGGATGATGTCTGAAAGAAAACTGTTTTTTATGGAAACAATTAATTTGCACTTAGCAAATGAATTTTGTCATGGAGGGAGACATACTTAAAGTGATTCTTGGGCTGGTATAACGTTTTACTTTCTCTACACGTACTATCTAAATAGTGTATAGAGAAGGTAATGTACTGCACAAAAAATTCAATACCGAGATTTCACCGGAAATATATGTTTTAGGGTATCCAAAAAATGTGATGTGTACCATTCACATGACTTTCTCTACATCTCTGCAACAAATTACTCTTAAAAAGCTTATACTTCTCTATTTCCTCCATGTTAATCAGACTAAAATAGCAGAATGCTTTGTTCCTTGCGACGTCGACCGAGCCTTGTGGCTCCTGAGTGCACCCACAGGGCTCCGTCAACTCCTCAGGTAAAGATGTCGACACTAGTTGATACCGCAGGCTAGGTGTCCCTGTCAGCAGCCTTTCGCCACGTCAGGCCAGACTACAGTCACGGCTGCACCCGTGTGTACAAGTATTCCACACAGCCTCCCTTGTATCCAGCCGTCGTCCAATCTTCTGCTCAAAGCATATAGCGTCACTCGAGGGGATGGTGAAGCCGGGCCCGACGTGTGCCTCGTCACACCGGCTTTCGTCTGCTCATCATCTTGGTGTGGACAGTCCTTCACTAGGTTAACCACACACCATCTGAAGATCATCGTTGTCGTCTCTGCATCTCTCTCCCGGTCATGGTCGCAACTGTTGTTTTTGGCAGCCATCATTCCGAGTGCTGCCTCGATTTATAGTTGCCGAGCATCAGGCGCTGTCGTATCTCAGCGTCACGCACCCTGTCGACCAAGGAGTAGGCAGCTTCCTACGACACGCAGCTGGGTGGTAGATTCACCAGGACTTTGTTCGCAAGCTGTTTCGGGCGTAAAAATCCTTAGCATGGGAAGTAAAGCCGTGGGTCCCGTGTCGTAGATTTACGGCACGTAAAAGAACCTCAAGCCGGATAAAGAGGTCTCTGAACAAAATTAAGTGATCTTTCACACCCAGTATAGAATGGGACGCTGAGAACCACAACAGTAAAAGAGCGTCCATAAATAGCACGTCATTTACATTTTTCCAGGGTATTAAGGCGTTGGTCGTACTGTTTCTCGTTCCTCCTAACGCCGGCCAATTGCTCATCGATTTTGGCAGAAAATTCCGTTTTAATCGCAGACGTTTTCGTTTTCATTACTCTCTGATTCTTCTCAATTTTCTCCATGCTGAGTTGCATTTCTTAAATTCTCTTTCTATCTTCTCCACTGCAAGTTCCATTCCGGTTTTGATTTCTTCTTTTACACCCCTCAGTTCAGTCTTTATTTCCTTCATCTCGACTTAAAAATCCCACTTCTGACACCAACGTATTTATTGAGTCACCAATTAGTTACAAATAGGGTCTTTAAATTACTGACGTTAGACAGTTGACAGGTTATGGCTACACGCTATCCATGGTTCACGCACCACTGCACGGTAACATTCCAGTCACTCACGACAATTCTTTCTCCTTTTGATAGCGAGAAAATAACGTTACAATCTTTCTGGAAACTTTTCGAAGATAGTGGAAACCGAAGCTTAGAGAAACATCTCAAATATCAGAGGAATCGGGATGTTGCAAGAAGTTTTGCGTTCCGAAGAATCTGTTGCGTCGCGCTGTTGTTTACCGTGTACTGCGATGTCTCACGTTCTTACAGCTTCACTGCCGCATTCCAGAGCGAACATGAGAGCGATCACATACAGCATTTTAATCAAAATCGCTAAAACCTGATTTTACAAAGTCGAAAAATGTTCTCTGTAAAGGATAGTTGTGGGGTGGTGGTATTTTTTCTCAAAATCTTCGTGTCGCATCCATGGAAGACTTTAAACTCCAATACCAGGTTTCGCATTTAACCGACTTTGGTTTTCAATTATGCTGCCCTCTCCACACAGGGACCTTTTTCTAAAAGAAATGTTTGATGGACATAAATGACCCTTAAACATGTATTTCCGGTGATATCTCTAGCATTCTTGGATGGAAAGTTGTAGCCTCTCTACCTGTTATGTGTGTGCAATGCTGGAGGTATTCCGCACTAGACATGGACTTATTGTTCGTCATACCCTAGGAGGATAGAATGAGATGAGAGTAATATCAACGGGCGGCTGAAACCGGACGGCGGGGGAAGAGCCACCATTGAGGGTCCCGAACATATTCCAAGCAGTTCTTTTTCTGGACGCGGGGAGCGCTAGGAGCTCGCGCTTCAGGTCTCACCGCACTCCCTGGGTCTATAGACGCCGCCGAGGGCTGTACTTCTAGAGCGCATTTATAACCAGGGAAGGGCGCCACTATCGCAGTTCTCGCCGAGTTAGAAACCTAGTTGGATGAAATGAAGAAACCTCGGCATGATTTGCCTAGTGACCAGGGAACTCCCCGAAAAGCCGGTAAGTCCGAGAGGAGCCGATCCCATGAACTCCTGAATGCCCGGTACTTACATAATAGCTGCTAGAGTACGTAAAAATAGTTAGGGCAATAAAACACGCCCCCTGAGCCTCGGCAGAAATGGCTGTTAAGTGGTGAAACATTTTATCGCAAGGTTGTACTCCAAGCGCAGGTCTTATTAAGATAAGATAGCTGGAGTTGTGCCATTAGCTCAGGATGTGGATGTTGACTGTCGCGTGTCTCCTGGTGGACGTGGTCTTGGGTCAGGATATCAACAGGTTCCCGCCAGGCTTCAAGTTCGCGGCAGCCACCGCTTCCTACCAGGTGGAGGGAGGATGGGACGTTGATGGTAGGTATCTGACGGCTTACGACGTGGTCATTAGCATCAGTGGCGGCTGGTAGAAGGTATTCATGACGATCACTTACACTCAATTTCTGTAATTGTCGCTCTCCCTGGTTACCCAAGGCTGTGGATTCAAACCCAGCAGAGGACGATGGATTTTTTCGGCCGTTAAAATCCTTAGCATGGCTTCCTTCGGAAGGGAAGTAAAGCCGTTGGTCCTGTGTCATGTAAAAGAACCTCAAAAAATGAAATGGCGTTTTATTTATGGATGCTGTGGTTTTCAGCGTCCCATTCTATACTGGGCGTAAAAAACCTCTTGATTTTGCTCAGAGGCCTCTCTATCAGGCTTGAGGTTCTTTAACTGCTGTTGTTCTCAGCGTCCCATTCTATACTGGGCGTAAAAAACCTCTTGATTTTGCTCAGAGGCCTCTCTATCAGACTTGAGGTTCTTTAACTGCTGTGGTTCTCAGCGTCCCATTCTATACTGGGCGTGAAAAACCTCTTTATTTTACTCAGAGGCCTCTCTATCAGGCTTGAGGTTCTTTTATGTGCCGTAAACCGACGACACGGGACCCACGGCTTTACTTCTCTTCCGAATGAAGCCATGCTAAGGACTTTTACGCCCGATAAATCCATCGTCCTCCGCCGGGTTTGAACCCGCGACCTTGGGTACATGAAGTTAGCATGGTAACCATTGCACCACGGAGGGTGAGAAGAACCTCAAGATGATAAAGAGCAAAATTAAGTGGTGTTCCACGCTCAGTATAGAATGGGACGCTGAGAACCACAGCAGTCAAAGGGCGTCCATAAATAAATATCCAGTTGCATTTTAATAGAAATTGACAAACGTACAAAACTAAATGGTTTTCAAACTAACTGAGAGATTTCATTGACAAATAAAATGTGAAGTATTCATGTGATTTTTTCTATCTGTTCTGCAAACAAACTGTTCTTACAAAAGAATGTTGTTTTATCGAGATAAACGTCACCAGAACTGTCTTATTACGTATTTGCTTGTAAGTAGTAGGGATATAAGTTAAAGTGACAGTCAAATCTTTTAAAAGCAGTCGTTATGCCTTTGTCATTGAAATTCGGTTCTGTTTCAATGACTAGGGGGGAAAAAAAGCCAGAATATAGAGGCTTCAATTGAAAAATGGACGTTGTTTAAGTGCTGTGGCTTTCAGCATTTACCAGGTGGCCCAACAGCGCCGTATTTCGTGTGTATGGATGACCTTTAGTGCGTTATAAAATTGCACAACTCCACTCGGTAAATCCAAGTATGTGCCGGTCTGTGGCGTTGTAAACGAGATAAGTTTCATATCAGCGTAAATGGGGAAGGAATCGCGCTCATTGAGATCGAGTACAAGCCTGGGAACCGCCTCTCAACGAACGCGATTCCTTCACCATTTACTGGTATGTAACAGGAGAAGAAGGAAGGTTGCTCTCCTTTACAACGCCACTGACCGGCATATGCTTGGATTTACTCGTCGCCCTCCGTGGTGTAATGGTACCCGTACTAACTTCACATACGCAAGGTCGCGGGTTCAAATCCGACGGAGGACGATAAATTTTTTTCGGGAGTAAACATCCTTAGCATGGCTTCCTTCAGAAGGGAAGTAAAGCCGTTGGTCCCGTGTCGTAAATTTACGGCAAGTAAAAGAACCTCAAGCCTGATAGAGAGGCCTCTGAGCAGTCTTTCACGCCCAGTATAAAACGGGACGCTGAGAATCACAGCAGTTAAAGAGCGTCCGAAAATAAAAGTGCATTTTGAGAACAGTGGGATGTCATTCCTATTGTGTGTGGTTACACAGAAAATCTTGCTCACACCCTGAGAGAACTGTGCCCCTTTTACAAAGAACGCAGCATAAAAACCAGAAGCAAAAATCCATACTGCTATAGACATAGGAAAGCCATATTAAAAAGTGAAATGAAACATTCTAAGTTGCGCCTAAATAAATATAAAAAATGGCCAAGTGGAACATTAATGGCTTTAGAACTCAATTTGAATATTTAAAAATCCTTCTGCAAGAACATAACACTGACATTATATGTTTACAAGAAACAAATTTTCGTGTCAAGCATTACTTTCTCTACTTGTACGATGTATACAGAAGGTATTGTAATGCACCCAAAAATTCCATACCGACATTTTGAGACCCCCTGAATAAAAAAAAAAAAGAAGCATTTTTGGAGAAATGTCCGTGTGTGTGGGCAGCATATCTGTCCGTAAGTTCAGTATCTTCCAAGGATGCGACACGAAGATTTTCAAGAAAATCCCCCACTCAAACTACCCTTTACGGACAAATTTTCGAAATGTTTTATTTTATCAAAAATGGATCAAGCGATTTTGATTAAAATTTCTTATATTAAAGATATTTACGTGCCAAATAAAATGTATGTCTTGAATTTTCTGGGAATAACCTCCGAAGACATCTGTATTCTGGATGAATTTTGCAGAATAACTGGTAAACCATAAGAGATGGACAAAAACTTAATAGAAAATGTAGAGCTCGTTAAAACACACAATTATATTTTATGCTTATCCTTCACTTGCAGGTAAAGGTGTCAACATCTGGGACACTCTGACACACGAACACCCCGAGTACATCGCAGACAGATCCAACGGCGATGTGGCTGCTGACTCTTACCACAAGATGGAGGAGGATGTGGCCTGCTTGCGGCAGCTCAAGGTGAGACACTCCACATGTGCAGCGTTACCATGAAACAGGTCGGAGTAACAAAGTGCGACGGCCCTAGTTTTTAGGATACGACTGATGTCGGATTCACAATGGAGCAAAACGATTGACCAATAGCAATTCAGAATTGACGCGACGAAACCCGTGCGAAGAAAGTTTAACTTTTACCGCGCGTCATGGGGTCATCCACAGAAATCCTGTCGTTTGATATTCTGTGGTCCTTGTTAAAGATGGCGTCAACAGCAAGGGAAGCTCATTCGTTTTCAGAAGAAATCTTTAATGAAATGCTGAGGCTGTATCCCGAAATTGTCTTGGACAACCAAAATTATACCTTCGTTCCAGAATAATGTTGCCAGCTAATTAAAACCATGTCTATGCTGTTGACAAGATAATAAATAAGTCCATAATAACCTCAAAGTTACAAAACTGCTGAAGATATTGACTGTTTCTCCATGAGGAGGACCAATCAAATTGTGGCGGTGTAATGGTAATATGATCCGAGAAGACGCCCAAATTGGCTACGCTCCTTGAATATAGGTTGAACCCACCAACGACGGATCTTCTTTATCGATTGCTTCTTTCGTCTCTTGTTTTGAAAATATGCAGAGCAAGAAGTTGTTTTAAATCCGCAGCCATTGTGAACACTAGTTGCCATGTCCAATGGGGTGTGGCGATGAAACCCATCGCTTCTACGTTACATGACTTGTGTTTGGGTGTCCTTTTGATTTCTACCAAGGCGCTCTTTCAGGCAGTTTGTTTTGAATTTTCTACTTTCTCTACGCGTACTATGTACCTAGTGTATTGAGAAGGTGTCCAAAAATTCAATACCGAGATTTCACCGGAAATACATGCTTTGGGTCCCCCTGAATCCAAAAAAAAGCATTTTTGGAAAAGGGTCCGCGGGTGTCTATCTGTTAGTCTGTGTGTGTACAGTATAACACAAAAATGAAAAGACCGTTGAATAGCAAATTTGGTATTTAAGTTTAGTATCTTCCAAGGATGCGAAGATTTTCAAGAAAATTCCCCCACACCCAACTACCCTTTGCATGGAGAAGTTTTCGAAAAGTTTTATTTTCTGAAAAGTGGCTCAAACGATTTGGATTAAAATGTCGTATATTAAAGATATTTACATGACAAATAAATGGTATATGTTGAATTTTCTGGGAATAGTGTCTAAAGACGTCTCTATTCTGGAATTTCATATAATTGGTAAACCGTAAGAGATAAACAAAAACTTACTTAATATAAGATGTGGAGCTCTTTAAAATACACAATTTATGTCGATACATTTTTTTATTTTCGTGGACTTGATCGTTTTTTAGATATTCCTTGTTATTGGTTTCAGCTATAAAAAACTTATACTTTTCTCATACGGGAATTTGTCAACTCCTGTCTATACAAACAAAGGAAGTTCAAGCACTAGCAACCAGCTTTTGACTATCACTTTAACCTATGGTACCCCCTTATTTCACTTCTACGTACAAGGAAGCAAGTAATAAGACGATTTCCGATAAGTTTTTCTCCATTAGCATGAAGTAAATAGAACATGAAGCCTTTTAACAATTTGTTGTAGAGATGTAGAGAAAGGCATATGAATGGAACACATCAGATTTTTTTCAAAACGTACACAATTTTTTTTACGTTCAAGCTAATTATTTAGTATGAAGCTTTTGTTAGCTGACTGACTTTGTGTTGTTGTGTACGCAAAAAGAACTGTTGTTTATGACTGAAGATAGATTATTAATGTACAGTAAAAATAATAAGGGAGCAAGTATAGAACCTTGTGGCACACCGCAGATCCATTAACGCTTAGAATGCCCTTTGTTTGAGTTAATGGCGCAAGCAGGTAACGTGGGGCGAGTATACAGGACTGGTACGACACGTAAGTGATGACGTCATATCAGTTAAGAAAGGCGTTAGATGCAGTTGTCCACATTAATTCTGGCTACAGGCTAGTGTGGCAGAAAAACGACATGGTACATCATATTCCGCACCTATTGCTGATAATTTATTTTCCACTCAACACGTTATGGAAGGAATGCAAATTCCACTTGTACAAGAGATCAGTGGTCGATACTTGACCTCCACCTTCTTTCCATTTTCCGAGTAGACATATATGATTAACTTGGAGGAACGCTCCTGACAATATTAAATTCTTTGGGACATTTTCCAGTCTTTTTACCACAAGGAGATGCTTCCAAATCTAGTCTGTGTGTTTGATTACCCCTGCTTTGGTTTAATTGTTTTTTTCACACAAGCCGTGTGTAGGACAGGAGTTGGATAGGTAGTGTCAGACTGAAAAATTCAATACCATAGCTCGAATTTGAACCATGGATCTCCGGGTCTCTAGCCGTGTGTAGGACAGGAGTTGGATAGGTAGTATCAGACTGAAAAATTCAATGTCATAGCTGGGATTTGAACCACGGATCTCCGGGTCTCTAGCCGTGTGTAGGACAAGAGTTGGATAGGTAGAGTCAGACTGAAAAATTCAATGGCATAGCCGGGATTTGAACCACGAATCTCCCGGTCTCTAGCCGTGTGTAGGACAGGAGTTGGATAGGTAGAGTCAAACTGAAAAATTCAATGTCATAGCTGGGATTTGAACCACGGATCTCCCGGTCTCTAGCCGTGTGTAGGACAGGAGTTGGATAGGTAGAGTCAAACTGAAAAATTCAATGCCATAGCTGGGATTTGAACCACGGATCCCCCGGTCTCTAGCCGTGTGTAGGACAGGAGTTGAATAGGTAGAGTCAAACTGAAAAATTCAATGTCATAGCTGGGATTTGAACCATGGATCTCCGGGTCTCTAGACGTGTGTAGGAAAGGCGTTGGATAGGTAGAGTCAAACTGAACAATTCAATGTCATAGCCGGGATTTGAACCACGGATCCGCCGGTCTCTAGCCGTGTGTAGGACAACAGCTAGAATGCAATGCGACGGCCGCGCACTATATTTTTGCGCCTCCATGTTTATGCGTTGCTACCAATTCGCCATTGGTAGAAACTCGTAATACCTGCTCCATTATCTTACATTGAGACCAGTATTCTTCCGGGCTGCTATCCTTGAGGCTATCCAACTAAATGTCACTAATTGATACTTTATTTATGTTGAACGTCATAATTGTTGTAAATTTAATTTTGGTTGCCCACTCCACAGCTTGTACCCCATTTGTTGATGTAACACCAGCTTGTGGTCAGCAACATTAGCTTATACTGATCCCTTCCTCTCACTTTTCCCAAACCTGGCGAGAATATATCACCGCTCCGATATCTGTGCTCGGCGCCTCCACCAAAAAATAAGAAAAGGAAAAACCCTGGCGGTGAACCTAAGAACTACGAATTATTAAATCATCCAAACCCATTACATAATCACCAGGAGTGTGTGCTTGTAACTGGTATGGGGTTGTTGCACAATAAGGTACTCAGTGTGTGGGATGTTTACAGGTGCACTTCTACCGCTTCTCGGTATCCTGGGCTCGCATCCTGCCTACAGGACACGTCAACAAAGTGAACAGACCAGGAATACAGTATTACAACAGACTTATTAACGAGCTCCTCAAGTACAACATAAAGCCAGTGGTGAGTCAAGTATTCTATATCAGTGTTACCAACATGAGTGCGGTGTTATTACTTGTGCCACCTCTTGTCTCCAGATATCGATTTACCACTGGGACCTACCACAGCCTCTACAAGACCTCGGGGGGTGGGCTAACCCCTACATGGCGCACTTCTTCGAGGACTACGCTAGGGTCCTGTTCCAGGAGTTCGGCGACCGGGTGAGTGGTAATCTCTTCTTATGGGCTTCATTTCTCTTTTCCCATGCATACCGCGCCCTGCCTTTCCCTGATCTTCAATTCCCCTTCCCTGTTCTCTTTTTCTACCTTCTGTTCCACACCCTTCCTTTCCCATGCCCTTCTAAGTTTTTTTGCATGACCTTTCTTTATATTCTATCTTTTCTTCCCTCCTTTCCAACCCCTAACTTTTGCTATCCCTTTCTCTTCTCTTCTTCTCCTCCTTTATCCTTCTGTTTTCTTCGGATTCTCTTTCTTTCTCTACAGTCTATAGTTTTACATACCTGTTTTTCTCTTAGTTTCTCTTCTTTCCTTTCCTTCTGTTGTCTTCCCTTCCTCTCTCTCTCTCTTCGGCCTTTCCCCTATCCGTCTTTTCCCATCATTCATCCTCCTCTTCCCCTATTTTTTTCTCTAGTCTTACCTTCCCCTTTTCTTCTCTTGTTTCCCACATCTTGCCTCCTCTTCCCAAAACTTTCTCCTTCCTTCCCCTTCTCTTCACCTGCCCATCTTTTCCCTTTTCTTTTCTTCCTTCGCCCATCCCTTGCTATATCCTACCCTATACTTCTCTTCTTCTCCCCTCCCTTCGTCTACCCTTTCCACCCCCTTCCCTGCTCTTCCACTACCTGTCTGTTCCCATACCCTACCCAATTCTTCCCATCTACCCTTTTCTTCCCATACGTTACCCTATCCTTCTCTTCCGCTACCTGATTGTTCCATGCCTTTCCCTTCCCTTCTCCTCCATTTCTCTAGTTTTATACACAAACTGTATTAAGCAAGTATGCATGGAAATGCCATTAAAATTGCTTTATTATTCATTGTTTCCACACGAGTATCATCAATACTTATAACGTAACAGTTTATAATGACTGTGATTGTGTTCTGCAGGTGAAGATGTGGCTAACCATCAACGAGCCACGCTTGGTGGCACGTGGTTACTCTGACCAGGATCACGGCATGGCGCCCAACGTGGGGCAGCCTGGCATAGCGGACTACCTAGCTACTTACTCCATGCTGCTGGCCCATGCTAGGGCCTACAGGCTCTACTACAGAGAGTTTAAACACCAACAAGGTAGGCCATAACACAGTATATAGTACCGCTGATACAAGCCGCTAAAGCTTTAGCACTGATCGATATTTCTTCTTGCAGGTAAAGTTGGTATCACCTTCAGCGCCAATTGGAATGAGCCTCTGTCAAACTCCACAGAAGACATAGCAGCTGCAGAGAGAGGCATGCAGTTTGAGGTAGGTCTCTCATTTGGCAAACACTTCTTTTCGGGTAATGGATATTACCTATTCAGTCTTATAGTTAAAACTTAAATATTCCAAAGTTTGATTGTGTATCTTTGATACATTCGTAATTACATCGGTTTGAGATTAGGCAGCGTAAGAAACACTAGTGTGTGATGTTCGCCTCAGAGAGTGTTCATGGCACACTTGTGTCATGAAAACAAATAGGTTTCTCCTTGTTGGTTATAAGCAAATCTGTACCAGCTTTCAGGTAAAGGGCCAAAAGGCAGTTAGTTACCTATTCAAAAGAATACTTATGAGTAGGAGAGTTTCGTTTGCTCTTGAATACGGAACATACTAATTTTAATGTAACATTAGTATGTTGTACCTATTATCCTAATAAAAATCTTTCAACAACGTATTATAAATATCATCAAGAACTTGCTGTTACAAACACAAATGTTGGGTTAAAGAGAGTACATTAAACATGTCTCCCTATTTTTTAACCGTATCTGCAGTTGTTTGGTACTATTCTATTAGTGTTGTTGCCTTTATCAGTTCCTTGCCTCAAGATCAAAATGGCTGTTTAAACGGCCGGTGTATACCAGTTCATTTCCTTCCATGGCCTCTCACCTAAACGGCCCGGCTTCTAACCCAAGCGACCACATGTGAGTTTGTGGTGGACAAAGCGGTGCATGGGCGGGTTTTCTCCGGGTTCTCCGGTTTCCCCCGCCATCATATTCCACCGGTGCTCCATCTTCATTCATGTATCATCAGTGTCATCGTCTGCGGTACCATAAGTAGTTAAAGCGGGCGTTAAGGACCATCAAAAAACTTCCTTCCAATCATTTTGTGTAAATTGTATGTTGGAAGAATACACAAATAACTAAATATCTTTAACGTGATGTTAGAAGACAAGGAATCCTTAATGTTAGTTAATAACTGTGCATCATGTTAGTATACTTTTTTTTTTTTTTTTTTTTGGTAGCTTAACGTCTTTTAACCTAGTTGATCATATCGGAGGATGAATGAAATTGGTGAAATGATGCTCAAATGATCTCGGGGTCCATGGAGCTTAAAGTTACTAGACTTCGTCTTTTCAGGATAAGGGAAAACCCCCAAAGAAAACCTTATCCGGGTAACTCACCCTAAGCGAGATTCACGACCTGTTGGATGTGAGGCAGACACGCTAGCTACCCAGGCGGGCTGTTAGTACACTTATACAAATGTTTATCTTAGTTTCATGAAATAGATACAGGATGGCGCAGGAAAACTGCCTCCGAGTACTAGACTGCTGTTTGTTGCCCGCCAGTTGTCATCTATTGTTAGCTATACAAAGTTGTTGCGACTTGCTAAGTAAAGACAAGAGCGCAAGTCATAACGCTCACAAAGGAGTGAAGTACTAGCTTTAGTGCGGCAGATTGTCGCTAACTTGGAAGATGACAGTAATGCCGAGAATAGTGATGCTGGTTACCAGGGCGGTGCAATAAACGAGACTGTTGAGCTGTAGAAACTTGTAATACTGCTTATTGTTCGTCTGTGTTCCAACTCATTATATGATAAGCTGCGTGGCAACCAAAAATAAACATCGATATTTCTTCAGGCAAAATAATCCATCTCATCCGCCACTCATGCTAATGACATATTATATATGAATAAACAATAGCTGTGTAACGGACAAAGTGATTTCGCTATAACTATGGATATATGCTAACAATTACTTTCATATGAACTGGAATTGTTTAACGCTGCACGCTGTTGTGGTTGTATTTAGTCATTCGCGACAAGTTGAACCTATATCCCCCCCACGGTCTTTGCAGAGAGGGAGGGAGGAAAGCAACTTCCCCCATGAGTAAAATTTCCCCATGCCTTGCTTCACGACCTACATATACCTCAGCGAGAAATATCCTCTTCAAGAAAGAATGTCTATTAATTCATTTAAGAAAACACAGGACCTTTTTGCAAATAAGTTTGTATGTATGTATTTATTCTGTGCAATTGGGTACAGCCGGGTGGCAAACTTAAATATACAAAATTCACTTACAGTTAATAACAGCATTACAACTAATATATATATATATATATATATATATATATATATATATATAAACTTATTTAAAGTCAGAGGACAACCCTAAAAGGCTGCTACAGGCAATTCATTCCATTCTTCAATGGTCCTATTAACAAAACAAAAAAAAAAAATCCTGCGTCGGTTCTGAACCCTCTATCCTTAATTTTATACAAATGATGGTCTCGTCCGCAGTATGCTGGGTTTTCTAACGTCTACCCATGCATATAAGCCTTAACTAGAGTAGCTAACCTATGTCTTTTAGCGGCTCCATTTATTATATTCCACCTTTCGTAAGCCCGAAATCTTTTCCTCTGTTTATGAATGTGACAGTATGAGTAAGCCTGTATGGGTCCCATATTCCATACCTGGCCGCAGGAAGGACTTTTAGGCAATTTCCCTGGACTTTGCGCTCCCCTTCTTCAGTATTCTCATTACGGAGTGCAATGTCTTCTGTACCATTAAAGAGCAATATACCGGGTTTAGTGACAAAATGGCATACTAAAAATCAGTTGCAAACGGAGAAAAGAATCGAGCCGCTGTGGTCGTGGATATTCGAGCACGAATAACTCCGAGTATAAAGAAGTGAACACGTAAATTGTCGCAACAAGCGAACGTTTTGCGAAGCTCTTGTTTTACGCCATATCGGGATTAAGTCCTACAAAGTTACATGATAAGGAGGAAAATGGGAAGCCAAAACTTGTGAATAATGTAGTTGATTCTGTGAAACAATTTAAAGGTTGGATCCGCTACGGCATTTCATGACCAATGGGGCCTGGTTCCAAATGACAGGACAAGTGAACTACCACTACACCAGATACTGGTTAACAGATAATTGAAAGTGGAATGTTGGATCATGAAGCCTGATTCCAAATGACAGAAGAAGGGAGCTGCCAGAACAACAGATATTGGTCAACAAATAATCCATATATGATTAATGGGGAACCTCTTCACGGTGTGCCATGCCATCAAGTGGGATTGTGAGTCGTATATCAGTAAACACTGATGTGTACATGAGGACCCCCCTTGAGCGCACGTATGGTGTCTTTCAACAGGATGGGGTGACCTCGCACACTTCACGCGATTTAACCTCCCAGATGAAAAAAGGATTGCGGCCACAGCATTCGCTGGACTTGTGACTTTTATCTGTTGTTCAGTCTTGGGGGAAAATGTGTCTGTAAACCCAAACTTTAGAAGACTTGAAGGACAATATTCGTAATGAAATTTTGAGATTTGATGCGGCAGAGTTGTGCAAAAGCAGACTTTTCAGCGTCTAATGTAATGCAAAAGACAAGATCAGTTTAGTAACTATAGACCTTTACATTAGCTTATTTGTCTAATTATTTCACGCTTAGCTATTTGTTGCTGTGTCTACTCGTGGTGGCCAACAATTCGTGAGCAATTAGAATGCAAGCATCTGTATTCGGGGCTGATTTTTCATGCGCCATCCTAAATAAGAATGAGCTTTTATACGAATAGTTCTTTGAAGAACAGGAAGAGAAAGTAAATGGATTTTTCTTTGAGTTCATGACCTCACAAAACATAGGTATATCTAGTTCAACTTTTATATAGAATATGTTGGTAATAAGATTGTTTATGAACCACTAAGAGATTTCAAATGGTGTGTCTGTTCTCTCAGCTAGGATTATATGCACATCCCATCTACAGTAAGACTGGTGACTTCCCACCAATCATCAAGGAGATTGTTGACAAAAACAGTAAAGCAGAAGGCTTCTTCCACTCTCGGCTGCCAAAATTCTCACAACAACAGATAGACTACATAAAAGGTAATATACACATATTATCATCGTTTCTTGGGCTGAGGCGTGTAGTGACAATCTGTGGCACGACACGAGCTGATAGACGTGTTCCCATTCTTGCAGAATTTCACCATGTATACTGTCGGGAATGTGAGGTTGGGGAGTGACAGGAGGTACCAAGTGGGCATAGCTGCTGTTTTCTTTACAAAATATTTATTTTGGGGTTGACATTTTGAAATTCAAGCAACTCTTGAAGGATTGTAAGGAGCTTAGCCGTAGCAGCTGTTGGAGGCGCTCCTTCGTTACCGGGGAAGCCGGTACCGCCAGCGGTTTCTGGGATTGTAATTCCCAAGAAACCTAACAAGGGCGCTCCGGTGGACCTTCGTTGAATTTTGTTGCCCGTCGCGTAATGTCGTCCTCCAGGTATGGCAAACCAGAGGCTTCGTGCAGAAGTCTCATAGGAAATCCTTGAGGCACAGATTAGATGGCCCGAAGGCATCTATTTGAACCAACAGCAGACTGGAGTCTGCCGCCATGCCCCAGATCTCGCAGGCGTAGATTAGCAAGGGGACTATGAAAATGACAAAAGGCGTAAGAAGTTGTATTGTAAGCAAATGGGGAAATAATAGTCGCAGTCAATGAGTATTTAACAGAGTTAGACAGAACTTATTTTTGTGACGGAATGTAAAAGCTGAAGATCGCTGGATGAAGTGTATATTCCTCAAAGAAGACTGTCAAGAAGTAAGGTGAGTTGTTTATGTAAGAAATACTTTTTCTTTCCTTTTACCACACTTATCAAAGATACAATACATACAAAAGATGGTGGGTATAGAGATTAAAATTGAAGTCGTGAAAAATGTTATTTCATTCAATAACTTCTGCTCTAAAGTAATAATTAAATACATTATTTGTTGAAGTTACCAGCGTTAATTGTGAGAAACAAAAGTGCTTTTACTTTCTCTACATATGCCACATATATAGTAAGCAGATACATATTTTATTCCACCAAAAATTTTGAACTCAAGATTTCAGCGTAAATATATGTTTTGAGGTCCCTGAATAAAAAAACATGTTTAGAAAAAAAGGTGTGCATTTGTTTATATGGCATAGCTCAAAAGCGAAAAGACCGATAAACACTAAATGTGGTATTTACCAAAAATATAACACGAAGATTTTCAAGAAAATTCTCCCATCCCAATCTACCCTTTACGTGGATTTTTAAGCATCTTATTTTTTTTTTTTTTTTTTCAAAAATGGCGCAAATAATTTTCATTAAAATGCTATATATTACAGATATATGCATGACAAACAAAATGTATATATTATTATTATTATTATTATTATTATTTGGGGGAGGGACCGTTTGCAAGATGTTTCTAGTTATTGGTTTAAATTATAAGCTACTTAAATTTTTCTCAAACAGAAGCTCATTTTTCATTTGATCTCTTTTGTTTTACTCCTGGCCGTACAAAATAAAAACCAAATTTCAATTCTTTTATCACAGCGACCAGCTTTTAAAACACTTAACTATCGCTTTAACCTAGTTTATTCCCTTACTTTCCTTATACTTAAAAGGAACTAATACAACCATTGCTAATGCTTATCTCGGTTACCGCGATGAGATAAAGGAATAATCCTTGGTAACAATAGTTTGTAGAGAAAGTAATGTGAATGGAATATGTCAGATTCTTTACTCTGGAAGTTTAATTTAAGAACCTAATCTAACCTAATGGTATGAATGACAACGAATCAATAGTTGTACGGTTTCAGGCACATGGGACTTCTTTGGTCTGAACCACTACACGACCAACCTGGTGTACCAGGGTGTACCTGAGGAGATACCGTCTCAGAAGAGAGATGTTGGTGCCTTCACGTCTCTTGACCAAACCTGCGCAGCAGCCTCGTCTGAATGGCTTAAGGTCTGTTTGGTTATTAGGTTAAAGCTGTGTAATATAAATATAATCCAAATTCATCAAGAAGAGCAGACTATCAAGCAATTGCAGTTTCCCGCTCTTTCTTCGCATAATGTCGTTCTGTTTTTAGTTTTTAATGAGATTTTACTATAAAATCTGCAGCTAATGAGAAGAGAGAAATTCCACTCCACTAATTCACCTTTATCAATTTAGCACAGTTTTACTTTCTATCATTTTGTGAAAATTTGCAATTTCCGTCCATACAATTAAAAAAATCTGTTACCCAAAAGCATAGCTCAATTCCATACTGTATTATGTGTGAGGTGATCACGAACAGCTGAAAGTTTCCCAAATACTTCCCTATAATTTTGCCCACCAAAAGTTACCTCTGTCTGGCTAACACACAGTATTCCTCCGTCAGTAAATCTGGCTTATTCTAAAGGCGCCATGCCTTCTCGTCTACGAGCCAGGAGAGGAGTCCTGTTCACCACTACAGTATCATCTTACGATGTCAATATAAACTCTTTCAGATCTTGTCCTAGCAAGGGAGGCTCCAAACAGATTGCTGCATACTTAACAGCAGACGAAAGTCTATTACCAATTATTTTTGGGAGAGGTGTGCAAACGGCTCAACATGTATTATCCAGTAGAATTAGTCTGCCTCATTAGACAGTGGTAGCGCACATACCTCTGGCATGGAGGACTAGAGATCAACATTTGAGACCAGTGTGAGGATTTTTACCCCGCTGAGAGGACTGTGTGAATCCTTTCATCATCAGTGTCCCATGGAAGGGAAATGGCAACACCACCGCTGTATCATCTTGCCTGACTGCTGAGGATGGGTTGTGGTCTCTCCCGGCCATTGACAAATCTTCAGGTTGAAAACTCACCATCGGTATTAGAATTATGAAAAACAATAACATATTTTTCAGTGCTGCTTCTCTATACAGTATGTACATAGTACGTGTAGTCTATTAATATTTGTTTTGTTGCAGGTGGTACCATGGGGTTTCAGGAAACTGCTGGTCTGGATAAAACAACAGTATGGCAACCCACCAGTGTTTGTCATGGAGAATGGATACTCTGATGATGGAGAACTAGATGACCACGTGAGGATACGTTACTATGTGGTTAGTATGTTGATTTAATAATAATAATAATAATAATAATAATAATAATAATAATAATAATGCACCTTTTCACATCCTTTAATCTGAAACGATGCTTGAATGATCGCAGGGTCCCTAGAGCTTAGAGTAAAAATTGGTCTTCCCAGGAGGAAGGAAAACACAGAACACCCTTATCTGAGCAAGGATGTGACATAAAGATGTATAGGAGAGTCCCCCCCACCCCCAAACTACCATTTACGTGAATAATTTTTACGTGTGTTTGGTTTTCTATAATACCATTTTAACAATTATGATTCAAATTCTGTATAGTAAAGACTAATAAAATGTACATTCTGAATTTCTTAGAAATATCCCTGATATTATATTAATTTTGAATGACTTTGTATAATTAATAAACTGTAAGAAGTACACTAAAACTTTCTACAGAAAAAAGTAGATCTTATTAGAACACGCCATTTATAACTTTTTTTGTAGAGTTAAACCTTTCCGATATATTCATTGTCATGATCAACATCGTTGTCGTTACCAAGTCATATCATTCACTGATGATTCCGTGCTTTTCGTATTATTTTGTGAACATGATTCACTTCCTTCTTCCATGTAGCCGCGTCCACCCTCGTCACAAAAGTGTATCTACCTCTAAAATTGTGCAGGTCTTATGTTCCCTCACGTACAAACACCAATAACCTATCAACAATAACAACAAATAATATGTAGCTTGCACAGAACAACTCAGCACGCGTGTTAGGAGTAAACAAACTAAGCACGTGGTTGGAATAGCCAGATATTGCGGCATCTAGATCCATTTCCGTTGTCCGACCGGAATGCTGCCTTGTGATTGGTTTAGAAAGTCAAACAGGTAAAGCTTTTCATCTGTTTTTGTGGGATACCAACTTAACTCCCAACTGTCAAGTGCAAGGATTCAGCGGCGGGGGTTGAAGAATTATCTTCTCTGTGACCCCCCAATAAGGATCGGTGATCTTATTTGATGACAGGGTGAAAATGGCCAAAGTCCATGCCTGCAGTTGAGTCACCTAGTAGACAGGAAGGGTTGTTAAATGACATTGTCGCTGTCCGTTGCACGCCAATATGTCGCCGTTCATTTGTCTACCTCGGAGTCGGTCGAAATTAGCACCCGTGAAATACAAAGGTGTACATACCTCTGAAAAGTCATTTGGTGCGCCGGCTTTGCTCGTTCTTGTATAACACGAGTTTGACTCTCACTGAGGGGGAAAAAGAATGACTGGGGTATGTAACACGAGGTAGACTTAAAAATAGCTTCCACTCAATTCATACTTTTATTAACCTTAGTTGATTGTTGAGGCACTGCTCCCAACGAAGAAGTCTAAATATTAATAACTAGTGCTGGTTGCTAAGTTAGACGGTCATCGTTACTTCTGCATATTACGCGACTAACCAACTCGAGCGATAACATCACATACTAAGGCACTCACACCTTCAGCATCACGCGTCTCACACGAAGAATAACAATAATCTAAATCCTTGTAAGCGCATCGCTTAAATACCTTAAATCTCCAACATTGAACTCATTCCTGATTGGCTGAAAAGAAGCGCGAAAATGACGTTGTCATGTGGTTAATTTTGTAAGTTCTTTGTTTTCAACTCATGTGACCGCTCTTTATAATGGAGAAGTCCCGAGCTGCTAACCTTTGGAAAACGAACCTCTCTCTAAAATTTACTCTGTTACTTATGTCTCTAGTCCGCTAAACACCTTGCTCTACAAAGGCAATTGTGTTACCAACATTAACAAAGAAAGTAACCTTGGCGAGCACAATAGCAACTTCTTCGCCTTAGGGTTTTGTATTCTACAAAGTGCTCAGTCTTGGCTACTGAAGCAGATATGTAACCTATACAAAAAAAATATGATGTGTTCCTTTCACATGACTTTCCCTACATTCTGCAACAAATGATTGTTAAAAAGCTTATGCTTCTATTTACTTCATGCTAACCGAGAAAAAAATATCATAAATAGTCTTCCCATGCAGGAATTTGTCAACTCCTGTCTATAGAAACAAAGGAACTTCAGTCACATGACAACCAGCTTTTGACTGTCACTTTAACCTATGGTACTCCCTTATTTAACTTCTACTTACAAGGAAGCAAGTAATAAGACTATTTCTGCTAATTTTTTCTCAATTAGCATGGAGTAAATAGAAACATTAGCTTTTTAACAATAATTTGTTACAGAGACGTAGAGAAAGTCATGTGAATGGAACACATTAGAGTTTCTTTGGGGGGGGGGTTTCAGGTGGACCCAAAACATGCATTTTCTGTGAAATCTCGGTATTTAATTTTTGGGTGCATTACAACACCTTCTCTATACACTATGGACATAGTACGTGTAGAGAACGTAAAAATATTTGCCTTCATATCACCTGAGGCACGTCTGAGATTTGTTAAGAATCACACTGACTCACCAGTGTGTGTGTGTTGTACTTATTGAATGTTTATTTTCTCCTGCAGGAGTACATCACAGCAATGCAGCAGGCCATACACTTAGATGGCTGTAATGTGATTGGCTACACTGCCTGGAGCTTACTAGACAATTTCCAGTGGAATGAGGGATATCTGTAAGTACCCCATCTTACTGTAATACGAGACAATCAATTCTTTAGAAAATTATAAAAAAAAAAAAAAAAAAAACTAATTAATTTTGGTATTTAATTTTTTTTTTAATTCTTCGACATAATCTTTTTTTTAGCTCAATACACTGTTCCCAGCATATCTCCAACTGTTTTAAGCCTTCCAAAAGGTACGATTTTGTGATGTCCTCTTCATTAGACGTGAATTGTTTTTCCGCTGAACCACTTTTTCAAGTGTGGAAATAGCATTAACGTCACTGAGGCCCAAATTGGGTGAATTCGATGGATTTTGTTGTACTTCGAACCTTAATTCTACAATTTTGTCCATAGAAACTGCGCAGTTCTACGCCCTTGCATTGTCTTGATTGAAGACAATCTCTTTTCTTTGCCAGATGAGGTTATTTGTCTTGATTTCTCCGTTTAACCGCTGCAATAACGATTCAGAATACTTTCCATTTATCGTTCTTCCTTTCTGATAGTAACCAAAGTAGATGATTCCACGTGCATCCCAAAAAACCGAGGCCACCAGCTTTGCCTTCTTCGGAGCTGGTTCGCCTTTAAAAACCCACTCTTTCGACTCTACTGTTGTCTCTGGAGTGCAATAGTGTGTTCATGTTTCATCCACAGCTATGTATCTCCGCAGAAACTCATCAGGATTGCCAAACCAGCTTACAAATCCATCAGACGATTGTTTGTCCAAATACACACTTGACTATATATCTAATCCTTGTGTGTTATTTGCTGCCTGTGACAGTCTGTAATGTTTGTCCAAACACACACTTGACTATATATCTAAGTATCCTTGTGTGTTATTTGCTGCCTGTGACAGTCTGTAATGTTTGTCCAAACACACACTTGACTATATATCTAATCCTTGTGTGTTATTTGCTCCCTGTGACAGTCTGTAATGTTTGTCCAAACACACACTTGACTATATATCTAAGTATCCTTGTGTGTTATTTGCTGCCTGTGACAGTCTGTAATGTTTGTCCAAACACACACTTGACTATATATCTAATCCTTGTGTGTTATTTGCTCCCTGTGACAGTCTGTAATGTTTGTCCAAACACACACTTGACTATATATCTGAGAATCCTTGTGTGTTATTTGCTGCCTGTGACAGTCTGTATGTAATGTTTGTCCAAACACACACTTGACTAGATATTTTTGTTGCAGAGAAAAGTTTGGACTATTTCAAGTGAATTTTACGGATCCAGCACGTCCAAGAGCTGCCAAAGAGTCCAGCAAACTATTTGCAGCTGTAGCCTCAACTGGCAGGATTCCCCCGCAGTACTTCAACTACAGCATACACAGTGATACCAACTGTAAGCCAGTTGTACCTATAAAGTAACATTCCTGTTGTCAGTCACTTGTAAAATATAACTTTACTGTAACTCAAATTCAGATTAATTTATTGTTTGTAGAGGTTACATAAACCTATTACACATTGTCAGGTATAAATATATGTATTAAATATTTACAGCAGAAACATCAATTTATTCTATGGAATAAAATACCTTATCACCTAGATATTTGTATAACCTTTTACTCTATGTACATAGTTTATTGAGAAACTATTTGATACCGAAGTTTCATTGGGCATATAAGTTTTGAGACCCCTGAATCCAAAAGAAGCATTTTCACATTATCTACACGTACTATCCACATAGTGTATAGAGAAAGTATTGCACTCCACCCAAAAATTCGATACCGAGATTTCACCGGAAATACATATTTTCGAAAAGACCGTTGAATACCAAATTTGGTATTTAAGTTTGGTACCTTCCAAGGATGTGACACAAAGATTTTCAAGAAAATTCCTCCACCCCCAACTACCCTTCACTTGAAACTTTTTTCGAAATTTTTCTCTATTTTGATTAAAATATCGTATATTAAATATATTCACCTGACAAATAAAATATATATTTTGAATTTTCTGGGAATAGCCTCTAAAGAATACTTTATTCTGGATTAGGTAATGTTACGGATTTTTGCATAACTGCTAAACCGTAAGAGAAGGGGGGAAAAAATACCACACAAAAGCACACGTTAAAACACAATTTATACTATTTACATTTTTTTCGTGGAGTTGATCGTGTTTTTAGATATTCCTTGTTATTTGTTACAGCTTTAAAAAACTTACACTTTTGTCATACAGGAATGTCAACTCGTGTCCACACAAACAAAGGAACTTCAGTCACATAGCAACCAGCTTTTGACTGTCACTTTAACCTATGGTACTCCCTTATTTCACTTCTACTTACAAGGAAGCAAGTAATAAGACTATCTCTGCTAGTGTTCATCTTGATTAGCATGAAGTAAAAAGAAGCATAGGCTTTTTAACAATAATTTGTTGCCAAAATGTAGAGAAAGTCATGTAAATGAAACACATCAGATTTTTAAAATAAGGCCAGTGAGTCTGTCTGTGGAGAGCTCAAAAATGAAGTCTCTTAAATACCAAACTTGGTATTGAGTCTAACGATTTTGATTAACATACCATATACATGACAAATAACTTTTGCATAGCTGGACCATCCTAAGAAAGCCTACCACACCCTGTAAGGAGTCCATGATGATGGGTGGAATATGGCGCTTCTTCTGTCCACTGGCGGCGGAGCTGGACTGGTGTGCAGGAGTTACGGGTTTCCCCTTTTTGCCCACGACAATAAAGTCATCGCCGACTTGCTTCGTCCTCCCCCAAGATGGATGAGTGGAAGGAAAAGACCGAAGTACGCCGGAACTCTTGTGACTGCACTATCACAATCTGACAAGTTGCCTGGAGATCGCTCTCGGGACTTGCTTGGTTTTCGGCCCGGAGGCTGGTTCCCGTTCCTTGGCAGGAGAGGGCTTCATGATGGGTAGTGAAGACACACACAACTAGCCTACAGGCAGCAGGTGCCGGTCAAGGTGGCTGTGGCCTTGCTCTGGCCTGGAGATCGCTCTCGGGACTTGCTTGGTTTTCGGCCTTCCTTGGCAGGAGAGGGCTTCATGATGGGTAGTGAAGACACACACAACTAGCCTACAGGCAGAGGGTGCCGGTCAAGGTGGCTGTGGCCTTGCTCTGGCCTGGAGATCGCTCTCGGGACTTGCTTGGTTTTCGGCCCGGAGGCTGGTTCCCGTTCCTTGGCAGGAGAGGGCTTCATGATGGGTAGTGAAGACACACACAACTAGCCTACAGGCAGCAGGTGCCGGTCAAGGTGGCTGTGGCCTTGCTCTGGCCTGGAGATCGCTCTCGGGACTTGCTTGGTTTTCGGCCTTCCTTGGCAGGAGAGGGCTTCATGATGGGTAGTGAAGACACACACAACTAGCCTACAGGCAGCAGGTGCCGGTCAAGGTGGCTGTGGCCTTGCTCTGGCCTGGAGATCGCTCTCGGGACTTGCTTGGTTTTCGGGCCCGGAGGCTGGTTCCCGTTCCTTGGCAGGAGAGGGCTTCATGATGGGTAGTGAAGACACACACAACTAGCCTACAGGCAGCAGGTGCCGGTCAAGGTGGCTGTGGCCTTGCTCTGGCCTGGAGATCGCTCTCGGGACTTGCTTGGTTTTCGGCCTTCCTTGGCAGGAGAGGGCTTCATGATGGGTAGTGAAGACACACACAACTAGCCTACAGGCAGCAGGTGCCGGTCAAGGTGGCTGTGGCCTTGCTCTGGCCTGGAGATCGCTCTCGGGACTTGCTTGGTTTTCGGGCCCGGAGACTGGTTCCCGTTCCTTGGCAGGAGAGGGCTTCATGATGGGTAGTGAAGACACACACAACTAGCCTACAGGCAGCAGGTGCCGGTCAAGGTGGCTGTGGCCTTGCTCTGGCCTGGAGATCGCTCTCGGGACTTGCTTGGTTTTCGGCCTTCCTTGGCAGGAGAGGGCTTCATGATGGGTAGTTAAGACACACACAACTAGCCTACAGGCAGCAGGTGCCGGTCAAGGTGGCTGTGGCCTTGCTCTGGCCTGGAGATCGCTCTCGGGACTTGCTTGGTTTTCGGCCTTCCTTGGCAGGAGAGGGCTTCATGATGGGTAGTGAAGACACACACAACTAACCTACAGGCAGCAGGTGCCGGTCAAGGTGGCTGTGGCCTTGCTCTGGCCTGGAGATCGCTCTCGGGACTTGCTTGGTTTTCGGGCCCGGAGGCTGGTTCCCGTTCCTTGGCAGGAGAGGGCTTCATGATGGGTAGTGAAGACACACACAAGTAACCTACAGGCAGCAGGTGCCGGTCAAGGTGGCTGTGGCCTTGCTCTGGCCTGGAGATCGCTCTCGGGACTTGCTTGGTTTTCGGGCCCGGAGGCTGGTTCCCGTTCCTTGGCAGGAGAGGGCTTCATGATGGGTAGTGAAGACACACACAAGTAACCTACAGGCAGCAGGTGCCGGTCAAGCTGGCTGTGGCCTGCCGGTTACGCCTGAAGCTGCCCAATAGGGTCGCTTCCTGTAGTAGCGGCGGACCAATCAGGATCTAGATGTTCTTGAAGCTAGTTGCTGGTTGAAAGTGTAGTATGAAGACCTAAGACTTCCTAGCTGCTGCTGAATGGTGGTAAGAAGCACCGAGGTTTGCTGCGACTCTGGAGCCACCTCTTCACTCGTTCGCTCCTCACCGCAGAATGAGCGAGCGAGCGAGTCTGGTAGGCTCGTGGTGAGCCTAGGTGTTGTTGCTGTGTATCTACCCTGGTAAGGGTTTAACCACAGGAATGAGGTGAAGGTTGAGGAGGTAGTCCAGACCAGAGCAGTTGGCAGCCCGACCTGTGTTAGACGTGTAGAGAAAGTAAAAAAACAGAGATCCTACACTCCAGCAAGAAAAACACTAGCAGCTGTTTTTCAAGTCAAAGCTACCATATAACCACGCGCCCGCGCTCATGCGGACCTTTATTCGAATACAAGGTTCCTAAAACATGTATTTCTGGTGAAAAATCGGTATCGAACGTTTGGGTCTATTACAATACCTTCTCTACACACTATGTAATTATTACCATATGAGTTAAAGGGGTGCTATAAAGAAGGAAACAAATTCTGATGTGTTCCTTTCACATGACTTTCGCTACGTGTTCTTTAATTACTTCATGCTAATCGAGATATTAGTAAGTAGGAGGGAAATAAGGGAATACACTCGCCTAAAACGATATTCAAATTAAATAAGTTTTATGGAAATATAGAGGTCGTTTGATTTATATTGTTTAACGCCCGCTTTTAGTACATATGGCTTGACACTGGTGATACATGGAAAACCCGTCCCTCGCCGCTTTGTCCACCACAAATGTTACATGTGGTTGCCCGGGCCGCCTTGGTGAGAGGCGAGTGGTCTAACTGCGCGGCGTTATCCAGATGCTTGTAGTAACATCCGCCGATCAAAAGTGACATATCTACCAGGACTATACCTCATAGTGACAACAGACAGTTGAAACACGCTAATTATTACAAAGAGTTTTATTTATGGACTTTTTAACTGCTGCGGTTCTCAGCGTCCCATTTTATACGCGCGTGAAAGATGCTTAATTTGCTCAGAGGCCTCTTGACGTTCCTTTACTAGATACACTGGCACTAGATTTTTGAGCCATATAATAATCCACCGGCCTCCGCTGGATTCGAACCCGCGACCTTGGAAATCAGAGACCAGCATGCTAATGTCGTAATACTAATACAAACATGCTTTTCTACGTTACACAAACACGAAATGCTACATTTCTGAGAAAGGTTGTTTTGTGAACCCAGTGTTCGTATTTCCAGAATCTTAAAATCCAAATATTGCTTGAACAGAATCTGGCAAAGATGTTCCCTATCAATATTGTATGTGTTGCTAAATCAGCTATCCTTTAGAGTATCAACCCCGTGCAAGAGCCAGACAGACGAATGGTGGAGTGTGAGCAAATGAAATCTGTCGATTGTTGAAATGAATAGCTACACACAACTCTTGTGAGGCACGTTCATTCATTATATCCTGCACCATGTTATCTTCTTACTCATTCTCAAGCCTTCTCGTCTGGATTAACCTCTCTTTGTAGGTCGATCCGACTACAGAAATTCCATATGCTTCGTTTGTACCTGAACATCGAATGCGTGCGTGCGTGTCTGGTAGGCTCGTGGTGAGCCTGGGAGTTGTTGCTGTGTACCTACCCTGGTAAGGGTTTAACCACAGGAATGAGGTGAAAGTTGAGGTTTTATTTTGAGGTTTTGAGTGTTGGTGTTAAGGAGGTAGCGCTGGTAGGCTCCTCGAGCGGTTGCATTTTCAGGAGCAGCATCCTTTCCTCTGCTCCGCTGGTGTTTATTTATTTATTTAAATATGGTGGTGAATTTTGATAGACCTCTCCCAATGGGAGGGGGGAGTGCTTTGTTCAGCTATTACGCTGTTGGCTGGTTTATAGCCGTTGTTACCGTGGTGCCCACAAGCCATGCGGGGAACCCGGAACCGCCTCTTTCGGCGTTCAGAGGGTAAGTACTCCCCCAGAGATCTGACAAGTGCGTTCTCATGTTCGCCCAATCTGGCGTAGAATTTTTGAGCCCGGCGCCTAATAACATCTTCCACATATGGGAGGGCCGAAGCTTCATGTAGTAGCCTCAAAGGGAAACGTCGACATACAGAATATATGGACCGGAGTCCTCTATTCTGTACCCGCTGTAACCAGAGAAGCCAGGAGTCTGCTGCCATACCCCACACTTCGCAGGCATAGAGCATCAGGGGGACTATAAGCGCCTTGAAAAGGCGTAACTTTAAGTGAACCGGCATCTGGGAGGCCAGCACAGGGTAAAGGGAGGCTACCGCCCCCTTCGCCCTGTCCGACGTTCCGCGCACGTGTTCACGAAAAGTTAGGCCCTTATCAAGAATGACGCCCAAGTATTTGATGGAATTCCCCCACTCTATCCTTTGGCCCTGATAGGAAAAGTTGGGTGTCTGGTTTATTTCGGGGCGTTTTCTGGTGAACAGAACAGCATGACTTTTGCCCGGATTAATGGACATCCGCCACTGTCTGCACCAGTCCTGGACGAGACGGAGGTGTCTCTGTATGGGGTTGAAGGCTCTGCGTATGTTCCTGTCGGTGCGGTAGAGCAGGACGTCATCAGCAAACTGGGCCATGTTGACGCCCTGCACCGTAGGGAAGTCTGCCATATAAAGGCTAAACAAGGTGGGTGATAGCGCAGAGCCTTCTGGGACTCCGCCTCGTAGGGGTTTAGGTGTAGATGTTTGCCCCGCAACTGCAACTACAAAGGTGCGCTGGTGTAGGAAGCTGTGTATGATGTTGATTAACTGTGTGTGTAGGCCAATCTGGATGAGTTTAAACAGGAGACCCTCATGCCAGGTGGTTGAGAAGGCCTTCTCGACATCCAAAGACACCGCCGGCGTGAAGGCCCCGTCCTGGAACCCCAGGGCGGCAGCCTCCACCACCCGCAGCAGCTGTTGGGTTGTCGAGTGCCCAGGACGGAATCCAAACTGATGGAGAGGGATGGCTTGAATGTCGACTACCTGCGGCCACAAGCGGTGTAGAACTAACCTCTCGAAGGCCTTCGAGAGGGTGGGTAGGAGGCTAATGGAGCGGTAGCTGGAAGGAAGTGCAGGGTCCTTACCAGGCTTCAAAATGCACACCACCCGTGCCACCCTCCACTCGCGCGGAAAGTGACCTAAGGTGAGGCACATGTTGAATACCTTGGTGAGGTACAGCACTGCTCTGAATGGAAGGTTGCTGAGCATGGCGGGTGTCAGCCCGTCCTGCCCGCAAGCCTTTTTGGTGTTGAGACGCCGGAGTGCGCCTTGGACTTCACTAGGGCGGATGATTGGTAGGGGGTTCTCCGCTTCATGAGGCTGTTCCCGCAAGTAGCGGTCCACATCCTCATGAACGCGGGCAGTGAAGAGTACGTCCTGGGGGTCCTCTCTCGGCCTGCAGGTGTCCTCTATGTAGCTCGCAAACACATTTGCTTTGGCTTGTGGTTCGTAAACAAGGCCAAGATTGCCTTGAAGCGGGGAGTGGTACTGATTACGTTGGCGTCGGAGGCTTTTTGCGATACGCCAGACGTCGCAACCCTCCAGGTCTTGCACGGCCATTGTGGCCTCCCACGCTTGCACACGGCGCTCGCGTAGTCGGACACGAACCTCCCGACGGAGGCGCCGCAAAAGACCCCGATTTTGCAAATTGGAAATATCAGCCATTTTGCCAATTTTCCAGGCCATTTCAATTTCCATTGTGTAATTATTAAATTAAACAATTTTATGTGCTCCATTCACATGACTTTCTATACATCTCTACAACAAATTATTGTTAAAAAGCTTATGTTTCCATTTACTTCATGCTAATTGAAAAAAAAATTATCAGAAATAGTCTTATTACTTGCTTCCTTGTAAGTAAAAGCGAAATAAGGGAGTAGCATAGGTTAAAGTGATAGTCAAAAGCTGGTTGCTATGTGACTGAAGTTCCTTTGTTTGTATGGACAGCAGTTGACAAATTCCTGTATGAGAAAAGTATAAGATTTTCAAAGCTGAAACCAAAACAAGGAATGTCTCAAAACGACCAACTCCACGAAAAAAAAGAAATGTATATTACATAAATTCTGTGTTTTAACGTACTCTATATTTTTTGTGTAGTAAGTTTCTGTCCATGTCTTACGGTTTAGCAGCTGTTCAAAATTCCGCCAAATTCATCCAGAATAAAGAAGTCTTCAGAGGCTATTCCCAGAAATTTCAGGATATACATTTTATTCGTCAGGTAAATAGCTATCTTTTACGATATTTTAATCAAAATCGTTAGAGCCATTTTTGAGAAAATCAAAATGTTCGAAAAATTTTCCATTTAAAGCGTAGTTGGGGATGAGGGGATTTTTCTCAAAATCTTCGTTTCGCATCCCTGGAACATACCAACTTTAAATACCAAGTTTGGTATTTTACCGACTTTTCGTGTTTGAGTTATCTTGTTCACATACACACGGACACACTCACGGACCTTTTTCTGAAAATGCTTTTTTTAAATACAGGGGACCCTAAACATATATTTCCGGTGAAATCTCGGTATCGACTTTTTGGGTGGAGTGCAATACCTTCTCTATTCACTATGTACATAGTACGTGTAGAGAAAGTAAAAATTAAAGATGTGCCTTCAGATAGGGATTCTGAAGTTGAGAAAATATCCTACTGCCCACTGGATTTTTGTCTTCAAACGCTGTCACTCTTGAAGAACACAATTTGATAATGCAGAAGCTGCATGGACTTTTGGAACTGTTCTCTGCCTTTTGGGGGAACGCGACACGTTTTGCAACAATGCTGCCACAGCCACTAGGTGTGCTCAACGACTCCTTGTTGCCTGACATAACGCTGGCATTGTCAAAACAAAGGCCTACGACACCCGTTCATCGCTACCAATGGGAACCAAATCAACAAGTTCGGTTTTCATTTCCTCACTATGCATATATCTTACTAACACACATTCATTATCTTTCAACTCTTTATTCAAATCATCCTTGATTTTTGAAGAGAGAACATTTTGAACAACACTTGTACATTTAGTGCATCCTTTAAAATTCAATTTAGACACTTCAACGATATGCTGAATGGACCTGAAACTGAAGTTATGGGCGGCAACGGTACCACTTTTGTCTTCTTGACTGTGCGAAATATCTGTAACGTAAGAAACGAAAGAATTGGAGGTACTGCATATTTTGTTTATTATACCAAGTTATTATTTTAAACAATAAAATTATCATATTTATGAATGTCAACACTATAAGTCTCAGAAAAAAAATATAGCTTGTTAAGGTAATTTTGGCCTATCTTACTGACGAAAATGTATCTTTTGATTAAATGAAAAATCAAATTAAAATGAACGTCCCTCAGTAAAACATAGATATATTAGTTTACCAATTACCTGAGAAATGTTTGTGTTGTCAGTAGCTTTTAGATTATTCTTGTGTTTCCGGCTTTCACTATGTTTCAAAAGATCACTTCTTTTTGCCCCCAAAAGAACACTACATGCCCTGCAGTTTGCGTTTGCACTGTCGTCTGTAACTGGTTGTAACCATTTCGAAAAATGTCTTCTTTCAATCACTTGTCCGAAAACAACTGTTTTCTCGCTTTCTTCTCATCTTTCGAATTCTCTTTTTTTCTTAGGGGTGGAGTACACTTTATCACTCATTATGAACTATTAAAAGTAACGCACTATTTGATTTAGTCGGCCTGTGCCTGCGATGAGCGAGCCCAAGGTATAGTTTAGGTTATAAGAAACCTTTTGTAAACTGTATAATGCCTATTGTCAGGACGGACGCCGGACGCTTGCATTAAATAAATATTAACACGAGTTATCAACTTATCTTTTACGTGAGAGATAACTTGAGCGTACTTCCCTTAGCATAATTGCCTAACAGAGGCGATAAGTTGGTTGGCTTTTTGTTTTATTAAAAATTGACAAAAGTCACTATATTTTCCCACTTTTTCGTTTTTCTCAGCAATATTTCCCCGAAGACTCAAATTCCGATAGGTTACTTGCCTTAAAAGTCACTGAAATATCACTGATGAACTCACTAAGTTCTGTAATAGGAAATTATTATTTAAATTCAGTTTGTTAGAGCAACTGTCCAGTATTTATAAGTGTCTCTACAAAGAAACTTCGTTCATCACATCTCTACTTTTGCCCTTGTTAATGAAGTATTTCTATCTTCTGTTAATGTCTGGATTAACCTCACTTTGTAGATCGATGCAACTATAAAAGTTGATAAATGTTTCATGACAACCAGTTATTTTTCCTACTCCAGTCCAGAAAAATGTTAACGTTTATTTATTATTCAGTTACAGGTCTTAGGATTCCAATTGTCATTACTTTTAAGTGACAATCACCAAAATTGTGAAATTATAATGCCTAACCTTACGTATTTTACCTGTATCTCCAATATCTAAAGACGAATATTTAAGCTCTTTAGAGTTTTTTGTATTATTTCACCCTATTTGCTCATACAAACCATACAGATAAATACACCTATGCTGCCATCTAGTATCCACCAAGCTGATATAGTTCAGATTTATTTTCCTAGATGGCAGAGTTCAATTGGTACATTCTCTTGGCGTACTATTTGAAGAAGCTGTAATTTGGACCGCAGGAATGAATCCGTGGATAAATAACTTTTGATTACATTTGTGACACTAAAGTAAATCTCTTAAATATGTATCAAGAGATAGAACTACTAAGATTATAATTCAGTGAACAGATATTTTATTGAGAATATTACTTTTCTCGATGTTGGCAGACTTGTAACTGTTTCCTTCTTCTTCTTCTTCTTTCTCTAACACCTCGATCCATCTATTGTGTCTTTTTGAGAGTTTAAATTGGCAGCCTGAGATTGCACAATCTTATTCCATTCTAAATGTAAAAAGCTTCTACATTATGTACAAATTATGTAGCTATTATATATTTAAATAGCTATGGAATCAAAAAAGGAGCTACAAAGTTTTCAAATGTAGCCAACCATAAATAACCAAATAGAAGCTTGCGAAGAAAAGGCATGTGTGTATAAACGGTCTAACCTTTACTTTTTTTAATAACCTATTGTGTTCCATTCACATTAATGTAACAAATTATTGTTAAAAAGCTTTTGCTTATATTTACTACATGGTAATCAAGATAAAAATTAGCAGGAATAGTCTTATTACTTGCTTCCTTGTAAGTAGAAGCGAAATAAGGGAGTACCATACGTTAAAGTGATAGTCAAAAGCTGGTTGCTATGTGACTGAAGAAATAGTAAAGGGTCAGAATAATAAATACATAAGATGTGTATTCCAATATTCTTTATTAATTCTAATAAGGTATATTGTATATTAAAACACTTCTTATATACTTTACAGTATATTTTTATACTCATAGATTCTATTTCCTTTCTTTGTATAGACACGAGTTGACAAATTCCTGAGTCGGAAAAACAAAAGTTTTTTTAATGCTGAAACCAAAAACAACGAATATGTCAAAACCGATCAACTCCACGAAAACAAATGTATGACATAAATTGTGTGTTTTTATTTGCCCTACATTTTTGTGTTTAAAGTTTTTGTCTATCTCTTACGGTTTCGCAGTTAAACAAAATTCCATAAAATTCATCCAGATTAGAGTAGTCTTCAGACGCTATTTCCAGAAAATTCAATATATACATTTTATTTGTCAGGTAAATATCTTTAATATACGATATTTTAATCAAAATCGTTAGAGCAATTTTTTGAGAAAATAAAAATTTTCGAAAAAACTTCCATGCAAAGGATAACCTTGCGGTGGGGGGACTTTCTTCAAAATATTTGTGTCGCATCCTTGTAAGATACCAAACTTAAATACTAAATTTGTTATTTAACGGTCTTTTTTGAGCTATACTGTCCATACTCTCCACACACATGGACATTTTCCTTTTTTTTTTATTGGATTCAGGATCACCCAAAACATGTATTACCGGTGAAATCTAGGTTGTCTCGAATTTTTGAGTACATTGTAATACTTTCTCTATACCCTATGTACATAGTACGTGTAGAGACAGTAAACAACAGATATCTACAGTCTAGGGCGATTCATGAACGAATCGTTCACCAGGGTAGGCTAAAAGACAAGGCGACGATTCATGAACGAACCGTGCACAAGGTTACTGCGCTTAGCCAAGTGAGATACTTTGTTGCCAAGCCGAGTGCGTACTGGAAATTACCATGGAATCTGACGTTATATCGTCTGTCTGGCTCTGGTTAGCGAAAATAGAAAACCACTGCCATTGTTGAGTTCTGACGATACGGAGTTAACGGCGATGGTTAATTTTTAAAGACAATAGCGTATAAAGGAAAGCGCAGTAAATCGAATCGTAAACATTTCCAATGAAACTACAGCGCCACATCTAAGGAAAGGATTAGTGTTCAGTAACTATTTTACTGAACACTATTAAATATATAATACATTGTGTGTGGTAGATATTATACCAAAATTGTTAATGGAGGGAAAAACAGATATTTTAAAATTCCGGAATTAAACAAATTAATATGTGCGTTTAAATTACATAATTTAACATCGTTAACACTAAATGTAGGTATAAGAACATCTTACCTCTAATATTAAAAGTACCCCAAAAGAGTACAGTGTTTTCTATAAATTAGTGTTTATGCTATAGGAGCTGCCACGCGACTACCATCCCCTTATAACCTAACAAGAGCACAGAGGAGCCATGACGACCATTTATGAATCGATCACTGCTCGACCCAACTTCAAACCTTAGTTTCCACATTACATAAATCTGCCTAAAAATACGTTATCAACTATTATACCGATTATTATATCGTTAGTCGCTTCGGCTACAAAAAAATTCAAATAATTATCTATTCTCAGCAAAATAAATGTCATAAATTTTATTATTTAGATACAGGCCTTAGGAGTTCTCTTGGCATTGCTTTTACGTTACAATCAACAACATTTAGAAATAATAATACGTAAACTTAGGCATTTTATATGTATCTAGATTATCTTAAGTGGGACAAATAAAATCTTTACCGTGTTTTTGTATTATTTCAACTTATTTGATTATATGAACGTACTGGACAAACAGACCTGTGCTGTTATCTGTAGTTGATCACCTTGAATAGTTCAGTTTTATTTCTTTAAATGGTAGAACTGCAATTGGAAGGTTCCTTTGGGTGGCGAACTTTTTGAAGAAGCTGTAATTTGGACCGCAGGAATGAATCTGTGGATAAATAACTTTCGCTTATATTTGCGACACTAAAGTAAATATCTTAAATATGTATAAAGAGATAAAACTAACAAGATTATAATTCAGTGAACAGATATTTTATTGAGATCACTTTTAAAGTTTTCAAATGTGGCCAACCATAAATAGCCAAATAGATGCTCGAGAAGAAAAGGCATGTGTGTAAAAACGGTCTAACCTTTACCTTTTTTTTAATAATCTAATGTGTTCAATTCACATGACTTTCTCTACATCTCTGTAACAAATTATTGTTAAAAAGCTTATTCCTCTATGTACTTCATGCTAATCTAGATTAGCAGATCGGTCTTATCACTTAGTTCCTTTAAGTAGAAGGGAATACACTAGGCTAAACCGACAGTCAAATGTTTTTAAAGTGTGGTTGCTATGGGACTGAAATCCGTTTCTTTGCGTGGCCAGCAGTTGACAAGTTCCCGTACTTGAAAAGTTTGAGTATTTTAAAACAAACTAGTAAGGAATACATCGAAAGCTGTTAGCTATACGAAAAAAAATGTCATAAATTGTGTGTTTTAAGGAGATCTACATTTTTTCTGTAGCGCTTACGGTTTATCTTGTTTATGCAAAAGTCATCCAGAATAAATAGATGTTCAGAAGATATTCCCAGAAAATTCAAGATATACATTTTGTCATGAAAATATGTTTAATATACGATATTTTAATACAAATCTTTATAGTCATATGTGGGATAATTTTCAATTTTTTTTCCATGTATAGAATAGTTGGGGGTGGGAGGATTTTCTTGAAAATGTTTGTGTCGCATCCTTGGAAGATACCGAATTTAAATACCCAGTTTGGTATTCAACTGTGTTTTAATTGTTGAGCAATGCTGTCCACAGACACACACACAAACATGTATTTCTGGTGAAATTCCCGTTATCGAATTTTTGGACACTACCTTCTCTATGCGCTGTGTAGAGAAAATAAATTTGAGGTGAATACATTAACCCTAGCTGTAATATAATGCATCACACTGGGAACTGATATTTCATCATCTACCATTCTAGTCTACGGTTCCGAAAGTCGCGGGTTCAAATCCTTAGCGTGGCTTCCTTCGAAAGGAAACTAAGGCCTGACGACTTCCGCTCATAAAAGAACTTCAAGCCTGATAAAGAGGCCTCTGAGTAAAACTAAGCAGTCTTTCATGCCCAATATAGAATGGAATGCTGAGAACCGTTAGTTAAAAGAATTTCAAAATTTATATCTAGTTTCTCTAGCCCGAATGTAAAATCTACATAGTGGATAGAGAAGGTATTGTATTCCACCCATTAATTCGATACCGAGATTTCACCGGAAATACACGTTTGGGGCCCATGAATGAAAAAAAAAAAAACATTTTTACTTTCTCTACACGCATATGCAAGGTATTTTAATGCACCCAAGAATTCGATACCGAGGTTTCACCGGAAATACATGTTTTGTGACCCCCTGAATAGAAAAAAAAAACTTTTTAGAAAAATCTCTCTGTCTGTGCAGCATAGCTCAAAATCGAAAAGTCCGTTAAAAACCGAACTTGGTATTTAGGTTTGGTGTTTTCCAAGGATGGGACACAAAGATTTCCAAGAAAATGCTCCACCCCCAGCTACTCTTTACATGACTTTTATTCAAAATTTTGATTTTCTAAAATATGGCTATAACGATTTTAATTGAAATCTCCTATATTTAAGACATTTACATGCTAAATAAACTATACATCTTTAATTTTCTGGGAATAATCCCTAAATACCTCTTTATTTTTTATTATTACTTTCTCCATACGCACTATGTATATAGTGTATAGAGAAAGTATTGCACTCCACCAAAAATTCGATACAGAGATTTCACAGGAAATATGTTTCAGGGTCCCCAATATCCAAAAAAAGCATTTTCACAAAAAGGTCTGTGTGCATGTGTGTCTGTGAACAAGATAACTCAAAAACGAAAAGTCGGTAAAATACCAAACTTGGTATTTAAGTTTAGTATCTTCCAGGGATGCGACACGAAGATTTTGAGAAAAATCCCCTCACCCCCAACTACCCTTTACATGGAACTTTTTTCGAAAATTTTGATGGCTCTAACGATTTTAATTAAAATTTCGTATATTAAACATATTTACCTGACAAATAAAATGTATATCTTGAATTTTCTGGGAATAGCCTCTGAAGAGTAGTTTATTCTGAATGAATTTTACTAAATTTTGAATAACTGCTAAACCGTAAGAGATGGACAAAAACTTACTGCACAAAAAATGTAGAGGACGTTTAAACACACAATTTATGTTATTACATTTTTTTTTTCATGGAGTTCGTTTTTGTGACATTCCTTATTTTTGGTTTTTGCTGTGAAAAATGTTTACTTTTCTCATACAGGAACTTGTCAACTCATATCCATATAGACAAAGGAACTTCATTGACATAGCAACCAGCTTTTGACTATCACTTTAATCTGCAGGCGTCCCTTATTTCGCTTCTACTTACAAGGAAGCGAGTAATTAAGACTATTTCTGCTATTTTTTTCCGATTAGCAGAAAGTAAATAAAAGTATAAGCTTTTTAAGAATAATTTGTTGCAGGGATATGGAGAAAGTCATGTGAATGGTCCACATCAGACTTTTTTTATTGAATTTTACATAACTGGTAAACACTAAGATATAGACAAAAAACTTAAACAAAAAAAATATAAAACACAATTTATGTCATATACACTTTTTTCATAGAAATGGCTTTCGAGATATTCCTTGTTACCAATTTTAATTTTCAAATATTGGAGCTTGCCAACACTTGACCATTCAAACAAAATTATTTCAATCCCATAGCAACCCTATTTTAAAACATTTGACTGCTGGTTTATCCTAGTGTATTCCCTTATTTACCTCCTACTTATAAAGGAACTAAGTAGTAAGACCGTTTCTGCTAAAGGTTTAGCATTAAATACAAGAATAAGCTTATTAACCATAATTTGTCACAGAGAAGTAGAGAAAGTCATGTGAGTGGAGCACATCAGATTTTTATGTAGAGCTAAACATTTTTGAGATATTCCTTGTTGATTTCTAAAACGAGATGTCCTTGTCAGTTTCATTTCTTTTGTTTTACTCCTGGCAATGTAAAGATCCAAATTATTACAGATATAAATTATGCTGTTCACATTTAAAGTTCAATAAAGGAAACTGAATGAAATGGGGAAAATACTTTCCGAGATTTATATTGCATGTAATGAATGAGGAAGGAAAACTGGGACCTCTACAGTGAAAAAGCCTTTTAACTACTTTTTCAACAAGCATAACGAAGTAAGCAACACCAATTTGGAATACTTTATTCTCCACTAAGAATACAATAAAAAAACATGTTTGTTTTGTTCAAGAAAGGAAAGAAAAGTAGAGTTGAAAACAGCTTTACAAATTGAAACATTTACAGAGTGTATACAATAATTGAACATTTTAACACTTCCTAGTTGATCAAAGATCATTTCTAAACAACTTAAAATTGACATTGCAGGCTTTAATGAATACAAGTTTCATACATTTGAAGGAAATGTTGAGCCCTGTTGGGGATTGTCAAACCAGCACCACACTTTGAAGTGTTTTACTCCTCATTGCACCATTTTCCCCAACTCAGTTTGGAAACTAGACTTTTACCATTAAAAACCAACACATTTTCAGTTTCAACACTTGAACTGCTTTACCAGTGCACTGTGTTTTTGTTTTACACATTTGCTAATACCTTCACATATCTTTAATGTTTATGCCATTCACTTTGCTGATAACCGTTACTGTTTTCAGTCTGAACATTTGAGGTTATGTTACACCATCACTTGTACATTGTGCAGCTTCAACAAATTCCCACTATATATATAATATATAACTATACTTTGGCTATGTAAACAGCAGTATGTATCAACATTACCAATGTTTTATTCTTTCTGCAAGTTTGTCTTATAGTCTTAGTTGAACATTTTTTTAATTACCTTGTTTCAAATGTAACGAGTCACCTGTGTTCAAACCAACTTATACCTTCTTATCACCACACACACCACATAATGGGTGTTAACTTAATCTTACAACAACTTGCCAGCGCCACACAGAGCACCACTTTCCTTGATAATGTGGCAACTCTGCTCAAGACCAAGGTTTAATATCTTAGTTACCCCAACAATGGGCAATTTCCAATTTTTTACACCACTAGATGCATTTTTTGCACATTTAAGAACCTGCTGTTCATAATGCAACTGTTTCTTATATCATAATGTTGCATTATATTTACCTTTATTATATGTCAATCATATTTTTAGCCTTAGCATACCAGTTTTCCATAATACTTATGTTGGATCCAACATTTGTACCGAATCAGAAATTTAATAACACCTTTTAATGGTTGTATATTAATTTTTTACCAAGTTAACCTCTAAATTATAACAAGTTTTTGTAGAATATTACCTCTTTCAAGTTTAACCTTAATTGCATTCTGTTTTCTGCTGCATTTTTGCAGTATATTTGTCTGTTTTATTACATCAGTTTTTCCATTATATTGCCTTGCAGCATTTCACCAAGTTCTTATTATTCAAGATTTTCTGATTATTCTCTAAACATTTGCAAATGTTTGATTATTGTTTCTGTCTTGATATTGCCCTCAAGAAATATTTGTAAACAATTTTAGGTTATGCTCAACGCCTTTCCATTCACAACCTAGCAATTTCCGTCAGTACTCCACCATCACAAGATGCATCTTGTTTTTAATTGTTACAATAAACACCACCTCCTGTATTACTCACACTCTTCAGTTTTCAACATAATCATCATTTTGCCAAGCATTCCCACAGTTCCTAACCTCATTCTTGCTCTTAACGTACAGATTTGCATTTACCAACTTCATTATGTGTTTTCCAAGTTAAACATCAAACACAAACTTGTATTAGAGATACTTTTACAAGAAGTCTTTTCCTCTCTGCATAAACCCTGCACTTTCTAAGACCAATCAGTTTTAAGAAGAGCTTATTATTTACCTATAGGTATATATTTTTCTACACATTTGTATAAAACATCTTTAGCACCATTTTGCTAACAATTTCCACTCCATACATCTGGCCTTACATTACAATTTCCTTGCACACTTGACAAACTACCTCTTGTTATTTACAAGTCATATTTTCACATTCATGTGTGATAATACTGAACTATACTTACACTATGTAAATAGTCATCTTTTTACAAAAGATTACCAATGTTTTATTATTTCTATAATATTTGTTGTAAATTTGTCTTATAACTTTACTTGAACATTTTGTTTAAATGTTTCTTTAAATTACTTTATTTTAAATCTAACGAGTTGCACGTTTATACATCTTGTATTAACGTACACCTTATTGTATTTTACAGTCTTTAAAAGAGTTTTATTTTAATTAATCTTTCATCTCGGTACTTAAACACTAACTTTTCATAGTCAGCAGTTTTACCAACACTATCATAACTTGGCCAAGTTAGCACATTTTAATATAATCCTCTACCAACCCATGAATATATTGTTGTAATTACATACATTAACATACACAATTTTACACTTGTGACAATTTTTCCTTCAGCAGTTCATGCAAAGGTTCTACAATCTTGTATTTCAATGGTTTGCGGTTCATTTAACCATTTGATCTTCCAATGTTGTATTACTTGCGAGTTGGTGTACTTATATAAATAGTTTGTCATTCAGGAACCAAAAAATGTCTGATTGCATAAATCTCTCTTCAGAGTTAATATACACAAAGCTTTGAAGCAGTGTTTCCATTTTAACAAAAGTTAGAATTCAATAAATTAATCTTCAGTAGAAGTCTTGAATAAGTTGGAGCATCACAAGAAATCAAGAGCTGCACCAGTTGAATGAGTTTGCTGGTCGTACTGCAAAATACAAAAAAATTAGAACAAGGATATTTAATAACACCAATATGAACGGCTGTATTTCTGCAAGAACATTCATAAAATTTCATCTTAAAATACAAATTTCCACAAGGCAACGATTTCAATCAGCTTTGATTTTCATTTTGTGACAATTTTGGTTTTCTGAACTTAGTACACAGCTACCCAAAAATTTGATACCAAGATTTCACTGCAAATACAGTTAAGAGTCCTCCTAAACAAAACAAAAGAAGCAATTTTTACTTACTCTACACATTATGTACATATGTATAGAAGGTATTGTATTACACCCAAAATTCCATACAGAGATTTCACCAGAAATATATGTTTTGAGACCCCCTGAATTAAAAAAAAAGTATTTTTAGAAAAAGGTCTGTGTGTGTGGCATAGCTCAAAAACGAAAACACTGTTAAATACCAAACTTGGTATTTAAGTTTGGCATCTTCCAAGGATGCAGTACAAAGATTTTCAAGAAAATCCTCCCACCCCAAACTACTCTTTACATGGAAAAATATTTGAATATTTTGTTTTTTTTTTTCAAAAATGGTGAACGATTTTGATTAAAATATTAAAGCTATTTTACATCAGAAATAAAATATATATCTTGAATTTTCTGGGAATAGCTTATGAAGACTTGTTCATTCTGGATGAATTTTGCATTACTGGTAAAGTATAAGAGAAAAACTTGCTACACAAAAGATGTATATCTCGTTAAAATACAATTTATGTTTTATACATTTTCGTTGTAGATTTGACTGTTTCCTAGATTTTAAAATATTTATACTTTTCTCGGATAGAAGAGGCCGTTCTTCATTTGTTCTACTGCTAGCCAATCAAAGAAGCAATTTGCAATGACAATTGCATAACGACAGCTTTTAAAACATTTGACTATCACTTTAGCCTGGTGCATCCCTTCTACTTATAAGAAACTAAGTAGTAAGTACATTCTGCTAATGCTTAGGAACTTTGTTTGTCGAACAGTTAAAGAAATTCATGCGAGCGTAACATCAGATTTTCGTGTGTCTGCATAAATACCAAACCTGATAGTTAAGCTCAGGATTTTCCAAGGATGTTTCACAAAGATTTAAGAAAATCCCTGCACATCAAACTACCCTTTACATGGAGAAGTTTTTCAAAAATGCCTAACAATTTTGTTTAAAATACTAATATATAAATATATTTACAAGACAAAATACTGATACAGTTTTCTAGGAATAGCATCTGAAAACCTCTATTCTGGATGCATTTTGCATAAATGGTAAAGCGTAAGAGATAGTCAAAAGCTTACTGCACAAAAAAATATAGATTTATTAAAACACACAATTTACCTCGTGTATTTTTTGTGGAGTTCACCATTTCCTACATATTCCTCATTGGTTTCAATTTTAAAATACTTGAACTTTTTGTTAAACAGGGAACATGTCATTTTAGTGTTGGCCATACAAAGAACCACATTTCAATCCCATAGCAACCAGTTTTTAAACATTTGACTTTAGTCTAGTGCATTTCCTTATTTTCCTAAGGAACTACGTAAAAGTAATTAGACCACGTCTGCTTAAGTAACAGCAGTTTGTTACAGAATAGATGGAAAAAAGTCATGTCAATCTTTATATAAGGCATACAAGGTTTCATGTTTCACCATAACCTAAAATGAAGAATGAATTTCTATCAAATGCCTCTGCAGTCTGTAATGAAAAAGAAGAATTTAAAAATCATGGAAGTAACTCGCTGTCGTACTATGAAGTATTCATTATATCAGGAACTCTCAAAAGTGTGCAAATATTTTCAGCGTTCTTAAACAACAGTTTTTGACTTTTGCTTTATAACAGCATGCTCATATTGGCACTACTTTTATTTTTCAGAATACATGCAATATGTTGCTACATTACCTTTAACAGCTGAAGATCAATTGTAGATGCTTTGTTGCAGATTTTGGAAGTAGCAAACTGAAACAAAGTGAAACTAAACATTTAATACAAGGATTGTTTCTTTAGTTTTGGTAACAAGGTTATAAGTTTTACAGGCCTTTGATGTGTTCCCAGCGATGTGGTGGTCATCGGCACTGCCTAATCTCTGCTGGTATTTACAGACCGTTCAACTGTTCTGAATTTCTTGCCACACAGTGTTCCTTCAGGTTAGGAAGGAAATGCAAGTTGCAGGGACTTGTTTCTCGAGAGTATGGAGCACTTCCCAACCCCTTACACAGGAGGATTATCCATCAGGTTCTTCGTAACGCTGCTCCAGAAGCAAACAATAGAGTCAGACTGAACAATTCAAGTCCAATTGTTCCACAATAGTTGGCTTTAATATGAATCCTGGGACTTACAACATTGCAAGTCGCCATCTCAAAATAATTTGAAATCACCTTGTGGTTTACCAGGAAACATGAGAGATAGTTGAGTTGCCAGCATGTTGCCATGGTAGCTCAGTGGTAGAGCAACTGGCTTGAGACCAGGAGATCCATGGTTCAAATCCCGGCTATGACATTCAATTTTTCAGTCTGTCTCTACCTATCCAACTCCTGTCCTACACACGGCTAGAGACCAGGAGATCCATGGTTCAAATCCCAGCTATGACATTGAATTTTTCAGTCTGACTCTACCTATCCAACTCCTGTCCTACACACGGCTAGAGACCAGGAGATCCATGGTTCAAATCCCGGCTATGACATTGAATTTTTCAGTCTGACTCTACCTATCCAACTCCTGTCCTACACACGGCTAGAGACCAGGAGATCCATGGTTCAAATCCCAGCTATGACATTGAATTTTTCAGTCTGACTCTACCTATCCAACTCCTGTCCTACACACGGCTAGAGACCAGGAGATCCATGGTTCAAATCCCGGCTATGACATTCAATTTTTCAGTTTGTCTCTACCTATCCAACTCCTGTCCTACACACGGCTAGAGACCAGGAGATCCATGGTTCAAATCCCGGCTATGACATTGAATTTTTCAGTCTGACTCTACCTATCCAACTCCTGTTCTACACACGGCTAGAGACCGGGAGATCCATGGTTCAAATCCCGGCTATGGCATTGAATGTTTCAGTCTGACTCTACCTATCCAACTCCTGTCCTACATATGGCTAGAGACTGGGAGATCCGTGGTTCAAATCCCAGCTATGGCATTGAATGTTTCAGTCTGACTCTACCTATCCAACTCCTGTCCTACACATGGCTAGAGACCAGGATATCCGTGGTTCAAATCCCAGCTATGGCATTGAATGTTTCAGTCTGACTCTTACCTATCCAACTCCTGTCCTACATATGGCTAGAGACTGGGAGATCCGTGGTTCAAATCCCAGCTATGGCATTGAATGTTTCAGTCTGACTACCTATCTAACTCCTGTCCCACACACGACCTGTGTGAAAAAACAATTAATCCAACAGAACTCTGCCTTGGGGGAACAACATCCCAATCATAGGCTGGGACTACCATTATTTTCACTTTGGTAGCAGTCTGCCGAACTGTTGTTTTTCACAGTGACCCATGACGACGATTGACGTTTCAAATGTGGTTCATAGCTTTGGTGGTGATGCATCATAAGAAAGGTGCTCCAAGAGTGTACCAGCAGCTTCATGTCACAAATTCCTGCACCTCGGCTAACTCGTGAAGCAATTTCTTGCATCCTAAGGATTCAACACAGACTCGAAGGTGGTAATCCAGTATCTGCTGCTAACCTTTGAATACTGCAGTTGTGATCTGCTTCCAGTAACGTGGACCATTTCTCTCTAAGTGGGGGACGACCAGATCCACGCATGTGACATTTTTGTGTCCTTTAAAGGCTTCTGCCCACTTTGCCACTGTTTCTATGGCACACCACAAGCCTCTCAAAATCCTTGGCGACACTTTTTTTTTTGTTTGGTAGTTTAATGTCCTTTAACCTGGTTGGTCAAATCAGACGATGAATGAAATTGGTGAAATGATGCTCAAATGATTTTGGGGTCCATAGAGCTTAAAGTTACTCAACATTTGTCTTCTCAAGATAAGGGAAAACCTTGAAAAAATCCTTATCTGGGTAATTCACCCTAAACGAGATTTGAAGTCATGACCTGCTGAATGTGAGGCAGACACGCTACCACCAAACTAGCCAGGTGGGCCCTTGGTGACACCGTCGTGCATTTCTACCTCTGGCACATTTAATTTTCAACCAGATTCTCTGCTCTTGCTTTGAAATCATTATACTTTGTTGCCTAAATCTAAACTGATGAGCTTTGGCTCATTATTGCACGAGGGTTGGCAAGTCTATATGCCCAGATGGAGGGGAGGCATCTAAAAACAGAATTGCAAACCCTGGTGCTATTTGGATTCCATTATATTTCCTTGTATAAGCTGCGGTGGCTAGTGTACGTTGTGTCTAGGTCTTCCATGATGCTTCGCCTCACTATGTGGGGCTTGTCCTCTCTCCACGACAGCTGCCAGGTGAACTGTGTTAACCACGCAGCTGAGCACTATTTAGTCTGTCCATAACATAGTTGTCAAAACTAAAGAAAAAACCCCTTGTTACTTTCTCTACAGTGCTATGTACATAGTGTATAGAGAAGGTATTGCATTCCACCCAAGAATTCAATACTGAGATTTCACCGGAAATATATGTTTTGGGTATCCCTGATTCGAAAAAAAAAAAAAAAAGCATTTTTACAAAAAGGTCCATGTGTGTATGAGTGGACAACATAACTCAAAATTGAAAAGACCATTGAATACCAAACCTGGTATTTAAGTTTGGTTTCTTCCAAGAATGTGACACAAAAGCTTTCAAGAAAATCCCCTCCACCCCCAACTACCCTTTACATGGGACTTGAGGACACACAATTTATGTTATATACATTTTTTTTTTAGTGGAGTTGATGGCTTAAGATATTCCTTGTTATTGGTTTCAGCTTTAAAATACTTATACTTTTCTCATACAGGAAATGATCAACTGGTGTCCATACAAACAAAGGAACTTTAGTCACATAGCAACCAGCTTTTGACTATTACTAACTTATGCTACTCCCTTATTTCGCTTCTACTTACAAGGAAGCAAGTAATAAGACTATTTCTGCTAATTTTTTTCGATTAGCATGAAGTACATATAAGCATAAGCTTTTTAACAATAATTTGTTACGGAGATGTAGAGAACGTCACGTGAATGGAATACATCAGATTTTTTCAACACAGTTTGGTAACTAGGCTTTTATCATTTAAGTATGGTATTATCAGTTTATCTATTTGTAACCAATGCCTTTTACCATTTTTCAACACTTTAGAAACTGTGTGCAGTGTTTTTGTTTAAATTTGCTAATCTCTTTACAGACTTTCACTCACTGTTACCTTTAAGCCATTTATTTAGGGGGGGGGGGGGGATTGTAAATATTACATTGAGTTTAGTATCCATCTTCAATCTATATCTAATTTTATGTTTCACTTTCATGTACCAATAATATTATGCTTTTTGTCCACTGCTGTAATATTTTATCAGCACATAACCTAAAACATTTACATTATTGAGTACTTCCATTATCTGGAATGTACACTCATCCAAAGTAGCATTGTTTAACAAATGCCTTTAGACCCTCATATCTTTATTTAGCAATATTGTTATAGTATATGACAACTCCTCCTGTTTACAGCACAGCCTCTGGTCTTCAAACACAGAGGGGGTTTCTCCCTTATTTCATGTTAACAATCTAGCTAATCTAATGATATTATGTGATGCTAGATAAATCACCATCCCACATCTATTTCTTTCTCTACACAAAATATTGAATTCCACCCAAAAAGTTGACACCAAGATGTCACCAGAAGTGCACGTTTTGAGATCACCCAAGTCCAAAAAAGTGTGTCTATATCTCGCAAGGATGCGACACAAAGATTTTCAAGAATATCCCCCCCCCCCCATCTCCAACTGTGCTTTACACAGAACATTTTTAAAAAAAAAATTGATCTTTTTGAAAATGGCTCTAACGATTTTAAAATACTGTACATTAAAGATATTTACATCAAAAATAAAATGTACCTCTTTTATTTCCCAGGAATAGCTTCTGAAGACTTGTTTGTTCTGGATACATTTTTCTGAATGTGGCACAACTAGTAAACCGTAAAAAATAGACAAAAAATTTGATCTCATTAAAACACACAATTTATGTCATATACATTTTTGTTTTAGTGTTGACATTTTCCAAGATATCCCTTATTATTGGTTTCACTTTGAAATACATATCATTTCCTCAGACAGGAAATGTCTTTTTGTTATACTCCTGGCCAAGCAAAGTGCAGATTTCAACGACAGCTTTTAAAACATTTGACTATCACTGTAACATAGCACATTCCGTTAGTTGCCTTCTACTTATAAGGAACTAAGTAATAAGAACATTCTGATAATGTTTATCTCGATTAGCATTGTGTAGAAAAGAAGAAGTCTTTTTAAGAAATTTGTAGACCAGTTAGAGGGTCTTACAATGTAACACCTAAGATTTTTTTAATTTCCATTTCTTTTATTCTGTGTTAATCTCTTGCACTAGAGATGAGAATTTCATGCAAATACTTGTTTTTATAGGAATAAACTTAACTTTTCACTTTCAGGTTACAAATGTGTACTTTTTCCATGCACATTTTGAGGAGTATAAATATGCAAAGATAAAGGAAGTTATATCACAAATTGGTTTTGGGAACCTGTGGAAAGCTGGGGAATTACTTCACAATAGGCTCTGGAAAGAAATTAGATTAAACATGGAGGATATTGAAAAACAAATAACAGCAAGTTTCAATACAAAAGCTCATTGGCATTGTATAGACAGACAGAACAGGAGAATGACGTTGATAAGTCAGATATACAGAAATGCCCTTTGTCACCTCAATGATAAACAATGCCATATAGTTTCACAATGTCAACAAACTGGGAGAGGATAGGGAAAAAGGAATGGACAACACTACCAAAACAAATCCAAGCAACAAAGCTAATGAACGTAAAATCTAGGAGAAACTTAATTGAAATTGGTAATTAGTAAGTAGGACGAAGAAGAAAATTAAATACTAAGAGGTAGTACATATTATATAGCAGGGCCCAATAGCTTCGCAACTTTAGGGTTGAGCCTTTTGGGCCCCGGGGTAAACAACTCAGTGGAGAGAGAAAAATGTATGACAACAATGAAAACAGCACACTAGCAGTACTCAACTTAAAGCAGCAAGAAACAAATGGCCTGTTATTTATGGACACTCTTTAACTGCTTTGGTTCCCAGCGTCCCATTCTAAATTGGGCATGAAAGACCGCTTAGTTTTGCTCAGAGGCCTCTCTATCAGGCTTGAGGTTCTTTTACGTGCCGTAAATCTACGACACGGGACCCACAGCTTTACTTCCCTTCCGAAGGAAGCCATGCTAAGGATTTTTACGCCCGAAAAAATCCATCATCCTCCGCCGGGTTTGAACCCACGATCTTGGGTATATGAAGTTAGCATGGTAACCATTACACCACGGAGGGCGACTAACTTAAAGCAGAGAAGTGACTGTTGGAACAATATGACAACAAAAACTGCAAACCAAGCAATTCTAAGGCTATACACAGCAAGCATACCACTATACGTTTTATTAAAAACATAAATGGGTACATTTTGTGTATGGGGATCAGAAAAAGTGAAGCATTACCGAGAAAATGTTTAATCAAGCAAAATGTTAATGGAGAACAACTGGTCCTAGAATGTTTGCGTATGTGTGCCAAAAATGATGAAGTGAATAAGGTATAAGCGAGTTTGAACTGTACTTATCTATAAGAGGTGAAACTGATTCATCTAATAGAATATCAAATTACAGAAGACAAACTTAACACTGATGATCAGGCCTGACCTCTTGCACCGTGAAAGGCTTCCCTGAAACTCGCAAAATTAACATTTGTAATTTTGAAAATATAAAACTATTGCATTAAATCCAAATTAAGTGTTTATAAGATTATAAACTAGCCAGTATTTTAATGAGTATATAGCTTTTAAATGTAATTGAAATTTAATGTCAATTTTATAAAACTTATAGTAAAGTATTAACAGATTTATTAACTGGTTAACTTCACTTTTATGCAGCAGAAGAATTGTTTTGTGGGTCTCTGCATGCATCTTCAGCAACTGAACCACTGCTGTTGGTATCTGATAACACAAGTGGTTCAACAGCTCATGTGGACAGCAAAACAATGCTACTCCATAAAAGTATTGTGTGTGTGTGAAAGTTAAGCATGTTAATCTCTAACTACTCTATAAAATGAAATTTTGCTTTGCACAAAATAATTTGAGATCACCTTGTGGTTTACCAGGAAACATGCGAGTCAGTTGAGAATTTTAATGTTATGCTGGCATGTGGCTATGGTAAAGCAACCAGCTAGAGACTGGGAGATCTGTGGTTGAAATCCCAGCTGTGACATTGAATTTTTCAATCGATGTTTATCCTAGATATGGTTTATGAAAAAACAAAAGATGATATTGCTCACAAGTTTTGACTAAATTTAACTGTCTGGTGATTTGAAAAGAGTCTCCACTAAATTCATCAAATTTTGTTACTTTAAAGATACAGACTCTAATGTAATTTTATCTTTGTAGAGAATTTGGCTATTGCAGAAATGAAAGTTGTATGCAAATCAGGAAATTAATATAAATGTAAGGCAGGTTAAAACTCATCTGACAGAAAAGTTGAAACTGTGCGAGATCCCATGCTGAAGTCCTGTGTTCAAGCCTCTAGACAATTGTTTCATGGAGTTCATCATCTCCTGAAATTCTGTCCTGCAACATTTTGCATTGAAATTAGAAAATATTAACAAATTATGATCAAATTTTTGCATTCCTTTAGCCTTTTAATTTTTATAAATAGCTTTTAATTAAAAAATTAAAATTCAAACAACTTCTGTTTTTATATTTTTGTAGGCATTTTCTTTTTCTTTATGAATCCAAAGTCTCGCAATTGACGTTAAGAAATGTTCAAATATTTTAAATGAATACAATATTCAACTAAATTTATGGAAAATGTAGTTATTAGTGTATTAAAAACTGCAAATTCCAGTGAAAAATACATGTAATAATGATAATGCCTTTACTCATTTTGATTTTCTGTGTTTTGTTCTGCTCTTTATTTTATAATAGTTCAAGGAATGCATTTTCAAAACCATTGTATTCTTAATAATGATGAAGTGTTACACCAATGAGCTTTTTCACATGGCTTTATCTTAGCACAGTGAAACTGGCAAGACCAGCTGAATGCAAGGGAGTTATTCGCAATGGTCTACAGTTTCTGCAACAGCAACAGCAAATTTTCTTCTAGCAATTTTTCCGTATATTTACCCCCCACACAGTTATCCAGTTCAACATAGAAGAAAACCTGTTGAGAAAAATAATATATACTGTAAGTGGCCCATCCTGTATGTATACAGAGATCTCCAGCTGGAAGAAAATTTGTCAGTTCCCCCACACAGATAACTCAACTGCATCCAGTAGTCTCATGATTCTACAATAACACTTCAATAAGTAATATTTTAGAAGAAATTATGTAAGAAACTTATTAGTACATCACTTTATTTATATTCTTTCCTGAAACCTTTTATAATCTAAACTCAAAATGTTCTGCACAAAGCACTGCATTTTATAAGATTTCTTTTAATGTCTCTACTATAATTATCTTAATACTTGTATTAAACAGCTAAATTAGTTTTTTTAAAGGCCATATCCAGAAAACTTTACAAATAATTCAAACATTTTTAAATTGCACAATTTGTGCAAATTTAATACATTTTTGAATTGTATAAAAAATGAGGGTAATCAGAGTGGGAACATCATTGATGCATCCTCCTTGTCCAAAATCTGCAACAAAAACAAAATTGCAACATTAGTTTATCTTCAAGTGCAATAATATATCCTGAAAAAGAAAAGTTAAGTACATAGTAACATGTTAAAACATATTCACTTGCTCTTATATAAGAAAATATATATTAGTAAATGCATTTCAGTAAATTTAACTATTTAAGTGCACTTTCATTTGTTTTCTTACTTTTTGAAGTTTGGCATTATAATAATAATAATTCATTATTCATGTTTTATCGTTTATCAAAATGCTGCAAGAGAAAAAATTAATTAAACATGATTTATTTCCTCATATGCAGGTTAGAAGAGGAAGGGTTATTTTGTGGTGTTAGGATTAGTCTAATCGTTGGATTTCATCGAGATCTGTTCTCTAATGTTCCCCCCAGACAAATTTGTTGCAGGTCCAATGGACCAGATGTTCACGCAGATATATATATTATATATAGGGTCATTAAATGACAAGTAACCACTCTCATGGCCTCTCCCACTGTGCAAGAGATCAGAGTTGCCAGCAAAGGCACACTGGAGTCCTTACCTTAAATAAATACTGAGCGTCTGCTCCCAAACAAGCAGCATTATAGCAAGTTAAGAGAGCAGCAGAAACTTAGTGATATCATCGCAAGGATTCCTGCTAACAAGCTTAGACGAGTGCTGCCCGTATGTCAACATTTATCTTAAGATACGTATTTTAGTGCGCCTTTAGAGAGACAACAACAGGGGTTACCTTATAGTTTAACAACCCTCTACATATAAAATTGTTGGGTCTCATAGACCCATGATCTTTTACATAATCATAGAAACAAGGGGCCTGGCAGCTAGGATACTCCTAGTCCTACTCCTGAAGCTTGGGCAAATCATCTAATTGTTGGATCTTGTCAAAATCAAATCTCTAACATTCCCCCCAGACAAAAAGTTGTTGGGTCTCATGGACCCATGATCTTAAACATAGTAATAAAGGGGCCTGACAGCTAGGGTACCCTCAGACATGCTTGCCCCCATCCTGAAGCATATGCAAGTCAGGATGCAGGACACCCAGCAACTAAACTACCCTGAAAAAGAACTCTCACACATTCACGCTGATACCCTAGTGTCCGAGACAACCCGAAGTGACATTGAGTGACCTAGCCTTACCAGCATACTCTTCGGGAACATCAAGCCACTCGCCCCCATCTCGTGTTGCTGAGAATCACGAGACAGTCTACAACTTACAAGCTACCCGACCTGGAAGAGAAAGCGACCTAGCAGGGAGGGCGGAGGACACTCAACCAGGCTCGTGGCGACCCTCCCTCAGGAGCAGCTGGTGCGCAAAAAGGTCCTAGAGCAGGAGCACCCGTTCCTCGGCCACGAGAGTTCACAGGTGGGGTCAACCTGGATACTCGTGGTCATTCTGAGGTCGTGCAATGGGTGGCCTGCTCAGCTCCTGGGGTACACTGCCCCAGCCCTAACCACATACAGGGTAGGTCAGCACAACGCACGTCGGGTGTGGGGGCTACGTACTGTGTCCTCCAGCGACGGAAGTTCACATGCTGCTGTCAACCTAACCCAAGTTCCCACCACCACTCAACACTAACATCTGGACCTTCAGCTTGTCTCACGGATATTACACTTTTCCTCAGGTGGACCTCTCAATCACATACGAGGGTCATCCAGAAAGTGACAAGACGATTTGACAACTAAACAATAACGAAAGTTGTCAACACAAAACCTATTTACAAAGTTACACTACCTTACTCTATTTCTCAACGTAATCTCCATTCTGCCAAGACATTGCCACGTGGTACCATTTTTTCAACACCAATGTCATACTTTACCACTGGCCAAGAACTTATACTTTATTAATACACAAAATATTTGGTCAATCAAATTTTATAGGCAAATAACAAGTGTATGGTGATAAAGCAATAATTTACAAATAATCAAGGAAGAACCAGTGCGTACGATAAAGACCGGAGTGGAAGTTCATCAATCGTTATGGAGGAATTGACAGCAATTTTTTTTTGGGGGGGGTAGCTTAATGTGCTTTAACCTCATATCGCACGATGAATGAAATTGGTGAAATGATACTCAAATGATCTCAGGGTCCATGGAGCTTAAAGTTACTTGATATTCATCTTCTCAGGATAAGGGAAAACCTTATGCGAGTAACTCGTCCTAAGCGAGATTCGAACTCTCAACCTGTTGAATGTGAGGCAGACACGCTATTACCACAGTACCTGGCAAATGTTGGAAAAAGAACTAAGAAAAATTGGTGTTTCACTTTGAACACCATACATTACTTTTTGGACCTGCACCACGTGACAATAAATACCTTGATACGTTGAGAAATAAGGTACTGTGACTTTGTAAATAAAGTTTTGTGTTTATATCTTTTGTTATTTGGTTATACCAAATAGTTTGTTACTTTCTGGATGGCCCTAATATTTATAACCAAGATTTAGAACTATTTCTAACGTTCTTGAACTGAATTACTCTCAGAAAATGAACTATCATCTTAATTACTTTCTCAAATTATATTTTTATACCTCAAGATAGTACAATAGTGCATATTCTAACTCCAGTATGAAACAATAGACCAAAAACACTTCATTACTCATTTATTGCAATATTCTTGAATTTAAATAAACTGCTATTTTTGTTACAATGTAAGGAAATGGCTTTTTTACTGCAAGAAGTGTGTTCAAGCTGAAGGTTCAGATCCGAGGTGAACAGATGTCTTATGAAAAATGTTGAACATCTTAAGATTTACAGCAATATCTAAACATTTAAATTCTATGACATACTCATGTTTGCTTTGAGGTTATGAAAACCTTTTTTGTCTTTCAACACTGAAGTTTATTAACCTTTAGACTTCAGATTTATACATACTAAAACTGATAGGCAGTTTTTCAAATGTTAAAATAAATCACTTTTAAATTAAAATATCTTATTTTGAGTGCAAAATATATACAAGAACATCTGTTGCCTCTAATAATAAATTTCTACAAATTTCAAAAGTTATAGAGTTCAGTTCTGTATAGTTTTGTTAAACCAACATCAGTTAATTTCATGTTTTGTTTCAGGACAAAGTAGGAAGTACCTCAAAACTTACTTCTCAAAAAAAAATTCTTTATCAAATATTTTAAAATTTTCCAAAGAATTACTTGCCAGTTTGAAGCTTCAGAACTGAACTTGGATTTAAGAGATGGGTTTAATAAAAGCAATATCAGATTTTAAAACAAATGAAATACATTGAAGAACATTAACTTCAATTAAAGAAAATTGAAGATTTAAACAAAAATTTAATTGCATTATTTCAAAAATAAATCTTGAGTGAGTTATCTAAAAGCAAAAACTAATCAGCTGTATCTTTCAGTACAAATATTTATTGCTGCTAAAGTGAATTTGCAAAATCTACTGGAAACCCATCTCTATTAGAAAAATTGTGTTTGTACTCAACGTTTTGAGGTCCCATGCTGTGATCATTTCCTCTTGTCTTTCCTGAAACATATCACATAAAAATAAACTTACATGTACGTTTGTGGGATTTTGTAAATTTATGAGAAGTTTTAAAGTAATTATTTCAAAATACTACAGCTTCATAGATATTTCAGCAATTCTCTTTAATATGTACAAATGTTTTCAGAACATGTGTTACTGAAAGTTTGAAATTCCAAACCAATAATGCTAACTTTTTACTTTCTCTAGCCTGCATGTACTATATATAGAGCGGATAGAGAAGTATTGTATTCCATCCAAAAATGTGACGAGATTTCACTGCAAATATGTTTTGGGGCCCCACGGGTCCAAAAAAAAGCATTTTTAGAAAAAGGTATGTGTGTGTGGTCAGCATAACCCAAAAATAAAATGACCATTAATACCAAACTTGGCATTTAAGTTTAGTATCTTCCAAGGATGCGGCGCAACATTTTCAAGAAAATCCCCCCACCACAAACAGCCTTTCACATGGAAAAAAATTTGAAAATTATTAGATTCCAATTAAAATGTATACCTTGAATTTTCTGGGAATAGCCTTTGAAGACATCTTTATTCTGGCCAAATTTTTGCTTAACTGTTAAACCGTAAGAGAGAGACAAAAACTTAGTGCACAAAAAAATGTAGAGCACGTTAAGAGACACATTCTTGATGTCAAGGTAACCGTTTCCGAGATATTCCTTGTTATTGGGTTCAATTGTAAAGTACTTACACTTTTCTCAGACAGAAAGTGTCCGTTTCTCTTTTGTTCTACTCCTGGCCGAGCAAAGAAGTGATTTGCACTGACAATCGCATAACGCTAGCTTTTAAAACATTTGACTCTCACCTTAGCATAGCACATTCCTTCTACTTATAAGGAACTAAGTAATAAGAACATTCTGCTAATGTTTATCTCGATTAGCATTGTGTAGAAAGAAGAATCTTCTGTAAGAAGTTTGTAGAGCAGCTAGAGAAAGTCATGTAACATCGGATTTATGTAAATATCTTTAATGTGCGATATTAGTCATTTCAAAACCATTTTCCTAAAAAATCTATTTTTATATTGTAACGACCTTTAACCTGGTAGGTCATAGCGGACGACGAACGAATGAAATGCGCCAAGTGATCCGACATTTGCCTTCTCAGAAAAGGAAAAAGCCTTATCCTGATAGGCCACCTAAACGGGATTCGAACTCTCGACCTCTTGAATGTGAGGTAGACACGCTATTCATGTATTTCTACTTTCGTTAGAGCCATTTTTGAGAAAATCGAAATTTTCCAAAAAAGTTCCATGTAAAGGGTAGTTTGGGGTGAGTTTTTTTCTCAAAATCTTCGTGTCGCATCACTGGAAGATACTGAACTTAAATACCAAGTTTGGTATTTTACCGACTTTTCGTTTTTGAGTTATCGTGTTCACACACACACACACACACGCACGCTCCTTTTTGTGAAAATGCCGTTTTTTTTTTTTGTTTTTGTTTTTTTAATAGGGGATCCTAAAACATTTTTCCGGTGAAATCTCGGTATCGAATTTTTGGGCGGAGTGCAATACCTTCTCTATACACTATGTACATAGTACATGTAGAGAAAGTAAAAATGGCTCAAACAATTTTGATTAAAATCTCGTATTTAAGATATTTATACGACATAAGATGTGCATCTTTAATTTTATGGAAATATGCCTCTAAATACCTCTATTCGGGATACATTTTTTTTTAAATTTTGCGTAACTAATAAACCGTAAGAGACCAAAAACTTGCTACAGAAAAAATGTAGAGCTCCGTAAACCACACAATTTGTCTTTTCCGTGGAGTTGGGATGTTCCTTGTTATTGGTTTCAGTTTTAAATACTTCCCATAGCAAAGGCAATAAGACCGTTTCCACTAGTGTATCTCTATTAGCAGGAATTAGAAGAATAGGCTTATCAATAGTTTGTTACAGAGATGTAGAGAAAGTCATGTGAAGGGAAAACAACAGGTTGTCTTTTCTTTTCGTTTTTGAAAGGTTTTTTTTTTTTTTTTTTCTTTCAGGGGTCCTAAAACATGCATTTTCGGTCAATTTGAGTGGAATACAATACCAACGCTACACAACATGTACGTGCATACAGACAATGTTACAAGCATTTCTTCAGTTTGTGCGCTCCCAAGTTACTACACTAATGGAAGAATACTTCACTAGCGAGGACGGTTAAACGGGGCACGCGAGTCAAATGCCCTCCCACCCCTAGACGACTGCGAACAAGAAAATCTCACGTGTTCCATTCACAGACTGTAAAGTCACTAACAAATTGTTGTTTAAAAGCTCATGCTTCTATTTACTGCACGCTAATCGAGAAGAAAGCAGCAGAAACAGTCTTAATACTTGCTTCCTTGTAAGTAGAAGCGAAATAAGGGGGTACCATAGGTTAAAGTGATAGTCAAAAGCTGGTTGCTATGTGACTGAAGTTCCTTTCTTTGTACAGACAGGAGTTGGCAAATTCCTGTAGGAGAAAAGTATAAGTTTTTCAAAGCCGAAACCAAAAACAAGGAATATCTCAAAAACGATCAACTCCACGAAAAGAATGTCTGTAACATAAATTGTGTGTTTTAACGTGCTCTACATTTTATGTGTGTTAAGTTTCAGTCCATCTCTTACAGTTTAGCAGTTATGCAAAATTCCGTAAAATTCATCCAGAATAAAGTGGTCTTCAGAGGCTATTTCCAGAAATTTCAAGATATACATTTTATTTGGCATGTAAATATCTTAAACATATCAATCAAAATCGTTAAGAGCCATTATTGAGAAAACAAAACTTTCCGAAAAAATTTCCATGTAAAGGGTAGTTGGGGGTCGCATCCTTGGAAGACATCCAACTTAAAACATCAAGTTTGGTATTTAACGGTCTTTTCGTTTTTTAGCTATGCTGTTCAGACACACACACCCGGACCTTTTTCCAATTATTTTTTTTTGGATTCATGGGGATCCAAAACATGTATTTCGATATCGAATTTTTGGGTGGAATACACTACACTACACAGTACGTAGAGAAAGTAAAAATCATACGTTTTAACGACATCTACATTTCTTGTGCAATAATTTTTTGTTTGTCTCTTAAGGTTTAGCAATTACGCAAAATTCATCCAGAATGAATTGCTCTTCAGAGGCTATTTCCATAAAAATAGAAATATACATTTTATTTGTCATAAATATCGTTAATATACGGTACTTTAATCAAAATCGTTAGCCATTTTTTAGAAAATCAACATTTTCGATTTTTTTTCCATGTAAAGGGTAGTGTGGTGTGGCTTTTATCTTGCTCAAAATCTTCGTGTCGCATCCTTGGAAGATACTAAACTTAAGTACCAAGTTTGGCGTTTTACTTTCTCTACACGTGCATGCTGTATAGAGAAGATATTGTAATGCACCCAAAAATTCAATACCGAGATTCCCGAAACATGTATTTCCAGTGAACTCTCCGAATTTTTAGAAAAAGGTCCGTATATATGTATCTGGACAGCATAGTTCAAAAACGAAAACACTTAAATACCAAACTTGGTATTTTAGCTTGGTATCTTCCAAGAATGCGAGACGAAGATTTACAACAAAATGCCCCTTCCCCAAACCACCCCTTACATGGAAAAAAATGTAGTTTTTCTCAAAAATGACTTAACGATTTTGATTAAAACGCCAAATATTAAAGCTCTGTACGTCACAAATAAAATTTATATTTATATTTTGAATTTTCTGGGAATGGGCTCCGAAGACCTGTTTCTTTTAGATGAGTTTTACGTAACTGGTAAACAGTAAGAGACAGACAAAACCTTAATACACAAAAAATGTAGATCTCGTTAAAACACACAATTTATGTCCTACATTTTTTTTTTCGTGGAGTTGGCAGTGTTCGAAATATTCCTCGTTATTGGTTTCCGTTTTAAAAAAAGTTAAAACGGATTTCAATCCCACAGCAACCACATTTTAAAACATTTGACTGTCGGTTTAGTCTAATGTATGCCCTTATTTTCCTTCTACTTACAAGGAACTAAGTAATAAGACCGTTTTATCTAGATTAGCATGAAGTAGATAGAAGAATAAGCTTATTAATGTGTTACAGAGATGTAGAGAAAGTCGTGTGAATGGAGCACATCATATATTTTCTAAATATGCTTTATTGGATACAGGGCCCCTAAAACGTGCATTTCTAGTGAAATCCAGGTATCGAATTTTTTGGGTGGCGTGCAATATCTTCTCCACCAATGTACCGTGTAGAGGTCAGTTCTGCTTTTGCTTCATGCAATCCTCACGACATTAACACATAAAACACGAATATGCAAAAGTAAGGTTAAAGTAATTAGAATCGCTATTCAAGGAATAGATACACATGTGTGTATAACCTCACATGATATATTATGAAGCACGTTTATCTTGTGGCGGGAAAGGACAAAATGGCGCAATTTGTTGCACATTCTGCTTTTTATTGGCAAGAGTATCGCACTATTAATGAACACGTATTACAAATATATCGCAGAAGAAATTCGCTATTCATAACTCATATACAACTTAGCAGAACATGAATATTGAGCTCTCACTTTTTAGACAGAAGAAAATCTAAGTACTTTTACCTATAACGTATCTAAACAAAATTAAGAAGAAATGCAACATGAAAAGCACTATTGGTGGGTTTACGAAATTGAAGCACGGCGTTAATTTTAGGAGGAAAATCAAGCCACATTAAAACTGTAATTTGCTGCATTTTAAAACGCAAATATTTCAACAAAGCCATTTTAACAGTCTACAGAAATTAATACATTACGTTAAGAATGACTTACCTCTCTGAAGCACAAGGTCATACTGCAACTATTAGCCCGCTTCCGATCGGCTTTTGGTGCGATTACGTCATACTCACCCCATTCCTGAAACAAATGAAACATATGCCTTTTATATGACTTCAAATGTAGTTTTAAGCCTAATTTTACAGCTAAAATAAATGTTTAATTTAACTTTTTGTTTTTATACTGCAGTGCCTGTTTAATAATGGTATACGTTTCTGTAATCCTGATTTTTAATTTATTTGATCTCTTATATGTAGGTGGAGACACCTATGAAATTATGATTAAGAATTTGAAAACATAAATGGCGATTATGCAAGTAGCTTAAAACTGCTTCCAAAATTATCTCGTATTCTGTAATAGTGTATAATGACTTTCTATGCTATCGAAAACTAGGTAGGTACTAGGCAATGCTAATCTTCATAAAAACTTCAAGTAAAATTTAAAAATATTTTCATTCCCTCAATCCCCATATACTACAGAGAATGTTTTCGTTCTTTACTGTGTATGCATAGTATTGAATAGCACAAACAATTCGATGTGCACATTTCACCCGAAGTATATGTTTTGAGGCCCAGTGAATAAAACAACATTTTTAGAAAAAGGTCCGGAGTGTGTGAACAGCATAATCACAAAATAAAAATTCTTCCAAGGATACGATAGAAAATCCCCCTAGCCCAATCATACTTTACATGGAGCATTTTTTGAAAATGTTAAATTTTCTCAATATTGGCTCTAACGATTTTGATTAAAATTGCATGTTTGCTTTTTGCATGACAAAATTCATATCTTGAATTTTCTGGGAATAGCCTCTGAAGTCCTGTTCATTTTGGATGACTTTTGTATAACTGGTAAACCCCAAGATATAGACAAACAAAAAAAACAAACAAACAAACAAAAACTACATAAAATGAGATGTTAAAACACACAGTTTATGTTAGCCTATTTTTTTTAGTTAACATTTCCCAGGAACTTCAAGATATTGTTTTCAATTTTCATATCCTATTTTTCTCAAATGGAAAATCGTTATTCGTTTCTATTTCTGCTGGTCAAGAAAAGAGAAGGAAATTTGAAAGCAATCACAGAGTGTAGAATAGGCTTCACTTGACCTACTGTATTCCCGTTGCCTCTAGAAGGAAATACGAAATGAAATGGCCTGTTATTTATGGACGCTCTTTAACTGCTTTGGCTCTCAGCGTTCCATTCTATATTGGGTGTGAAAGATCGCTTAATTTTGCTCAGACTCCTCTCTTATCAGAAGGAAATATAAATGCATTTCTGCAGATATTTATCTCGTTTTTCGAGAAGTAGCTTTATTCAATAATTCTTAGCCGAAGACAAATTCTTGTGACGTGGTTTTGGTTACGTCTCCTTTCAACATAAAATGAAATGATTATATGTATATTGCACATTCGTGCTAGAGAAAGTAAAACATTTGTATTCTTCTTATTTATGGTTTAGATTGCCCCCTTGAATACCGCGGTGTAAGACTTAACTAAGGATTTCCGGTAAAATGCTACACCTTCCATCTTACCCAAGGTAAAGCTCATTGGCGTTCATTCTGGGAAAGCACCAGTGGCGTACTTTCAGGGAAAGCACCAGTGGCGTGCAATTTAGGGGAAACACCAGTGGCGTTCATTCAGGGTAAGTACTATTGGCGTACTTTCAGGGGAAGCACCATTGGCGGGCCTTCAAGAGAAGCTACCAGTGGCGTGCATTCAGGGGAAGTAAACAGTGGCGTGCAATTTAGGGGAAGCACCAATGGCGTGCATTCCGGGGAAGCAACCAGTATCGTGCATTCAGGGGGAGAAACCAGCGGCGTGCATTTCGGGGAGGCACCCATGGCGTGCATCCAGGGGAAGAACCAGTGGCGTGCATTCAGGGGAGGCAACAGTGGCATGCATTCAGGCGGAGCAACCAGTGGCGTGCATTTAGGTGGAGCAACCGGTGGCGTGCATTTAGGGGTAACAACAGTGGCGTGCATTCAGGCGGAGCAACCGGTGGCGTGCATTTAGGGGTAACAACAGTGGCGTGCATTCAGGTGGAGCAACCAGTGGCGTGCATTCAGGCGGAGCAACCAAAGCACTACTTCGTTAACAACTACAATAACTGTGGGAATTGAAGTGAAACACTTTGTCTGAAGGCAGCATACTAACACGGAGCCACACAATACCCAGATCTAATAATAATCACATAGTTATTGAATAATACCTAGATAAACCGTCACGCTTCTCCCAAACAAGTGGATATAATTACTGGATTAGATTACTAACAACGAGTGCGAGATACCCGACAGCTTCAACTGAGCAGCGAGAGATTTGCGCGCGCATCTCTCAACCATTTTCCCAACCCCAATGGAGGGAGTTAACAGTATAGCGCTATCAAAGTAGGTATAATTTTTACTTTCTCTACACGTACTATGTAGATAGTGTATACAGAAGGTGTTGTATTGCACCCAAAAAATTCTATTCCGATATTTCTCCGGAAATACACGTTTTGAGTCTCCCTGAATCCAAAAAAATTGGAAAAAAGTCCATGTGTGTCTGTGGACTGCATAGCTCAAAAACGAAGAGACCATTTAAAACCGAACTTGGTGTTTAAGTTGGGTATGTTCCAAGGATGTGACACAAAGATTTTCAAGAAAATCCCCCCACAACCAACTACCCTTTACAAGGAACTTCTTTGGAAAAGTTTGATTTTCTCAAAAAAAGGCTTTAAGGATTTTGATTAAAATATCGTATATTAAAGATATTTATCTGACAAATAGAATGTAGATATATCTTGAATTTTCTGGGAATAGCCTCTGAAGACTACTTTATTCTGAAAGAATTTAAGGGATTTTCATTAACTGCTAAACCGTAAGAGATAAAAACTTAGCACACAGAAAATGTAGAGCACATTAAAACACCAATTTATGTTATATACTTTATTTTCGTGGAGTTGATCGTTTTTAAGATATTCCTTGTTTTGCTTACAGCTTTGAAAAACATACTTTTCTCATAAGGGAATTTATCAACTGCTGTCCATACAAACAAAGGAACTTCAGTCACATAGCAACCAACATTTGACTGTCACTTTAACCTATGGTACTCCCTTATTTCACTTCCACTTACAAGGAAGCAAGTAATGAGACTATTTCTGCTAATGTTTCTCGATTAGCATGAAGTAAACAGAAGCATAAGCCTGTTAACAAAAATGTGTTGCAGAGATGAAGAGAAAGTCATGTGAATGGAACACATCAGATTTTTGAGAGTTTAAATTGGCAGCCTGAGATTGCGCAATCTTATTTCATTCTAAATGTAAAAAGCTTCTACATTATGTAGCTATTATATTTTTAAATAATGGGGGAATTTTCTTGATAATCTTCGTGTCGCATCCTTGGAAGATAATAAACCTAAATGCCAGGTTTGGTATTTAACGGTCTTTTCGTTTTTGAGCTATGCTATACACAGACACACACACGGACCATTTTCTAAAAATCTGATGTGTTCCATTGCTTTCTCTCATTTCTGCAACAAATTATTGTCACTAAGCTTATGCTGCTATTTACTTCATGCTAATCGAGAAAAAATTAGCAAAAATACTCTTATTACTTGCTTCTATGTAAGTAGAAGCGAAATAAGGGAGTACCATTGGTTAAAGTGATAGTCAAAAGCTGGTTGCTATGTGACTGAAGTTCCTTTGTTTGTATGAACACGAGTTGACAAATTCCTGTATGCGAAAAGTTTAAGTTTTTTAGAGCTGAAACCAAAAAACAAGGAATATCTAAAAAAACGATCAACTCCAGGAGAAAAAATGTATATAACATAAATTGGTTGTTGTAATACAGCACATTTTTTTTTTTTTTTTTTTTTTGTATGTGGAGTTGTATGATAAGTTTTTGTCCATCTCTTACGGTTTAGCAGTTATGCAAAATTCCGTAAAATTCATCCACAATAAAGTACTCCTCAGAGACTATTTCCAGAAAATTCAAGCTATAAATTTTATTTGGGATGTAAATATCTTTAACATATGGAATGTCAACTAAAATGGTTAGAGCTATTTTTGAGAAAATAAAACAATTGCGAAAAAAGTTCCATGTTAAGGGTAGTTGGCGGTGGGGGGGGGGGGTTCTTGAAAATCTTCGTGTCGCAGCCTTGGATTATATCAAACTTAAAAGTCAAGTCTGGTACTTAAAAGTCTTTTCGTTTTTGATCTATGCTGCCCAAAGGCACACACAAAGACAGACACGGACTTTTCCTAAAAATGTTTTCTTTTGTTTCCTTTTTTGATTCAGGGGGACCCAAAACATATATTTCCGGTGAAATCTCAGTATTGAATTTTTGGGTACATTACAATACCTTCTCTATTCACTATGTACATAGTACGTGTAGAGAAAGTAAAAAACAGAGATCCTACAATCTAGCGACAAAAACACTAGCAGTTGTTTTTCAAGTCAAAGCCACCATATAACCATACAAGTTAAAGGGGGCTATAAAAAAGAAAAACAACAAACAAATTCTGGTGTGTTCCTTTCACTTGACTTTCGCTACCTGTTCTTTAATTACTTCATGCTAATCGAGATAAATATTAGTAAGTAGTAGGGAAATAAGGGAATACAGTCGGCTAAAACGATATTCAAATATTGTAAAAGCTTATTAAATAAATGTTTATGATAATATAGATGTCGTTTTATTTATATTGTTTAGCGTCCGCCTTTACTACATATGGCATGACACTGATGATACATGGAATGGTGGCGGGGAAAACCCGTCCCTGCGCCGCTTTGTCCACCACAAATGTTACATGTGGTTGCCCGGGCCGCCTTGGTGAGAGGCGAGTGGTCTAACTGCGCGGCGTTATCCAGATGCTTGTAGTAACATCCGCCGATCAAAAGTGACATATCTACCAGGACTATACCTCATAGTGACAACAGACAGTTGAAACACGCTAATTATTACAAAGAGTTTTATTTATGGACTTTTTAACTGCTGCGGTTCTCAGCGTCCCATTTTATACGGGCGTGAAAGATGCTTAATTTTGCTCAGAGGCCTCTTGACGTTCTTTTACTGGATACACTAGCACTAGATTTTTGACCCCGAAAATAATCACAGGCCTCCGCCAGGTTTGAACTCGCGACTTTGGGAATCAGAGACCAGCATGCTAATTTTGTAATATAATACAAACATATTTTTCTACGTTACACAAACAGGAAATACTACATTTCTGAGAAAGGTTGTTTTGTGAACCAAGTGTTTGTATTTCGAGAGAATCTGGCAAAGATATTCCGTAATAATATTACATTCATCGTAACCGTTGACGATACTTTTTGTCCACAAATAATGATCAAATTGCTAACTATACTTCTAAAGAATCTGTAACAAATTTATTTGAAGAAACAACTTGACACATGTTGCTAATTCAGTTACCATATGTGTATCATCCCCGTATATGATATGTCAAACAGATAATTAATGAAGGGTGAACGAATCGTTTGAATCGATCGACCCAAACTACACATTCACTTTCAGATGAGAATTACTTTATTAACAGCAATAAATTTCCCTATTATGTCGTCTGGATTAACCTCACTCTGTAGGTGAATCCGACTTCAGAAATTGCTAATTATGTGGCTCATAATCAACTTCTTATAGCTTAACTGCTATTTATTGTTTAATTACAGGCTTTAGGATTCCCAAGTCATCGCTTTTGCGTGAGAACACACAAACATGAGACGTAAAGCTGACCATTTAAATCCCTATCTCCAATATCTAAAGTGAGGCAATGAAGTTTTCTGAAATATTTCACAGTATTTGGTTATTATACAAACAAACTGCATAAATACATTAGTGCTACCATCTGTTGCTGACCATTTTAAAATATTACCGATTTATTTCTCTAGGTGGTAGAGTCCATTTTGGAAGATTCTCTTTGGTGGGGAGGTTTGATGGCGGACTTTTTGAAGAAGCTGTAATTTGGACCGCAGGAATGAATCAGTGGCTAAATAACTTTTGATTGTATTTGTGATAATACGATATATGTATAAAGAGATAAAACTATAAAATTGCAGCAATTCCATTCTCGTCCAATATGACCAACCAGGTTAAAGGACGTTAAGCTAAAAATAAAAAATTATATATAATTCAGTGAACAGATATTTTATTGAGAAGATTACTTTTCTCGATGTTCGCAAACTTATAACTGTTTGTTTCTTCTTTCTCTAACACCTCGAGAGAGTTTAAATTGGCAGCCTGAGATTGCGCTATCTTATTTTCTTCTAAATGTAAAAAGCTTCTACATTATTTGCAAATTATGTAGCTATTATATATTTAAGTAACTATAGAACCAAAAAAATAGCTACAAAGTTTTCAAATGTAGCCAACCATAAATAACCAAATAGATGCCTGAGAAAAAAAGGCATGTGTGTAAAACAGTCCAACCTTTACGTTTTTTAATAATCTGATGTGTTCCAATCACATGACTTTCTCTACATATGTGGGAAAAATTATTGTTAAAAACCTTATGCTTCTATTTACTTCATGCTAATGGAGAAAACATTAGCAGAAATAGTGTTATTACTTGCTTCCTTGTAAGTAGAAGTGAAATAAGGGAGTACCATAGATTAAAGTGACAGTCAAAAGCTGGTTGCTATGTGACTGAAGTTCCTTTGTTTGTATGGACAGGAGTTAACAAATTCCTGTATGAGAAAAGTATAAGATTATCAAAGCTGAAATCAGAAACAAGGAACATCTAAACAACGATCACTTCCACAAAACATGTATATAAAATATATCGTGTGTTTAAACGTACTCTACATTTTTGGTTTAGTGAGTTGTTGTCCATCTCTTACGGTTTAGCAGTTATTCAAAATTCATCAAGATTAATGTAGTCTTCAGACGCTATTACTAGAAAATTCAAGATATGCATTTGATTTGGCATCTTAAACATAAGAGATTTGAATCAAGTTCGTTTGAGAAAATCAAAATGTTCGATAGTTGGGGGGGGGATATTTCTGAAAATCTTCGTGTCGCATCCTTGGAAGATACCAAGTTTGGTATTTAACGGACTTTTTGTTTCTGAGCTATGATTTCCACACTCACATAAACACACACACACTTTTTTTTTTTCAAACATCCTTTTTTTGGATTCAGGGGGACCCAAAACATGTATTTCCGGTGAGATCACGGTATCGAATTTTGGTTGCAATACAATACCTTCTCTATACACTCTATACATAGTACATGTAGAGAAAGTAAAAATAATAAATTAATTCAAAATCTTCTCGGGCTTCTAGCCAGGTAAAAACTTGGTTTGACCCCAACGTTTCGAAGAAGTGCATCTTCCTCGTCTTCAGGGTGAACTGACCTGGCTAGAAGCCCGAGAAGATTTTGAATTAACACGTCGCCAGGAAAGCTTCAGTTCTTATTTTAATAATAAATTAATTTACACATTAACGTAATACTGAGAATACTTTCGCATATTTAAGTGAAAGCAAATTCACCAAAGGCAGTTTATTTACACACTATGCGAGCGTAAGCTTTGATAAATGCAGTACAAATTACTAAAATCGGTTTATTTATACATACACTAGCCTAGAGCCAAACGAGAGCATACGAGCATACTTTTTATTTACTCTACACGTACTATGTACAGTGTATATTGTAATGCACCCAAAAGTTCGATACCAAGTTCTCACCGGAAATGTCCGTTTTGAGACCCCCTGAATGCAAAAAAAAAAAAAACGCATTTTTAGGAACATGTCCCTATGTATGTGTGTATCTAGGGTCAGAATAGCTCAAAAACGAAAAGAGCGTTAAAAATCAAACTTGGTATTTAGGTTTGGTATCTTCCAAGGATGGTCGTCTCCTTAGCGCGGTGGTAGCGCAGCTGCCTACCAAGCGGGAGACCTGGGTTCGATCCCCAGTACGGGCGTGGGGATTTTTCCCCCGCTGGGAGACCTGGACCGGGGTGCACTCAGCCTCGTCAGGTCCCTGGGGGGCCAATTGAGGAGCTACTTGATGGAGAAGTAGCGGCTCCAGGTCGTGAGGACCGCATTAACCGGCCGGGAGGGGCTCGAGGCGCTGACCACGTCTCACCCTCCAATACTGCACCCCATCCATGACGTCTGTAGTGGACCGAGATGGGGGAAGCAGCGGCCGGGCGGTAGGCCAAGGCTCCCCGTGAGCTGTCGTGCCATGGAGTTAGTTATCTTCCAAGGATGCGACACGAAGATTTTCAAGAAAATGCCCCCACCCCCAACTACCCTTTACATGGAACTTTTTTGGACAATTTTGATCTTCTCAAGAATGGCTACACGATTTTGATTAAAATATAATATATTAAAGATATTTACATGGCAAACAAAATGTATACCTTGAGTTTTCTGGGAATAGCCTTTGAAGGTCTCTTTATTCTGGATGAATTTTATGGGATTTTGCATAACAGCTAAACCGTAAGAGATGGGCAAAAACTTATTACACAAAAAATGTAGAGCATGTTAAAACACAGAATTTATGTTATATACATTTTTTTTCGTGGAGCTGATCGCTTTTGAGATATACCTTGTTTTTGGTTTCAGCTTTATAGTTTTCTCACACAACAGTCTGTCAACTCCTGTCCAAACAAACAAAGGAACTTCAGTCACATAGCAACCAGCTTTTGACTATCACTTTAACCTATGATACTCTCTTGTTTCGCTTCTACTTACAAGGAAGCAAGTCATAAGACAATTTCTGCTAATGTTTTCTCCATTAGCATGAAGTATATAGAATAATAAGCTCTTTAACAATAATTTGTGGCAGAGATATAGGGAAAGTCATGTGAATGGAACACATAAGCCTTTTACTTTCTCTATACCTACTGTGTAGAAATAGTGTATAGAGAAGGTATTGTATTGCACCCAAAAATTCCATATCGAGATTTCACCGGAAATACATGTTTTGGGTCTCCTTGAATCAAAAAAAAAAAAAAAGGAATTTTTGGGAAAAGGTGCTGTGTGTGTGGACAGCATAGCTCAAAAACGAAAACACCGTTAAATAGCAAACTTGGTGTTTAAGTTTGGTATCTTCCAAGGATGCGACTCGACGATCTTCAAAAAAATCCCCCCACCCCAAATTTCGTTTACGTGGTAAACATTTCGAAAATTTTGATTTTCTCAAAAATCGCTGTAACGATTTTGATTAATGTCTCTTATATTAAAATATTTACTTGCCAAATAAAATACATATCTTGAACTGTCTGGGAATAACCTCTAAAGACCTCTTTATTGACATTTGCATAACTGGTAAATCACAACATGTAGATCACGTTAAAACACACAATTTATATCATAGGCATTTTGTTTTTTCGTGGGGTTGATTGTTTTCGAGATATTCCTTGCTTTTAGTTTCAGCTTTGAAAAACTTCTCATACAGGAATTTATCAACTCGTGTCCATACAAACAAAGGAACTTCAGTCACATAGCAACCAGCTTTTGACTATCACTTTAACCTATGCTACTCCCTTGTGCCGAGTGCACAGGGATTTATAAATAGTGCTCTGACCAAGAGGCTGAATATACACAAGAAAATGAACACTGCCGAAGTGAACGCGAGCGTCTTTAAACTGTTGAGGGATTAGTGAAAGCAAGCGCTTGTATTTACATCTGTTTTGTTTACTGCAGTATAATAAATGCACAGCTAAGTCGTCAGTAATTAGCAAGATGGCACAACACAAAAATAGCACCCACACTTACGTACGTTTCCTGAGGGCTGCTGCACTGGGAGTGTCGCTACCTGCTAGAAGAACGCAGGACCCCCAGCTGGAAGAAGGCGCTCGACGAAGAATGCCCTGAACGGAAGTAAAAATGCAAACTCTAGCGTTGCATTGCGTGTGTCTATTGTGATAGACTGTGTTAGTATTTGGCTCCACTCAGCTGCTCACTGTTTAGGGAACTTGACATTTAATTCCTGTTCCATATACCCCCTCACTCTACAATTAAATTAACAAATTGAAACTTAACGTTGATTTATTATTCAGTTACAGGCCTTAGTATTCCCATTCGAATTTCTTTTACGTGACATCAGCAAAATTGAGAAATAATATACGTAGACTTCCGCATTTTATCTATATCTCCAATATTTAAAGTGCGACAATTAAATTCTTTAGAGTTTACTATACTATTTAACCGTATTTCATTATTACACAAACACACTGGATAAACAGACCGGTGCTACCATCTGTTGCTGAAAACGTTGAAATAGTTCCGATTTATTTTTGTAGATGACGGAGCTGCCTGGGGAGTTTTTTTGATGGTGCGCTTTTTCAAGAAACTGTTATTTGGACCGCAGGAATGATGAATCAGTAAATAAATTTGAAACTTTTGATGATATTTGTCACACTAAAGTAAATTTCTTAAATATGTATAAAGAGATAAAACTACCAAGATTATAATTCAGTGAACAGATATTTTATTGAGAAGATTACTTTTCTCGATGCTCGCACACTTGTAACTGTTTCTTTTCTTCTTCTTCTCTAACACCTCGATCCTCTGTGTCTTTTTGAGAGTTTAAATTGGCAGCCTGAGATTGAGCAATCCTATTCCATTCTAAAAGTAAAAAAGCTTCTACATTAAGTGCAAATGATGTATTCCGTTTACAGTTTACAAGTGCTGTTTGTGTACATCGTACTCAATTTTTTACAAATGGTTCAGTTTACAGTTTACTCCACTAAGTGTTATTTGTGCAAATCTTACCACATTTTTCACAAATGGTTCACTTTAAGTTTACTCCACTAAGTGTTATTTGTGTAAATCATAATAAATTCTTCATAAATGGTTTAGTTTATAGTTTACTTCACTTGGTGATGTTTGTGTAAATCTTGATACATTCTGAAAACATTTAATGTTAATAATATTTTATTTTATGTTTCTTTTTATTCTTTTTAATTGCAATTTTTTTTTAATTTTACAAAAGAATGACTATAATAGTTTATTTAACTAAGTGCTATTTCTGTAAATATTACATTCTACACAAATAATTCTGTTTACAGATTACTTCCTAAGAGACAAGTTCATTCAAATTTTGAGAAACGCAGAAAAGTCCTTAATGTTTGACTCGTTTTATGTTTTTGATAACATTTGGGAGTAATACAAAGACACACATTAGAGGCAGAAGAACACAAAAGCTTGTGGCTGGGCTCACAGGGGAATGCTGCAACATCAGGAAGCACACAAGATACTTGGGCGGCAATATCTCCCACTTTCCACTGCATGAAGAGGTCCTTTAGGGGGCAGCTGCAGTTGACACGATTCCCAGAAAGGTTAAACCTGCTAAGGTTTACCAAAGGTTCAAATAATTCTTTTTCAATAGTTGATATACGATTGTTTTCAAGGTGTAAGGCATTAAGGTTCGTCAATCCCAAGAACAATTCCTCATCAAGATCTTCCAGCAAGTTGTTGCCTAAATCAAGATCATATAGATCATCTAACCCAAGAAAAGCTTTCCTAGATATCCCAGCTATAACATTATTGAAAAGTAATATTTCCCAAAGTGTTTTCAAACCAGCAAAAGTAGTGTCTGTAATGAAAGAAAGATTATTATATTGTAATCCGAGATATTGTAGTTTTGGCAATCGAGAAAACATGTTTCCGTGAATATAAGAAATGCGATTGAAACCCAACAGCAAGAATTGTAAGTGATCAAACACGTCCACTTCTAGCTCCTCAATTTGGTTCCCTTGCAAATCAAGGGTCTCCAGACTGTGTGTCCATTGAAGTCTTCTTTTCTCATTTTTGATATTTGGTTAAAATTTATATTGAGAAGTAAAAGTTTATTTAGCGAGAAAAATAAGTTTGGTGCAATTTGTGTAATATAATTGTAGTTCATTTGGGGTTGGTCAAGTTTGCTCAAGTTCCTGAACAGACCACTAGGTAAGGTTCATAGTCTATTGTTATCTAACTGGAGACGTTCCAAGTTCCCCAGGGTGTCAAACAGACCTTCTGGAAGTTCCCATAAGTCATTGCTGACAAACATTAATGTCCTCAAGGCAGTGAAGTTTGACAACACACTTGGGTCTATTTCAAATATGACACTTTTCTCAATTACCAGATGTTCCAACAAAGTAGGCTCAGGTAGCTCAAGTGTTGAAGCGGTTAGCTGTTCCCAAAAACCTTCCGTACACGGGACGTCTGTTATCATTGGACAGTTACATGCTTCAGGACACATTGTTGCGCTGACAATGCTTGCTGTCATCAACAAAAATAACACTTCCATTACCATCCTAAAAAACAAATAAAACATGTTAATACACTGACTACGTCATACGGCCGTAATCGTCGCGCGTGTGCGAAAGAATTGTGTCCGCAGTCATTACTGATTGCGGTCGTGTATTGTTACAGCCTGTATGAGTGGACACGTGTGCTGTCAGCGAGTTCTTTTTATTGAAATTGCTATTGTTACAGCTTGTGTGAGTGGACACGTGTGCTGTCAATCAGTTCTTTTTATTGAAGTTGCTATTGTTACAGCTTGTGTGAGTGGACACGTGAGTTGTCAAGCAGTTCTTTTTATTGAAGTTGCTATTGTTACAGCTTGTGTGAGTGGACACGTGTGCTGTCAAGCAGTTCTTTTTATTGAAGTTGCTATTGTTACAGCTTGTGTGAGTGGACACGTGTGCTGTCAAGCAGTTCTTTTTATTGAAGTTGCTATTGTTACAGCTTATGTGAGTGGACACGTGTGCTGTCAAGCAGTTCTTTTTATTGAACTTGCTATTGTTACAGCTTGTGTGAGTGGACACGTGTGCTGTCAAGCAGTTCTTTTTATTGAAGTTGCTATTGTTACAGCTTGTGTGAGTGGACACGTGTGTCGTCAAGCAGTTCTTTTTATTGAAGTTGCTATTGTTACAGCCTGTGTGAGTGGACACGTGAGTTGTCAAGCAGTTCTTTTTATTGAACTTGCTATTGTTACAGCTTGTGTGAGTAGACACGTGTCCTCTCAAACAGTTCTTTTTATTGAAGTTGCCATTGTTACAGCTTGTGTGAGTGGACACGTGTGCTGTCAAGCAGTTCTTTTTATTGAAGTTGCTATTGTTACAGCTTGTGCGAGTGGACACGTGTGTTGTCAAGCAGTTCTTTTTATTGAACTTGCTATTGTTACAGCTTGTGTGAGTGGACACGTGTGTTGTCAAGCAGTTCTTTTTATTGAAGTTGCTATTGTTACAGCTTGTGTGAGTGGACACGTGTGCTGTCAAACAGTTCTTTTTATTGAAGTTGCTATTGTTACAGCTTGTGTGAGTGGACACGTGTGTTGTCAAGCAGTTCTTTTTATTGAACTTGCTATTGTTACAGCTTGTGTGAGTGGACACGTGTGCTGTCAGCGAGTTCTTTTTATTGAACTTGCTATTGTTACAGCTTGTGTGAGTGGACACGTGTGCTGTCAAGCAGTTCTTTTTATTGAAGTTGCTATTGTTACAGCTTGTGTGAGTGGACACGTGTGTTGTCAAGCAGTTCTTTTTATTGAACTTGCTATTGTTACAGCTTGTGTGAGTGGACACGTGTGCTGTCAGCGAGTTCTTTTTATTGAAGTTCTATAGTTACAGCCTGTGTGAGTGGACACGTGTGCTCTCAGGCAGTTCTTTTTATTGAAGTTGCTATTGTTACAGCTTGTGTGAGTGGACACGTGTGCTGTCAGCGAGTTCTTTTTATTGAAGTTCTATTGTTACAGCCTGTGTGAGTGGACACGTGTGCTGTCAAGCAGTTCTTTTTATTGAAGTTGCTATTGTTACAGCCTGTGTGAGTGGACACGTGTGCTCTCAAACAGTTCTCTTTATTGAAGTTCTATTGTTACAGCCTGTGTGAGTGGACACGTGTGCTCTCAAACAGTTCTCTTTATTGAAGTTCTATTGTTACAGCCTGTGTGAGTGGACACGTGTGCTGTCAAGCAGTTCTTTTTATTGAAGTTCTATTGTTACAGCTTGTGTGAGTGGACACGTGTGCTCTCAAACAGTTCTCTTTATTGAAGTTCTATTGTCACAGCTTGTGACAGTGGACACGTGTGCTCACAAGCAGTTATTTTTATTGAAGCTGCTATTGTTACAGCTTGTGTGAGTTGACACGTGTGCTCTCAAACAGTTCTCTTTATTGAAGTTGCTATTGTCACAGCTTGTGACAGTGGACACGTGTGCTCTCAAACAGTTCTCTTTATTGAAGTTCTATTGTCACAGCTTGTGACAGTGGACACGTGTGCTGTCAAGCAGTTCTTTTTATTGAAGTTGCTATTGTTACAGCTTGTGTGAGTGGACACGTGTGCTCTCAAACAGTTCTCTTTATTGAAGTTCTATTGTCACAGCTTGTGACAGTGGACACGTGTGCTCACAAGCAGTTATTTTTATTGAAGCTGCTATTGTTACAGCTTGTGTGAGTTGACACGTGTGCTCTCAAACAGTTCTCTTTATTGAAGTTCTATTGTCACAGCTTGTGACAGTGGACACGTGTGCTCTCAAACAGTTCTCTTTATTGAAGTTCTATTGTCACAGCTTGTGACAGTGGACACGTGTGCTGTCAAGCAGTTCTTTTTATTGAAGTTCCTATTGTTACAGCTTGTGACAGTGGACACGTGTGCTGTCAAGCAGTTCTTTTTATTGAAGTTCCTATTGTTACAGCTTGTGTGAGTGGACACGTGTGCTGTTAGCGAGTTCTTTTTATTAAAGTTCTATTGGTACAGCTTGTGTGAGTGGACACGTGTGCTCTCAAACAGTTCTTTTTATTGAAGTTGCTATTGTTACAGCCTGTGTGAGTGGACACGTGTGCTGTTAGCGAGTTCTTTTTATTAAAGTTCTATTGGTACAGCCTGTGTGAGTGGACACGTATGCTCTCAAACAGTTCTTTTTATTGAAGTTGCTATTGTTACAGCCTGTGTGAGTGGACACGTGTGCTCTCAAACAGTTCTCTTTATTGAAGTTGCTATTGTTACAGCCTGTGTGAGTGGACACGTGTGCTCTCAAACAGTTCTTTTTATTGAAGTTGCTATTGTTACAGCCTGTGTGAGTGGACACGTGTGCTCTCAAACAGTTCTTTTTATTGAAGTTGCTATTGTTACAGCCTGTGTGAGTGGACACGTGTGCTCTCAAACAGTTCTCTTTATTGAAGTTCTATTGTTACAGCCTGTGTGAGTGGACACGTGTGCTGTCAAACAGTTCTTTTTATTGAAGTTGCTATTGTTACAGCTTGTGTGAGTGGACACGTGTGCTCTCAAACAGTTCTTTTTATTGAAGTTGCTATTGTTACAGCTTTTGTGAGTGGACACGTGTGCTCTCAAACAGTTCTCTTTATTGAAGTTCTATTGTTACAGCCTGTGTGAGTGGACACGTGTGCTGTCAAACAATTCTTTTTATTGAAGTTGCTATTGTTACAGCCTGTGTGAGTGGACACGTGTGCTCTCACGCAGTTATTTTTATTGAAGTTGCTATTGTTACAGCTTGTGTGAGTGGACACGTGTGCTGTCAAGCAGTTCTTTTTATTGAAGTTCCTATTGTCACAGCTTGTGTGAGTGGACACGTGTGCTCTCAAACAGTTCTCTTTATTGAAGTTCTATTGTCACAGCTTGTGACAGTGGACACGTGTGCTGTCAAGCAGTTCTTTTTATTGAAGCTGCTATTGTTACAGCTTGTGTGAGTGGACACGTGTGCTCTCAAGCAGTTCTTTTTTATGAAGTTCTATTGTTACAGCTTATGTGAGTGGACACGTGTGCTGTCAAGCAGTTCTTTTTATTGAAGTTGCTATTGTTACAACTTGTGTGAGTGGACACGTGTGCTGTCAAGCAGTTCTTTTTATTGAAGTTCCTATTGTTACAGCTTGTGACAGTGGACACGTGTGCTGTCAAGCAGTTCTTTTTATTGAAGTTCCTATTGTTACAGCTTGTGTGAGTGGACACGTGTGCTCTCAAACAGTTCTCTTTATTGAAGTTCTATTGTCACAGTTTGTGACAGTGGATACGTGTGCTGTCAAGCAGTTCTTTTTATTGAAGCTGCTATTGTTACAGCTTGTGTGAGTGGACAGGTGTGCTCTCAAGCAGTTCTCTTTATTGAAGTTCTATTGTCACAGCTTGTGACAGTGGATACGTGTGCTGTCAAGCAGTTCTTTTTATTGAAGCTGCTATTGTTACAGCTTGTGTGAGTGGACACGTGTGCTGTCAGCGAGTTCTTTTTATTGAAGTTTTATTGTCACAGCTTGTGTGAGTGGACACGTGTGCTCTCAAGCAGTTCTTTTTATTGAACTTGCTATTGTTACAGCTTATGTGAGTGGACACGTGTGCTCTCTATGATGTTCCTGAACTCATCTGCTGATCGTTCTGCACTCCTAGTTAAAACTGAACTCTGAAGAGGACTCCTCTCCCATGTTATACCTCTGGGTCATGTGGCTGGCAACTTTCTGAAGCAGTTGCACTTTGCAACAAACTTACTCCGGAATCACAGTGCTGGTTAACGACGCCAAAGGTCCTTTCGACATAACACGTGTCCTCCTCCACAGGTGTATCAATCACAACAGCCTAGTCAAAAGAACTTGCCGGCGGCACACGTGTCCACTATTGCAGGCGTAACAGTGTATGGCAACAATGAGTCACATGTTCAGCGTTTAAGGTCGCAGTTTTTAGTCACAATATTTTTATTATTAGTAGTAGTAGTAGTAATAGGCATAGTATTATTATTATTATTTATTATATGGTCATTATTATCATAAATAATATTGTCTTTATTATTACTATAATTATTTTTAGTATTGGTGTTATTGTTATATTTATTATTATAATTATTATGTTTACTATTATTATTTAAAATTATTATAAGTAATAGTATTATTATTATTATTATCATCATTTATATTATTGTCATTATTATCATAACTAATATTGTCTTTATTGTTACAATACTTATTTTTAGTATTGCTGTATTTGTTATATTTATTATTATTATTATTATTGTGAAGTTTGTTGTATTCTATACACATGTGAATAACTAAATTAGAGTTTCAGTGAAATGGCCTGTTATTTATGGACGCTCTTTAACTGCTTTGGTTCTCAGCGTCCCGTTCTATATTGGGCGTGAAAGATGGCTTAATTTTGCTCAGAGGCCTCTCTTATCAGACTTGAGGTTCTTTTTCGTGCCGTAAATCTACGACACATCGTCCTCCGCCGGGTTTGAACCCGCGACCTTGGGTATATGAAGTTAGCATTACACCACGGAGGTTTCAGTGATGATATGACACAAAACGTTACCTTGCCACAGAAGACTGCTATGAGGACCAAATGTATCGCTCCGTGTGATATGCAAACGTCAAATGGGAAATGATAAGAACTAATGTCAAGGAATGTAGTGATAACAGCTCCATAATAATAATACAGCGCTTTACAATAGAAACAAAGTAAAGGACGGTCTTTCAGAATTAAGAATCCTAAACAAACAAAAACCTCTGCGGGTAAATAAAAGGATATACAATGTATTTTTAGAAAACTCAACTCAAAACTGTTCATTTTGATAGTCATGTGAATATCTTTAATACGTGGCATTCCAGTAATATTAACATGAGCACCCATATTCCCTATATGTAGAGAAGGTATTGTATTCCACCCAAATGTCCTATACCGAAATTTAACCAGAAATTCAGGTTTTCTGTTTATAGTTTGGATCTATTCCCTGTTAATAATACAGTAAGTTATTTCATATAGAGCAAAATATACACTAGTGACCTCTGCCGAGCTGTCGTGTAACCAAGTGTCTCGCTTGCAGTGATTCAATTGTCAGGCAAACTTACATCTAGAGATGACATCTTTTTAACAATAATTTGTTGCAGAGATGTGGACAACGTCATGTGAATGGAACACATCAGATTTTTCTTTTACTTCCACTTTTCTAAGTACCAAGCCGAGCTTCGACGGAAACTGCCGAGAGCTCACGATGGGATTTACAAGCATGAGTCCATTAGGCTAAATATAAGAGTATATAAAAATATAAGGTGTATAAAATAAAATATATAAATTACATATATTTATATACAATATACATAAGAAGCCGATCATTGCCGAAGTCAACACGAGCGTCTTTATATTGTTGAAGCAAGCGTTTGAATTTACAACTTTTATATATATATATATATATATATATATATATATATATATATATATATATATATATATTTTCAGATTCTCAAATGTAATGCATACTCAGCTAAATCGTCACTAATTAGCAAGATATTTAACTTCAGAATCAAAATGTTACGACAAATTAAGCAATTATACTCCAACATAATAGATATAGGAACATACTGTTCTAATACATTAAAATTACCTCGAATTTTCCTGCAGAAAATAATAATTAATTTGGTACTAGCGTTGCCTTATAATGACGTATTTACATGCCTTAGTGACGCGACAGTGAACAATAATAATTACTCTGTGTATTAACATTACACAAACACCACTATGTAGTTCAAGTTTTTAGCTAGGAATTTTACACTTAAACTTTTTATGCTGTTTATTTTTGCGAATTATGGAGGAAATTTTGCCAAATATGTTTGAAGTAAATAGAAAAGAGCAGGACGGTTTTACATAAATGACTGTTTTTATGCTAAAGGAGCTACCATCCCTGTGTACAATGATCGAGACAGAGGAGGCATGGCGACGATCAATCATGAGCGAATCGTATGAATCGAATCATATTGCATGAACGAATGGTATGGATTGATTAATGAAATGACTCACCTCTAGTAGGTCTGCGGGCATTTCTGTTGCAGGAAACTGTTTCGTGGTTGCAAGAGTAGCAGATTAAACTGTTTCACATAAAGAAAAAAAAACCTGATGTGTTCCATTCACATGACTTTCTCTACATCTCGCCAACAAATTATTCTCTTTACTTCATCTAATCGAGAAAAAATTAGCAGAACTAGTCTTATTACTTGCTTCCGTGTTAGCAAAAGCGAAATAAGGGAGTATCATAGGTTAAAGCGATAGTCAAAAGCTGGTTGCTATGTGATTGAAGTTCCTTTGTTTGTATGAACACGAGTTGACAAATTCCTGTATGAGAAAAGTATGGTTTTTAAAGCTGAAACCAAAAACAAGGAATATCTCAAAAACGACCAACTCCACGAGAAAAAAAAATTATATAGCATAAATTGTGTGCTTTAATATGCTCTACATTTTTTGTTTTAAGTTTTCGTCCATCTCTTACGGTGTAGCAGTTATGCACAATTTCGTAAAATTCATCCAGAATAAAGAAGTCTTCAGAGTCTATCTCCAGAAAATTCAAGATAATACATTTTAGTTGTCAGTTAAATATCTTTAGTATGCGATATTTTAATCAAAATCGTTAGAACCATTTTTAAGAAAATCAAAATTTTCGCAATTTTTCCTTGTAAAGGGTAGTTTGCGGTGGCGGGATTTAATTCAAAACCTTCGTGTCGCGTCCTTGGACGATACCAAACTTAAGTACATGGTTGGTATTTTCGTTTTTGAGCTATGCTGCCCAGACACACACACGGACATTTCTCTAAAAATGCTTGTTCTTAGATTCAGGGGATCTCAAAAGCATATATTTCCGGTGAAATCTCTGTATCGAATTTTGGGTGCAATACAATACCTTCTCTATACACTATGTACATAGTGCGTGTACAGAAAACAATAACTTTTCCCAGCACTAATAATCATTAAGGTTAGCCCGCCTGGGTAGTATCGAGTCTACCTCACGAGTTCGAATCTCGCTTAGGGTAAGTTACCTGAATAAGGTTTTCTCTTATCTTGAGAAGGCGAATGTCGAGTAACTTAAAGCTCCATGGATCCCAAGATCATTTCACCACTTTCTTTTTATCGTCCGATATGACCAACCAGGTTAAATGACGTTATGATTAGATAAATCAGCGACACACTCTATTCCTAGTGTGAGGATATCGCCACGAACAGTCTTTCATATGGATGTTGGTTAGGTTATTTAGAGGAGAGCGTAACGCAATCCCCTGTTCTTGAAAACTTTGTTGTAATAATCAAATCTCTCAATATTTACCAAGACGCGGTTGTAGAATTTATAGCATTATTGCAGACATCTAGTCACAAAATGTCCCAGTTAACTTTCTTTCTACTCATTTTCGAACAATAAATTACACGTTTGTTCTCTACATATTTATAAGCCCTTTTTTCCATTCTTTAGGTAGTACAATACTATCAACACTTTGAAAAATACAATAATCGCAGCAGAAAAGACTATTTAACTGAAGGAAAATACTACTAGCGTTACCTATGATCTGTTTTTCCAACTGTTACAACTGGCGGTCGGAGGAGAGTAGTTCTGGGAAACAGTTCAAACAGGGAACAAGAGAGGTCGCGATACCAGTAATGATAATACAACCGCCATTTCAGTTTTAAAAGTGGGCGTTCTTCATTTAAAACAGAGAATTACTTTCAGCAAGAATTAAAACAGGGATAAAAATTACCTAATTGTTTGTATTTTGTATCCATTATAATATACTACCTTAAGTGAGCATAATAATGTGAAGAAAACCACAAGTGATACTTATTTTTATTTTACATATATAATCCTTTTAGAACAATTTACAATGTTATTCAATGCTTTATACATGTGTACAGTAGCTAAATGATAAGACAATAATTACACATCATTAAGAGCTAATAATTCACATTATATTTTGAAAACACACAGACTTATTAACTCATGGTGTTTGTACAATATGATACATTCTCATCTATGCAGTAGTAGGAACGATTTTAAACGTTTTTTAAAATGGTGGATTTTAGTAATTACTTTGATATTCTGAGGCAATATGTTAAATAGTCTAATACCCAAATTCTTTACATTGGTTTTAGTGATGTTGGTTCTACAGAACTGAGCATGTAGTGCATCCTTTTGTCGAGTGCTATATTGATGGAGGTTTTTGGTTTATTTCAAGCTGATTGTATATCTTTTTAATATAAGTTAATGTCTCCAATATCAATATGCAAGTAAGAAGCAATATTTTTTGTTCTTTGAAAAGAGCTCTTACATGAGCAGCGACTGTCCTTGCCACTTATTATTCTAACTGCCCTTTTCTGTAGTTTAAATATTTGTTCATTCTCATAACATGTTCCCCAGGAAGTTATGCCATAGCGCATTAGGCTGTGAAAATTTGCATAGTAAACATTCCTTTGGATATTAAAGTTTATTTCATTTTTAAGTAGCAAGCTGAACTCAATTTAGACGCCAACTTTTCAATATGGTTCCCATTTAAAATGATTCCCAGAAATTGCGTAACTTTCCTATATTTAATGTTGAGATTGTTATAATAAATTTGAGGTTCAAGATGTGTTTTATTTTGGTACGTGTGGAAGGATATCGCAGCAGTTTTGCTTTCATTTATTACTAGTTTGTTAACTTGAAAGCAGGAGCATAATTCTGATTTACTGTTTTTTGTAAACTATCACTTTATGAGCACATTGGTATCATCAGCAAAAAGAATTATGTCCGCTTGTTTGACAGATGATGGCATGTCATTTATATCAATTAAAAGTAATAATGGATCAAGGGTAGAGCCTTGTAGCACGCCTGTCTTTTGACATATATGTGCTCATTATATTACCTTTCAAGAATTCCAATTCTACAAGTTGCTTTCTATTTGTTAAATATTATTTTAATAAGTCATTTATTTTTCCATGAAAACCGTATTTTTCTAATTTTGATGACAATATATTGTGGTCCAAAAGATCCTAAGCTTTGGATAAATCCAAGAAAACGCCAATACTTGGAAGTTTTCTGTCGATCGACTCTTCTACTATGTCTAATAATTGGTAAATTGCTGATTCTGTTTTTTCTAAAGCCGAACTGTGCATTTGAAAGAATATTATGTTTGGACAAAAAAGAGGCCATACGCCTGCATATTAACCTCTCAAAAAGCTTAGAAAATATTGACAGTAAGGATGTGGGTGTGTCAGTCTCCATTTCTAACTTATCCCCTTTCTTGAACAAAGGCAGTACTTTAGCTTGTGAGGAAATTTCCCTGATTCAGTTGAATGGATAATACATTGCTTAACTATCCAGGCTGGTAGGTATGTCTATTTTTCATATGTCCTGCTACTTTCATTATTTCTAATGCTGTAATTGGTTCTAAAAGTTACATTGCCATAGTTTGTGTGATATGCATTACCTTCAGTTAATTTGCTAGCTATTGCTGAGAAATACAAATTGGGTTTCTGTTACGTTCCCCGTATTACCTCCTTGTCACTTCTTTTCCCAATTTCTTTGTTTACTATTTGCGGCTATAACTTTATTATTTGACCTTACAATGCACATAGGTAGAAAAGCTATTGTATTTCACACAATTTGGTTTAATTGTTTTTTTCACACAAGCCATGTGTAGGACAGGAGTTGGATAGGTAGTGTCAGACTGAAAAATTCAATGTCATAGCTGGGATTTGAACCACGGATCTCCCAGTCTCTAGCCGTGTGTAGGACAGGAGTTGGATAGGTAGAGTCAGACTGAAAAATTCAATGTCATAGCTGGGATTTGAACCACGGATCTCCCGGTCTCTAGTCGTGTGTAGGACAGGAGTTGGATAGGTAGAGTCAGACTGAAAAATTCAATGTCATAGCTGGGATTTGAACCACGGATCTCCTGGTCTCTAGCCGTGTGTAGGACAGGAGTTGGATAGGTAGTATCAGACTGAAAAATTCAATGTCATAGCTGGGATTTGAACCATGGATCTCCTGGTCTCTAGCCGTGTGTAGGACAGGAGTTGGATAGGTAGTATCAGACTGAAAAATTCAATGTCATAGCTGGGATTTGAACCACGGATCTCCTGGTCTCTAGCTATGTGTAGGACAGGAGTTGGATAGGTAGTATCAGACTGAAAAATTCAATGCTATAGCCGGGATTTGAACCACGGATCTCCCAGTCTCTAGCCGTGTGTAGGACAGGAGTTGGATAGGTAGAGTCAGACTGAAAAATTCAATGGCATAGCTGGGATTTGAACCACGGATCTCCCAGTCTCTAGCCGTGTGTAGGACAGGAGTTGGATAGGTAGAGTCAGACTGAAAAATTCAATGGCATAGCTGGGATTTGAACCACGGATCTCCCAGTCTCTAGCCGTGTGTAGGACAGGAGTTGGATAGGTAGAGTCAAACTGAAAAATTCAATGTCATAGCTGGGATTTGAACCACGGATCTCCCAGTCTCTAGCCGTGTGTAGGACAGGAGTTGGATAGGTAGAGTCAAACTGAAAAATTCAATGCTATAGCCGGGATTTGAACCACGGATCTCCCGGTCTCTAGCCGTGTGTAGGACAGGAGTTGGATAGGTAGAGTCAGACTGAAAAATTCAATGTCATAGCTGGGATTTGAACCACGGATCTCCCGGTCTCTAGCCGTGTGTAGGACAGGAGTTGGATACGTAGAGTCAGACTGAAGAATTCAATGTCATAGCCGGGATTTGAACCACGGATCTCCTGGTCTCTAGCCGTGTGTAGTACAGGAGTTGGATAGGTAGAGTCAAACTGAAAAATTCAATGCTATAGCCGGGATTTGAACCACGGATCTCCCGGTCTCTAGCCGTGTGTAGGACAACAGCTAGAATGCAATGCGACGGCCGCGCACTATATTTTTGCGCCTCCATGGCTATGCGTCGCTACCAATCCGCCATTGGTAGAAACTCTGCTCCATTATCTTACATTGAGACCAGTATTCTTCCGGGCTGCTATTCATGAGGCTATCCAACTATAATAACAATGTCACTAATTGATACTTTATTTATGTTGAACGTCATAATTGTTGTAAATTTAATTTTGGTTGCCCACTCTACAGCTTGTACTCCATTTGTTGATGTAACACCAGCTTGTGGTCAGCAACATTAGCTTGTACTGATCCCTTCCTCTCACTTTTCCCAAACATGGCAAGAATATATCACCGCTCCGATATCTGTGCTCGGCGCCTCCACCAAAAAATAAGAAAAGGAAAAACCCTGGCGGTGAACCTAAGAACTACGAATTATTAAATCATTACATAATCACCAGGAGTGTGTGCTTGTAACTGGTATGGGGTTGTTACACAATAAGGTACTCAGTGTGTGGGATGTTTACAGGTGCACTTCTACCGCTTCTCGGTATCCTGGGCTCGCGTCCTGCCTACAGGACACGTCAACAAAGTGAACAGACCAGGAATACAGTATTACAACAGACTTATTAACGAGCTCCTCAAGTACAACATAAAGCCAGTGGTGAGTCAAGTATTCTATATCAGTGTTACCAACATGAGTGCGGTGTTAATACTTGTGCCACCTATTGTCTCCAGATATCGATGTACCACTGGGACCTACCGCAGCCTCTACAAGACCTCGGGGGGTGGGCTAACCCCTACATGGCGCACTACTTCGAGGACTACGCTAGGGTCCTGTTCCAGGAGTTCGGCGACCGGGTGAGTGGTAGTCTCTTCTTATGGGCTTCATTTCTCTTTTCCCATGCATACCGCACCCTGCCTTTCGCTGATCTTCAATTCCCCTTCCCTGTTCTCTTTTTCTCTTTTTTTACCTTCTGTTCCACACCCTTCTTTTCCCATGCCCTTCTAAGTTTTTTTGCATGACCTTTCTTTGTATTCTATCTTTTCTTCCCTCCTTTCCAACCCCTAACTTTTGCTATCCCTTTCTCTTCTCTTCTTCTCCTCCTTTGTCCTTCTGTTTTCTTCGGGTTCTCTTTCTTTCTCTACAGTCTATAGTTTTACATACCTGTTTTTCTCTTAGTTTCTCTTCTTTCCTTTCCTTCTGTTGTCTTCCCTTCCTCTCTCTCTTTTCGGCCTTTCCCCTATCCGTCTTTTCCCATCATTCATCCTCCTCTTCCCCTATTTTTTTCTCTAGTCTTACCTTCCCCTGTTCTTCTCTTGTTTCCCATATCTTGCCTCCTCTTCCCAAAACTTTCTCCTTCCTTCCCCTTCTCTTCACCTGCCCATCTTTTCCCTTTTCTTTTCTTCCTTCGCCCATCTCTTGCTATATCCTACCCTATACTTCTCTTCTTCTCCCCTCCCTTCGTCTACCCTTTCCACCCCTTCCCTGCTCTTCCACTACCTGTCTGTTCCCATACCCTACCCAATTCTTCCCATCTACCCTTTTCTTCCCATACTTTACCCTATCCTTCTCTTCCGCTACCTGATTGTTCCATGCCTTTCTCTTCCCTTCTCCTCCATTTCTCTAATTTTATACACAAACTGTATTAAGCAAGTATGCATGGAAATGCCATTAAAATTGCTTTATTATTCATTGTTTCCACACGAGTATCATCAATACTTATAACGTAACAGTTTATAATGGCTGTGATTGTGTTCTGCAGGTGAAGATGTGGCTAACCATCAACGATCCACGCTTGGTGGCACGTGGTTACTCTGACCAGGATCACGGCATGGCGCCCAACGTGGGGCAGCCTGGCATAGCGGACTACCTAGCTACTTACTCCATGCTGCTGGCCCATGCTAGGGCCTACAGGCTCTACTACAGAGAATTCAAACACCAACAAGGTAGGCCATAACACAGTATATAGTACCCCTGATACAAGCCGCTAAAGCTTTAGCACTGATCGATATTTCTTCCTGCAGGTAAAGTTGGTATCACCTTCAACGCCAATTGGAATGAGCCTCTTTCAAACTCCACAGAAGACATAGCAGCTGCAGAGAGAGGCATGCAGTTTGAGGTAGGTCTCTCATTTGGTAAACACTTCTTTTCGGGTAACGGATATTACCTTTTCAGTCTTATTGTTAAAACTTAAATATTCCAAAGTTTGATTGTGTATCTTTGATACATTTGTAATTACATCGGTTTGAGATTAGGCAGCGTAAGAAACACTAGTGTGTGATGTCCGCCTCAGAGAGTGTTCATGGCACACTTGTGTCATGAAAACAAATAGGTTTCTCCTTGATGGTTATAAGCAAATCTGTACCAGCTTTCAGGTAAAGGGCCAAAAGGCAGTTAGTTACCTATTCAAAAGAATACTTATGAGTAGGACAGTTTCGTTTGCTCTTGAATACGGAACATACTAATTTTAATGTAACATTAGTATGTTGTACCTATTATCCTAATAAAAATCTTTCAACAACGTATTATAAATATCATCAAGAACTTGCTGTTACAAATACACTCCCTACAAAAGAGCTTTATTTTTTAACCCTATCTGCAGTTGTTTGGTACTATTCTATTAGTGTTGTTGCCTTTATCAGTTCCTTGCCTCAAGATCAAAAGGGCTGTTTAAACGGCCGGTGTATACCAGTTCATTTCCTTCCATGGCCGAGTGGTTACACCACTTGCCTCTCACCTAAACGGCCCGGCTTCTAACCCAAGCGACCGCATGTGAGTTTGTGGTGGACAAAGCGGCGCATGGGCGGGTTTTCTCCGGGTTCTCCGGTTTCCCCCGCCATCGTATTCCACCGGTGCTCCATCTTCATTCATGTATCATCAGTGTCATCGTCTGCGGTACCATAAGTAGTTAAAGCGGGCGTTAAGGACCATCAAAAAACTTCCTTCCAATCATTTTGTGTAAATTGTATGTTGGAAGAATACACAAATAACTAAATATCTTTAACGTAATGTCAGAAGACAAGGAATCCTTAATGTTAGGTAATTACTGTGCATCATGTTAGTATACTTTTTTGGTAGCTTAACGTCCTTTAACCTGGTTGGTCATATCGGACGATGAATGAAATTGGTGAAATGATGCTCAAATGATCTCGGGGTCCTTGGAGCTTAACGTCTTTTAACCTGGTTGGTCATATCGGACGATGAATGAAATTGGTGAAATGATGCTCAAATGATCTCGGGGTCCTTGGAGCTTAACGTCTTTTAACCTGGTTAGTCATATCGGACGATGAATGAAATTGGTGAAATGATGCTCAAATGATCTCGGGGTCCATGGAGCTTAACGTCTTTTAACCTGGTTGGTCATATCGGACGATGAATGAAATTGGTGAAATGATGCTCAAATGATCTCGGGGTCCATGGAGCTTAAAGTTACTAGACTTCGTCTTTTCAGGATAAGGGAAAACCCCCGAAGAAAACCTTATCTGGGTAACTCACCCTAAGCGAGATTCACGACCTGTTGGATGTGAGACGGGCTGTTAGTACACTTATACAAATGTTTATCTTAGTTTCATGAAATAGATACAGGATGGCGCAGGAAAACTGCCTCCGAGTACTAGACTGCTGTTTGTTGCCCGCCAGTTGTCATCTATTGTTAGCTATACAAAGTTGTTGCGACTTGCTAAGTAAAGACAAGAGCGCAAGTCATAACGCTCACAAAGGAGTGAAGTACTAGCTTTAGTGCGGCAGATTGTCGCTAACTTGGAAGATGACAGTAATGCCGAGAATAGTGATGCTGGTTACCAGGGCGGTGCAATAAACGAGACTGTTGAGCTGTAGAAACTTGTAATACTGCTTATTGTTCGTCTGTGTTCCAACTCATTATATGATAAGCTGCGTGGCAACCAAAAATAAACATCGATATTTCTTCAGGCAAAATAATCCATCTCATCCGCCACTCATGCTAATGACATATTATATATGAATAAACAATAGCTGTGTAACGGACAAAGTGATTTCGCTATAACTATGGATATATGCTAACAATTACTTTCATATGAACTGGAATTGTTTAACGCTGCACGCTGTTGTGGTTGTATTTAGTCATTCGCGACAAGTTGAACCTATATCCCCCCCCCACGGTCTTTGCAGAGAGGGAGGGAGGAAAGCAACTTCCCCCATGAGTAAAATTTTCCCATGCCTTGCTTCACGACCTACATATACCTCAGCGAGAAATATCCTCTTCAAGAAAGAATGTCTATTAATTCATTTAAGAAAACACAGGACCTTTTTGCAAATAAGTTTGTATGTATGTATTTATTCTGTGCAATTGGGTACAGCCGGGTGGCAAACTTAAATATACAAAATTCACTTACAGTTAATAACAGCAATACAACTAATATATATATATATATATATATATATATATATATATATATGGTTTGTTTTGAAATACCTAACTACTTATTATTCACTATGGCAACACTTATGTCAACTACCAGCAGGTTTATAAACAGTTCTTATGAAGCCTCAACGCTAATAGTTACAGATCCTTAATTACTTCACAATATTTACTTTATTCTCTTTAAGTTATCCCTAAACTTATTTAAGGTCAGAGGGCCGCCCTGAAAGGATGCTACAGGCAATTTATTGCATTCTTCAATGCTCCAATTAACAATACAAAAAAAAAATCCTGCGTCGGTTCTGTACCCTCTATCCTTAATTTTATACAAATGATGGTCTCGTCCGCAGTATGCTGGGTTTTCTAACGTCTACCCATGCATATAAGCCTTAACTAGAGTAGCTAAGCTATGTCTTTTAGCGGCTCCATTTATTATATTCCACCTTTCGTAAGCCCAAAATCTTTTCCTCTGTTTATGAATGTGACAGTATGAGTAAGCCTGTATGGGTCCCATATTCCATACCTGGCCGCAGGAAGGACCTTTAGGCAATTTCCCTGGACTTTGCGCTCCCCTTCTTCAGTATTCTCATTACGGAGTGCAATGTCTTCTGTACCATTAAAGAGCAATATACCGGGTTTAGTGACAAACTAGCATACTAAAAATCAGTTGCAAACGGAGAAAAGAATCGAGCCGCTGTGGTCGTGGATATTCGAGCACGAATAACTCCGAGTATAAAGAAGTGAACACGTAAATTGTCGCAACAAGCGAACGTTTTGCGAAGCTCTTGTTTTACGCCATATCGGGATTAAGTCCTACAAAGTTACATGATAAGGAGGAAAATGGGAAGCCAAAACTTGTGAATAATGTAGTTGATTCTGTGAAACAATTTAAAGGTTGGATCCGCTACGGCATTTCATGACCAATGGGGCCTGGTTCCAAATGACAGGACAAGTGAACTACCACAACACCAGATACTGGTTAACAGACAATTGAAAGTGGAATGTTGGATCATGAAGCCTGATTCCAAATGACAGAAGGGAGCTGCCAGAACAACAGATATTGGTGACCTCGCACACTTCACGCGATTTAACCTCCCAGATGAAAAAAGGATTGCGGCCACCGCATTCGCTGGACTTGTGACTTTTATCTGTTGTTCAGTCTTGGGGGAAAATGTGTCTGTAAATAACCCAAACTTTAGAAGACTTGAAGGACAATATTCGTAATGAAATTTTGAGATTTGATGCGGCAGAGTTGTGCAAAAGCAGACTTTTCAGGGTCTAATGTAATGCAAAAGACAAGATCAGCTTAGTAACTATAGACCTTTACATTAGCTTATTTGTCTAATTATTTCACGCTTAGCTATTTGTTGCTGTGTCTACTCGTGGTGGCCAACAATTCGTGAGCAATTGGAATGCAAGCATCTGTATTCGGGGCTGATTTTTCATGCGCCATCCTAAATAAGAATGAGCTTTTATACGAATAGTTCTTTGAAGAACAGGAAGAGAAAGTAAATGGATTATTCTTTGAGTTCACGACATCACAAAACATAGGTATATCTAGTTCAACTTTTAATAACAATATGTTGGTAATAAGATTGTTTATGAACCACTAAGAGATTTCAAATGGTGTGTCTGTTCTCTCAGCTAGGATTATATGCACATCCCATCTACAGTAAGACTGGTGACTTCCCACCAATCATCAAGGAGATTGTTGACAAAAACAGTAAAGCAGAAGGCTTCTTCCACTCTCGGCTGCCAAAATTCTCACAACAACAGATAGACTACATAAAAGGTAATATACACATATTATCATCGTTTCTTGGGCTGAGGCGTGTAGTGACAATCTGTGGCACGACACGAGCTGATAGACGTGTTCCCATTCTTGCAGAATTTCACCATGTATACTGTCGGGAATGTGAGGTTGGGGAGTGACAGGAGGTACCAAGTGGGCATAGCTGCTGTTTTCTTTACAAAATATTTATTTTGGGGTTGACATTTTGAAATTCAAGCAACTCTTGAAGGATTGTAAGGAGCTTAGCCGTAGCAGCTGTTGGAGGCGCTCCTTCGTTACCGGGGAAGCCGGTACCGCCAGCGGTTTCTGGGATTGTAATTCCCAAGAAACCTAACAAGGGCGCTCCGGTGGACCTTCGTTGAATTTTGTTGCCCGTCGCGTAATGTCGTCCTCCAGGTATGGCAAACCAGAGGCTTCGTGCAGAAGTCTCATAGGAAATCCTTGAGGCACAGATTAGATGGCCCGAAGGCATCTATTTGAACCAACAGCAGACTGGAGTCTGCCGCCATGCCCCAGATCTCGCAGGCGTAGATTAGCAAGGGGACTATGAAAATGACAAAAGGCGTAAGAAGTTGTATTGTAAGCAAATGGGGAAATAATAGTCGCAGTCAATGAGTATTTAACAGAGTTAGACAGAACTTATTTTTGTGACGGAATGTAAAAGCTGAAGATCGCTGGATGAAGTGTATATTCCTCAAAGAAGACTGTGTCAAGAAGTAAGGTGAGTTGTTTATGTAAGAAATACTTTTACTTTCCTTTTACCACACTTATCAAAGATACAATACATACAAAAGATGGTGGGTAGAGAGATTAAAATTGAAGTCGTGAAAAATGTTATTTCATTCAATAACTTCTGCTCTAAAGTAATAATTAATACATTATTTGTTGAAGTTACCAGCGTTAATTGTGAGAAACAAAAGTGCTTTTACTTTCTCTACATATGCCACATATATAGTAAGCAGAGACATATTTTATTCCACCAAAAATTTTGAACTCAAGATTTCAGCGTAAATATATGTTTTGAGGTCCCTGAATAAAAAAAACCTGTTTAGAAAAAAAGGTGTATTTGTTTAGATGGCATAACTCAAAAGCGAAAAGACCGATAAACACTAAATGTGATATTTACCAAAAATTTAACACGAAGATTTTCAAGAAAATTCTCCCATCCCAATTTACCCTTTACGTGGATTTTTAAGCATCTTATTTTTTTTTTCAAAAATGGCGCAAATAATGTTCATTAAAATGCTATATATTACAGATATATGCATGACAAACAAAATGTATATATTATTATTATTATTATTATTATTATTATTATTATTATTATTATTATTATAATTATTTGGGGGAGGGACCGTTTGCAAGATGTTTCTAGTTATTGGTTTAAATTATAAGCTACTTAAATTTTTCTCAAACAGAAGCTCATCCTTCATTTTATATCTCTTTTGTTTTACTCCTGGCCGTACAAAATAAAAACCAAATTTCAATTGTTTTATCACAGCGACCAGCTTTTAAAACATTTAACTATCGCTTTAACCTAGTTTATTCTCTTACTTTCCTTATACTTAAAAGGAACTAATACAACCATTGCTAATGCTTATCTCGATTACCACGATGAGATAAAGGAATAATCCTTGGTAACAATAGTTTGTAGAGAAAGTAATGTGAATGGAATATGTCAGATTCTTTACTCTGGAAGTTTAATTTAAGAACCTAATCTAACCTAATTGTATGAATGACAACGAATCAATAGTTGTACGGTTTCAGGTACATGGGACTTCTTTGGTCTGAACCACTACACGACCAACCTGGTGTACCAGGGTGTACCTGAGGAGATACCGTCTCAGAAGAGAGATGTTGGTGCCTTCACGTCTCTTGACCAAACCTGCGCAGCAGCCTCGTCTGAATGGCTTAAGGTCTGTTTGGTTATTAGGTTAAAGCTCTGTAATATAAATACAATCCAAATCCATCAAGAAGAGCAGACTATCAAACAAGTGCAGCTTCCCGCTCTTTCTTCGCATAATGTCGTGCTGTTTTTAGTTTTTAATGAGATTTTACTATAAAATCTGCAGCTAATGAGAAGAGAGAAATTCCACTCCACTAATTCACCTTTATCAATTTAGCACAGTTTTACTTTCTATCATTTTGTGAAAATTTGCAATTTCCGTCCATACAATTAAAAAAATCTGTTACCCAAAAGCATAGCTCAATTCCATACTGTATTATGTGTGAGGTGATCACGAACAGCTGAAAGTTTCCCAAATACTTCCCTATAATTTTGCCCACCAAAAGTTACCTCTGTCTGGCTAACACACAGTATTCCTCCGTCAGTAAATCTGGCTTATTCTAAAGGCGCCATGCCTTCTCGTCTACGAGCCAGGAGAGGAGTCCTGTTCACCACTACAGTATCATCTTACGATATCAATATAAACTCTTTCAGATCTTGTCCCAGCAAGGGAGGCTCCAAACAGATTGCTGCATACTTAACAGCAGACGAAAGTCTATTACCAATTATTTTTGGGAGAGGTGTGCAAACGGCTCAACATGTATTGTCCAGTAGAATTAGTCTGCCTCATTAGACAGTGGTAGCGCACATACCTCTGGCATGGAGGACTAGAGATCAACATTTGAGACCAGTGAGAGGATTTTTACCCCGCTGAGAGGACTGTGTGAATCCTTTCATCATCAGTGTCCCATGGAAGGGAAATGGCAACACCACCGCTGTATCATCTTGCCTGACTGCTGAGGATGAGTTGTGTTCTCTCCCGGCCATTGACAAATCTTCAGGTTGAAAACTCACCATCGGTATTAGAATTATGAAAAACAATAACATATTTTTCAGTGCTGCTTCTCTATACAGTATGTACATAGTACGTGTAGTCTATTAATATTTGTTTTGTTTCAGGTGGTACCATGGGGTTTCAGGAAACTGCTGGTCTGGATAAAACAACAGTATGGCAACCCACCAGTGTTTGTCATGGAGAATGGATACTCTGATGATGGAGAACTAGATGACCACGTGAGGATACGTTACTATGTGGTTAGTATGTTGCTTTAATAATAATAATGATAATAATAATAATGCACCTTTTCACATCCTTTAATCTGAAACGATGCTTGAATGATCGCAGGGTCCCTAGAGCTTAGAGTAAAAACTGGTCTTCCCAGGAGGAAGGAAAACACAGAACACCCTTATCTGAGCAAGGATGTGACATAAAGATGTATAGGAGAGTCCCCCCCACCCCCAAACTACCATTTACGTGAATAATTTTTACGTGTGTTTGGTTTTCTATAATACCATTTTAACAATTATGATTCAAATTCTGTATAGTAAAGACTAATAAAATGTACATTCTGAATTTCTTAGAAATATCCCTGATATTATATTAATTTTGAATGACTTTGTATAATTAATAAACTGTAAGAAGTACACTAAAACTTTCTACAGAAAAAAGTAGATCTTATTAGAACACGCCATTTATAACTTTTTTTGTAGAGTTAAACCTTTCCGATATATTCATTGTCATGATCAACATCGTTGTCGTCACCAAGTCATATCATTCACTGATGATTCCGTGCTTTTCGTATTATTTTGTGAACATGATTCACTTCCTTCTTCCATGTAGCCGCGTCCACCCTCGTCACAAAAGTGTATCTACCTCTAAAATTGTGCAGGTCTTATGTTCCCTCACGTACAAACACCAATAACCTATCAACAATAACAACAAATAATATGTAGCTTGCACAGAACAACTCAGCACGCGTGTTAGGAGTAAACAAACTGAGCACGTGGTTGGAATAGCCAGATATTGCGGCATCTAGATCCATTTCCGTTGTCCGACCGGAATGCTGCCTTGTGATTGGTTGAGAAAGTCAAACAGGTAAAGCTTTTCATCTGTTTTTGTGGGATACCAACTTAACTCCCAACTGTCAAGTGCAAGGATTCAGCGGCGGGGGTTGAAGCATTATCTTCTCTGTGACCCCCCAATAAGGATCGGTGATCTTATTTGATGACAGGGTGAAAATGGCCAAAGTCCATGCCTGCAGTTGAGTCACCTAGTAGACAGGAAGGGTTGTTAAATGACATTGTCGCTGTCCGTTGCGCGCCAATATGTCGCCGTTCATTTGTCTACCTCGGAGTCGGTCGAAATTAGCACCCGTGAAATACAAAGGTGTACATACCTCTGAAAAGTCATTTGGTGCGCCGGCTTTGCTCGTTCTTGTATAACACGAGTTTGACTCTCACTGAGGGGGAAAAAGAATGACTGGGGTATGTAACACGAGGCAGACTTAAAAATAGCTTCCACTCAATTCATAGTTTTATTAACCTTAGTTGATTGTTGAGGCACTACTCCCAACGAAGAAGTCTAAATATTAATAACTAGTGCTGGTTGCTAAGTTCATCGTTACTTCTGCATATTACGCGACTAACCAACTCGAGCGATAACATCACATACTCACGCGTCTCACACGAAGAATAACAATAATCTAAATCCTTGTAAGCGCATCGCTTAAATACCTTAAATCTCCAACATTGAACTCATTCCTGATTGGCTGAAAAGAAGCGCGAAAATGACGTTGTCATGTGATTAATTTTGTAAGTTCTTTGTTTTCAACTCATGTGACCGCTCTTTATAATGGAGAAGTCCCGAGCTGCTAACCTTTGGAAAACGAACCTCTCTCTAAAATTTACTCTGTTACTTATGTCTCTAGTCCGCTAAACACCTTGCTCTACAAAGGCAATTGTGTTACCAACATTAACAAAGAAAGTAACCTTGGCGAGCACAATAGCAACTTCTTCGCCTTAGGGTTTTGTATTCTACAAAGTGCTCAGTCTTGGCTACTGAAGCAGATATGTAACCTATACAAAAAAATATGATGTGTTCCATTCACATGACTTTCCCTACATTCTGCAACAAATGATTGTTAAAAAGCTTATGCTTCTATTTACTTCATGCTAATCGAGAAGAAATAGCATAAACAGTCTTCCCATGCAGGAATTTGTCAACTGCTGTCCATACAAACAAAGGAACTTCAGTCACATAGCAACCAGCTTTTGATTGTCACTTTAACCTATGGTACTCCCTTATTTCACTTCTACTTACAAGGAAGCAAGTAATAAGACTATTTCTGATCATTTTTTCTCCATTAACATGAAGTAAATAGAAGCATAAACTTTTTAACAATAATTTGTTACAGAGACGTAGAGAGTCATATGAATGGAACACATTAGAGTTTTTTTTTGGGGGGGGGGGTTTCAGGTGGACCCAAAACATGCATTTTCTGTGAAATCTCGGTATTTAATTTTTGGGTGCATTACAACACCTTCTCTATACACTATGGACATAGTACGTGTAGAGAACGTAAAAATATTTGCCTTCATATCACCTGAGGCACGTCTGCGATTTGTTAAGAATCACACTGACTCACCAGTGTGTGTGTGTGTTGTTGTTGTTGTACTTATTGAATGTTTATTTTCTCCTGCTGCAGGAATACATCACAGCAATGCAGCAGGCCATACACTTAGATGGCTGTAATGTGATTGGCTACACTGCCTGGAGTTTGCTGGACAATTTCCGGTGGAATGAGGGATATCTGTAAGTACCCCATCTTACTGTAATACGAGAGACAATCAATTCTTTAGAAAGTTATAAAAAAAAAAAAAAAAAAAAAAACTAATTAATTTTGGTATTTAATCTTTTTTTTATTCTTCGAAATAATCTTTTTTTTAGCTCAATACACTGTTCCCAGCATATCTCCAACTGTTTTAAGCCTTCCAAAAGGTACGATTTTGTGATGTCCTCTTCATTAGACGTGAATTGTTTTTCCGCTGAACCACTTTTTCAAGTGTGGAAATAGCATTAAAGTCACTGAGGCCCAAATTGGGTGAATTCGATGGATTTTGTTGTACTTCGAACCTTAACTCTACAATTTTGTCCATAGAAACTGCGCAGTTCTACGCCCTTGCATTGTCTTGATTGAAGACAATCTCTTTTCTTTGCCAGATGAGGGTATTTTTACTTGATTTCTCCGTTTAACCGCTGCAATAACGATGCAGAATACTTTCCATATATCGTTCTTCCTTTCTGATAGTAACCAAAGTAGTTGATTCCACGTGCATCCCAAAAAACCGAGGCCACCAGCTTTGCCTTCTTCGGAGCTGGTTCGCCTTTAAAAACCCACTCTTTCGACTCTACTGTTGTCTCTGGAGTGTAATAGTGTGTCCATGTTTCATTCACAGCTATGTATCCGCGCAGAAACTCATCAGGATTGCCAAATCAGCTTACAAATCCATCAGACGATTGTTTGTCCAAATACACACTTGTCTATATATCTAAAAATCCTTGTGTGTTATTTGCTGCCTGTGAGTCTGTAATGTTTGTCCAAACACACACTTGACTAGATATTTTTGTTGCAGAGAAAAGTTTGGACTATTTCAAGTGAATTTTACGGACCCAGCACGTCCAAGAGCTGCCAAAGAGTCCAGCAAACTATTTGCAGCTGTAGCCTCAACTGGCAGGATTCCCCCGCAGTACTTCAACTACAGCATACACAGTGATACCAACTGTAAGCCAGTTGTACCTATAAAGTAACATTCCTGTTGTCAGTCACTTGTAAAATATAACTTTACTGTAACTCAAATTCAGATTAATTTATTGTTTGTAGAGGTTACATAAACCTATTACACATTGTCAGGTATAAATATATGTATTAAATATTTACAGCAGAAACATCAATTTATTCTATGGAATAAAATACGTTATCACCTAGATATTTGTATAACCTTTTACTCTATGTACATAGTTTATTGAGAAACTATTTGATACCGAAGTTTCATTGGGCATATAAGTTTTGAGACCCCTGAATCCAAAAGAAGCATTTTCACATTATCTACCCGTACTATCCACATAGTGTATAGAGAAAGTATTGCACTCCACCCAAAAATTCGATACCGAGATTTCACCGGAAATACATATTTTCGAAAAGACCGTTGAATACCAAATTTGGTATTTAAGTTTGGTAGCTTCCAAGGATGTGACACAAAGATTTTCAAGAAAATTCCCCCACCCCCAACTACCCTTTACTTGAAACTTTTTTCGAAATTTTTCTCTATTTTGATTACAATATCGTATATTAAAGATATTCACCTGACAAATAAAATATATATTTTGAATTTTCTGGGAATAGCCTCTAAAGAATATTTTATTCTAGATTAGGTAATGTTACGGATTTTTGCATAACTGCTAAACCGTAAGAGAAGGGGGGAAAAAATACCACACAAAAGCACACGTTAAATGACGTTAAAGCACACAATTTACACTATTTACAGTTTTTTCGTGGAGTTGATCGTGCTTTTAGATATTCCTTGTTATTTGTTACATCTTTAAAAAACTTACACTTTTCTCATACAGGAATGTCAACTCGTGTCCACACAAACAAAGGAACGTCAGTCACATAGCAACCAGCTTTTGACTGTCACTTTAACCTGTGCTACTCCCTTATTTCGCTTCTACTTACAAAGAAGCAAGTAATAAGGCTATTTCTGCTAATTTTTTCTCGATTAGCATGAAGTAAATAGAAGCATAAGCTTTTTAACAATAATTTGTTGCAGAGATGTAGAGAAAGTCATGTGAATGAAACACATCAGATTTTTAAAATAAGGCCAGTGAGTCTGTCTGTGGAGAGCTCAAAAATGAAGTCTCTTAAATACCAGACTTGGTATTGAGTGTAACGATTTTGATTAACATGCCATATACATGACAAATAACTTTTGCATAGCTGGACCATCCTAAGAAAGCCTACCACACCCTGTAAGGAGTCCATGATGATGGGTGGAATATGGCGCTTCTTCTGTCCACCGGCGGCGGAGCTGGACTGGTGTGCAGGAGTTACGGGTTTCCCCTTTTTGCCCACGACAATAAAGTCATCGCTGACTTGCTTCGTCCTCCCCCAAGATGGATGAGTGGAAGGAAAAGACCGGAACTCTTGTGACTGCACCGTCACAATCTGACAAGTTGCCTGGAGATCGCTCTCGGGACTTGCTTGGTTTTCGGCCTTCCTTGGCAGGAGAGGGCTTCATGATGGGTAGTGAAGACACACACAACTAGCCTACAGGCAGCAGGTGCCGGTCAAGGTGGCTGTGGCCTTGCTCTGGCCTGGAGATCGCTCTCGGGACTTGCTTGGTTTTCGGCCTTCCTTGGCAGGAGAGGGCTTCATGATGGGTAGTGAAGACACACACAACTAGCCTACAGGCAGCAGGTGCCGGTCAAGGTGGCTGTGGCCTTGCTCTGGCCTGGAGATCGCTCTCGGGACTTGGCAGGAGAGGGCTTCATGATGGGTAGTGAAGACACACACAACTAGCCTACAGGCAGAGGGTGCCATTCAAGGTGGCTGTGGCCTTGCTCTGGCCTGGAGATCGCTCTCGGGACTTGCTTGGTTTTCGGCCTTCCTTGGCAGGAGAGGGCTTCATGATGGGTAGTGAAGACACACACAACCAGCCTACAGGCAGAGGGTGCCGGTCAAGGTGGCTGAGGCCTTGCTCTGGCCTGGAGATCGCTCTCGGGACTTGCTTGGTTTTCGGCCCGGAGGCTGGTTCCCGTTCCTTGGCAGGAGAGGGCTTCATGATGGGTAGTGAAGACACACACAACTAGCCTACAGGCAGCAGGTGCCGGTCAAGGTGGCTGTGGCCTTGCTCTGGCCTGGAGATCGCTCTCGGGACTTGCTTGGTTTTCGGGCCCGGAGGCTGGTTCCCGTTCCTTGGCAGGAGAGGGCTTCATGATGGGTAGTGAAGACACACACAAGTAACCTACAGGCAGCAGGTGCCGGTCAAGGTGGCTGTGGCCTTGCTCTGGCCTGGAGATCGCTCTCGGGACCATCTTGGTTTTCGGGCCCGGAGGCTGGTTCCCGTTCCTTGACAGGAGAGGGCTTCATGATGGGTAGTGAAGACACACACAAGTAGCCTACAGGCAGCAGGTGCCGGTCAAGGTGGCTGTGGCCTTGCTCTGGCCTGGAGATCGCTCTCGGGACTTGCTTGGTTTTCGGCCTTCCTTGGCAGGAGAGGGCTTCATGATGGGTAGTGAAGACACACACAACTAGCCTACAGGCAGCAGGTGCCGGTCAAGGTGGCTGTGGCCTTGCTCTGGCCTGGAGATCGCTCTCGGGACTTGCTTGGTTTTCGGGCCCGGAGGCTGGTTCCCGTTCCTTGGCAGGAGAGGGCTTCATGATGGGTAGTGAAGACACACACAACTAGCCTACAGGCAGCAGGTGCCGGTCAAGGTGGCTGTGGCCTTGCTCTGGCCTGGAGATCGCTCTCGGGACCATCTTGGTTTTCGGGCCCGGAGGCTGGTTCCCGTTCCTTGGCAGGAGAGGGCTTCATGATGGGTAGTGAAGACACACACAACTAGCCTACAGGCAGCAGGTGCCGGTCAAGGTGGCTGTGGCCTTGCTCTGGCCTGGAGATCGCTCTCGGGACTTGCTTGGTTTTCGGGCCCGGAGGCTGGTTCCCGTTCCTTGGCAGGAGAGGGCTTCATGATGGGTAGTGAAGACACACACAAGTAACCTACAGGCAGCAGGTGCCGGTCAAGCTGGCTGTGGCCTGCCGGTTACGCCTGAAGCTGCCCAATAGGGTCGCTTCCTGTAGTAGCGGCGGACCAATCAGGATCTAGATGTTCTTGAAGCCAGTTGCTGGTTGAAAGTGTAGTATGAAGACCTAAGACTTCCTAGCTGCTGCTGAATGGTGGTAAGAAGCACCGAGGTTTGCTGCGACTCTGGAGCCACCTCTTCACTCGTTCGCTCCTCACCGCAGAATGAGCGAGCGAGCGAGCGAGTCTGGTAGGCTCGTGGTGAGCCTAGGTGTTGTTGCTGTGTATCTACCCTGGTAAGGGTTTAACCACAGGAATGAGGTGAAGGTTGAGGAGGTAGACCAGACCAGAGCAGTTGGCAGCCCGACCTGTGTTAGACGTGTAGAGAAAGTAAAAAAACAGAGATCCTACACTCCAGCAAGAAAAACACTAGCAGCTGTTTTTCAAGTCAAAGCTACCATATAACCACGCGCCCGCGCTCATGCGGACCTTTATTCGAATACAAGGTTCCTAAAACATGTATTTCTGGTGAAAAATCGGTATCGAACGTTTTGGTCTATTACAATACCTTCTCTACACACTATGTAATTATTACCATACGAGTTAAAGGGGGTCTATAAAGAAGGAAACAAATTCTGATGTGTTCCTTTCACATGACTTTCGCTACGTGTTCTTTAATTACTTCATGCTAATCGAGATATTAGTAAGTAGGAGGGAAATAAGGGAATACACTCGCCTAAAACGATATTCAAATTAAATAAGTTTTATGGAAATATAGAGGTCGTTTGATTTATATTGTTTAACGCCCGCTTTTGGTACATATGGCTTGACACTGGTGATACATGGAAAACCCGTCCCTCGCCGCTTTGTCCACCACAAATGTTACATGTGGTTGCCTGGGATCGAACCCTTGGTGAGAGGCGAGTGGTCTAACTGCGCGGCGTTATCCAGATGCTTGTAGTAACATCCGCCGATCAAAAGTGACATATCTACCAGGACTATACCTCATAGTGACAACAGACAGTTGAAACACGCTAATTATTACAAAGAGTTTTATTTATGGACTTTTTAACTGCAGCGTCCCATTTTATACGGGCGTGAAAGATGCTTAATTTTGCTCAGAGGCCTCTTCTTGACGTTCTTTTACTGGATACACTGGCACTAGATTTTTGAGCCATATAATAATCCACCGGCCTCCGCTGGGTTCGAACCCGCGACCTTGGAAATCAGAGACCAGCATGCTAATGTCGTAATACTAATACAAACATGCTTTTCTACGTTACACAAACACGAAATGCTACATTTCTGAGAAAGGTTGTTTTGTGAACCAACTGTTCGTATTTCCAGAATCTTAAAATCAATGATTGCAAAAATTGCTTGAACAGAATCTGGCAAAGATGTTCCCTATCAATATTGTATGTGTTGCTAAATCAGCTATCCTTTAGAGTATCAACCCCGTGAAAGAGCCAGACAGACGAATGGTGGAGTGTGAGCAAATGAAATCTGTCGATTGTTGAAATGAATAGCTACACACAACTCTTGTGAGGCACGTTCATTCATTATATCCTGCACCATGTTATCTTCTTACTCATTCTCAAGCCTTCTCGTCTGGATTAACCTCCCTTTGTAGGTCGATCCGACTACAAAAATTCCATATGCTTCGTTTGTACCTGAACATCGAATGCGTGCGTGTCTGGTAGGCTCATGGTGAGCCTGGGAGTTGTTGCTGTGTACCTACCCTGGTAAGGGTTTAACCACAGGAATGAGGTGAAAGTTGAGGTTTTATTTTGAGGTTTTGAGTGTTGGTGTTAAGGAGGTAGCGCTGGTAGGCTCCTCGAGCGGTTGCATTTTCAGGAGCAGCATCCTTTCCTCTGCTCCGCTGGTGTTTATTTATTTATTTAAATATGGTGGTGAATTTTGATAGACCTCTCCCAATGGGAGGGGGGAGTGCTTTGTTCAGCTATTACGCTGTTGGCTGGTTTATAGCCGTTGTTACCGTGGTGCCCACAAGCCATGCGGGGAACCCGGAACCGCCTCTTTCGGCGTTCAGAGGGTAAGTACTCCCCCAGAGATCTGACAAGTGCGTTCTCATGTTCGCCCAATCTGGCGTAGAATTTTTGAGCCCAGCGCCTATTAACATCTTCCACATATGGGAGGGCCGAAGCTTCATGTAGTAGCCTCAAAGGGAAACGTCGACATACAGAATATATGGACCGGAGTCCTCTATTCTGCACCCGCTGTAACCAGAGAAGCCAGGAGTCTGCTGCCATACCCCACACTTCGCAGGCATAGAGCATCAGGGGGACTATAAGCGCCTTGAAAAGCGTAACTTTAAGTGAACCGGCATCTGGGAGGCCAGCACAGGGTAAAGGGAGGCTACCGCCCCCTTCGCCCTGTCCGACGTTCCGCGCACGTGTTCACGAAAAGTTAGGCCCTTATCAAGAATGACGCCCAAGTATTTGATGGAATTCCCCCACTCTATCCTTTGGCCCCGATAGGAAAAGTTGGGTATCTGGTTTATTTCGGGGCGTTTTCTGCTGAACAGAACAGCATGATTTTTGCCCGGATTAACGGACATCCGCCACTGTCTGCACCAGTCCTGGACGAGACGGAGGTGTCTCTGTATGGGGTTGAAGGCTCTGCGTATGTTCCTTTCGGTGTGGTAGAGCAGGACGTCATCAGCAAACTAGGCCATGTTGACGCCCTGCACCGTAGGGAAGTCTGCCATATAAAGGCTAAACAAGGTGGGTGATAGTACAGAGCCTTCTGGGACTCCGCCTCGTAGGGGTTTAGGTGTAGATGTTTGCCCCGCAACTGCAACTACAAAGGTGCGCTGGTGTAGGATGCTGTGTATGATGTTGATTAACTGTGTGTGTAGGCCAATCTGGATGAGTTTAAACAGGAGACCCTCATGCCAGGTGGTTGAGAAGGCCTTCTCGACATCCAAAGACACCGCCGGCGTGAAGGCCCCGTCCTGGAACCCCAGGGCGGCAGTCTCCACCACCCGCAGCAGCTGTTGGGTTGTCGAGTGCCCAGGACGGAATCCAAACTGATGGAGAGGGATGGCTTGAATGTCGACTACCTGCGGCGACAAGCGGTGTAGAACTAACCTCTCGAAGGCCTTCGAGAGGGTGGGTAGGAGGCTAATGGAGCGGTAGCTGGAAGGAAGTGCAGGGTCCTTACCAGGCTTCAAAATGCACACCACCCGTGCCACCTTCCACTCGCGCGGAAAGTGACCTAAGGTGAGGCACATGTTGAATACCTTGGTGAGGTACAGCACTGCTCTGAATGGAAGGTTGCTGAGCATGGCGGGTGTCAGCCCGTCCTGCCCGCAAGCCTTTTTGGTGTTGAGACGCCGGAGTGCGCCTTGGACTTCACTAGGGCGGATGATTGGTAGGGGGTTCTCCGCTTCATGAGGCTGTTGCCGCAAGTAGCGGTCCACGTCCTCATGAACACGGGCAGTGAAGAGTACGTCCTGGGGGTCCTCTCTCGGCCTGCAGGTGTCCTCTATGTAGCTCGCAAACACATTTGCTTTGGCTTGTGGTTCGTAAACAAGGCCAAGATTGCCTTGAAGCGGGGAGTGGTACTGATTACGTTGGCGTCGGAGGCTTTTTGCGATACGCCAGACGTCGCAACCCTCCAGGTCTTGCACGACCATTGTGGCCTCCCACGCTTGCACACGGAGCTCGCGTAGTCGGACACGAACCTCCCGACGGAGGCGCCGCAAAAGACCCCGATTATGCAAATTGGAAATGTCAACCATTTTGCCAATTTTCCAGGCCATTTCAATTTCCATTGTGTAATTATTAAATTAAACAATTTTATGTGTTCCATTCACATGACTTTCTATACATCTCTACAACAAATTATTGTTAAAAAGCTTATGTTTCCATTTACTTCATGCTAATTGAAAAAAAAAAATTAGCAGAAATAGTCTTATTACTTGCTTCCTTGTAAGTAAAAGCGAAATAAGGGAGTAGCATAGGTTAAAGTGATAGTCAAAAGCTGGTTGCTATGTGACTGAAGTTCCTTTGTTTGTATGGACAGGAGTTGACAAATTCCTGTATGAGAAAAGTATAAGATTTTCAAAGCTGAAACCAAAACAAGGAATGTCTCAAAACGACCAACTCCACGAAAAAAAAGAAAAAAAAAGAAATGTATATTACATAAATTGTGTGTTTTAACGTACTCTATATTTTTTGTGTAGTAAGTTTCTGTCCATCTCTTACGGTTTAGCAGCTGTTCAAAATTCCGTAAAATTCATCCAGAATAAAGAAGTCTTCAGAGGCTATTCCCAGAAAATTCAGGATATACGTTTTATTTGTCAGGTAAATATCTATCTTTTACGATATTTTAATCAAAATCGTTAGAGCCATTTTTGAGAAAATCAAAATGTTCGAAAAATTTTCCATTTAAAGCGTAGTTGGGGATGAGGGGATTTTTCTCAAAATCTTCGTTTCGCATCCCTGGAACATACCAACTTTAAATACCAAGTTTGGTATTTTACCGACTTTTCGTGTTTGAGTTATCTTGTTCACATACACACGGACACACTCACGGACCTTTTTCTGAAAATGCTTTTTTTAAATACAGGGGACCCTAAACATATATTTCCGGTGAAATCTCGGTATCGACTTTTTGGGTGGAGTGCAATACCTTCTCTATTCTCTATGTACATAGTACGTGTAGAGAAAGTAAAAAGTAAAGATGTGCCTTGAGATAGGGATTCTGAAGTTGAGAAAATATCCTACTGCCCACTGGATTTACTTTTGGAACTGTTCTCTGCCTTTTGGGGGAACGCGACACGTTTTGCAACAATGCTGCCACAGCTCAACGACTCCTTGTTGCCTGGCATTGTCAAAACAAAGGCCTACGACACCCGTTCATCGCTACCAAATCAACAAGTTCGGTTTTCATTTCCTCACTATGCGTATATCTTACTAACACACATTCATTATCTTTCAACTCTTTATTCAAATCATCCTTGATTTTTGAAGAGAGAACATTTTGAACACTTGTACATTTAGTGCATCCTTTAAAATTCAATTTAGACACTTCAACGATATGCTGAATGGACCTGAAACTGAAGTTATGGGCGGCAACGGTACCACTTTTGTCTTCTTGACTGTGCGAAATATCTGTAACGTAAGAAACGAAAGAATTGGAGGTACTGCATATTTTGTTTATTATACCAAGTTATTATTTTAAACAATAAAATTATCATATTTATGAATGTCAACACTATAAGTCTCAGAAAAAAAAATATAGCTTGTTAAGGTAATTTTGGCCTATCTTACTGACGAAAATGTATCTTTTGATTAAATGAAAAATCAAATTAAAATGAACGTCCCTCAGTAAAACATAGATATATTAGTTTACCAATTACCTGAGAAGTGTTTGTGTTGTCAGTAGCTTTTAGATTATTCTTGTGTTTCCGGCTTTCACTATGTTTCAAAAGATCACTTCTTTTTGCCCCCAAAAGAACACTACATGCCCTGCAGTTTGCGTTTGCACTGTCGTCTGTAACTGGTTGTAACCATTTCGAAAAATGTCTTCTTTCAATCACTTGTCCGAAAACAACTGTTTTCTCGCTTTCTTCTCATCTTTCGAATTCTCTTTTTTTCTTAGGGGTGGAGTACACTTTATCACTCATTATAAACTATTAAAAGTAACGTACTATTCGATTTAGTCGGCCTGTGCCTTCGATGAGCGAGCCCAAGGTATAGTTTAGGTTATAAGAAACCTTTTGTAAACTGTATAATGCCTATTGTCAGGACGGACGCCGGACGCTTGCATTAAATAAATATTAACACGAGTTATCAACTTATCTTTTACGTGAGAGATAACTTGAGCGTACTTCCCTTAGCATAATTGCCTAACAGAGGCGATAAGTTGGTTGGCTTTTTGTTTTATTAAAAATTGACAAAAGTCACTATATTTTCCCACTTTTTCGTTTTTCTCAGCAATATTTCCCCGAAGACTTAAATTCCGATAGGTTACTTGCCTTAAAAGTCACTGAAATATCACTGATGAACTCACTAAGTTCTGTAATAGGAAATTATTATTTAAATTCAGTTTGTTAGAGCAACTGTCCAGTATTTATAAGTGTCTCTACAAAGAAACTTCGTTCATCACATCTCTACTTTTGCCCTTGTTAATGAAGTATTTCTATCTTCTGTTAATGTCTGGATTAACCTCACTTTGTAGGTCGATGCAACTATAAAAGTTGATAAATGTTTCATGACAACCAGTTATTTTTCCTACTCCAGTCCAGAAAAATGTTAACGTTTATTTATTATTCAGTTACAGGTCTTAGGATTCCAATTGTCATTAATTTTAAGTGACAATCACCAAAATTGTGAAATTATAATGCCTAACCTTACGTATTTTACCTGTATCTCCAATATCTAAAGTCGAATATTTAAGCTCTTTAGAGTTTTTTTGTATTATTTCACCCTATTTGCTCATACAAACCATACAGATAAATACACCTATGCTGCCAACTAGTATCCACCAGGCTGATATAGTTCAGATTTATTTTCCTAGATGGCAGAGTTCAATTGGTACATTCTCTTGGCGTACTATTTGAAGAAGCTGTAATTTGGACCGCAGGAATGAATCCGTGGATAAATAACTTTTGATTATATTTGTGACACTAAAGTAAATCTCTTAAATATGTATCAAGAGATAGAACTACTAAGATTATAATTCAGTGAACAGATATTTTATTGAGAATATTACTTTTCTCGATGTTGGCAGACTTGTAACTATTTCTTTCTTCTTCTTCTTCTTTCTCTAACACCTCGATCCATCTATTGTGTCTTTTTGAGAGTTTAAATTGGCAGCCTGAGATTGCACAATCTTATTCCATTCTATATGTAAAAAGCTTCTACATTATGTACAAATTATGTAGATATTATACGTTTAAATAACTATGGAATCAAAAAAGGAGCTACAAAGTTTTCAAATGTAGCCAACCATAAATAACCAAATAGAAGCTTGCGAAGAAAAGGCATGTGTGTATAAACGGTCTAACCTTTACTTTTTTTAATAACCTATTGTGTTCCATTCACATTACTGTAACAAATTATTGTTAAAAAGCTTTTGCTTATATTTACTACATTGTAATCAAGATAAAAATTAGCAGGAATAGTCTTATTACTTGCTTCCTTGTAAGTAGAAGCGAAATAAGGGAGTACCATACGTTAAAGTGATAGTCAAAAGCTGGTTGCTATGTGACTGAAGAAATAGTAAAGGGTCAGAATAATAAATACATAAGATGTGTATTCCAATATTCTTTATTAATTCTAATAAGGTATATTGTATATTAAAACACTTATTATATACTTTACAGTATATTTTTATACTCATAGATTCCATTTCCTTTCTTTGTATAGACACGAGTTGACAAATTCCTGAGTCGGAAAAACAAAAGTTTTTTTAATGCTGAAACCAAAAACAACGAATATGTCAAAACCGATCAACTCCACGAAAAAAAATGTATGACATAAATTGTGTGTTTTTATTTGCCCTACATTTTTGTGTTTAAAGTTTTTGTCTATCTCTTACGGTTTCGCAGTTAAACAAAATTCCATAAAATTCATCCAGATTAGAGTAGTCTTCAGACGCTATTTCCAGAAAATTCAATATATACATTTTATTTGTCAGGTAAATATCTTTAATATACGATATTTTAATCAAAATCGTTAGAGCAATTTTTCAGAAAATAAAAATTTTCGAAAAAACTTCCATGCAAAGGATAACCTTGCGGTGGGGGGACTTTCTTCAAAATCTTTGTGTCGCATCCTTGTAAGATACCAAACTTAAATACTAAATTTGTTATTTAACGGTCTTTTTTGAGCTATACTGTCCATACTGTCCACACACATGGACATTTTCCTTTTTTTTTATTTTTTATTTATTTTTTATTTTTTTTATTGGATTCAGGATCACCGAAAACATGTATTACCGGTGAAATCTAGGTTGTCTCGAATTTTTGAGTACATTGTAATACTTTCTCTATACCCTATGTACATAGTACGTGTAGAGACAGTAAACAGATATCTACAGTCTAGGGCGATTCATGAACGAATCGTTCACCAGGGTAGGCTAAAAGACAAGGCGACGATTCATGAACGAACCGTGCACAAGGTTACTGCGCTTAGCCAAGTGAGATTCTTTGTTGCCAAGCCGAGTGCGTACTGGAAATTACCATGGAATCTGACGTTATATCGTCTGTCTGGCTCTGGTTAGCGAAAATAGAAAACCACTGCCATTGTTGAGTTCTGACGATACGGAGTTAACGGCGATGGTTAATTTTTAAAGACAATAGCGTATAATGGAAAGCGCAGTAAATCGAATCGTAAACATTTCCAATGAAACTACAGCACCGCATCCCAGGAAAGGATCAGTAACTATTTTACTGAACATTATTAAATATATAATACATTGTATTGTGTGGGGTAGATATTATACCAAAATTGTTAATGGAGGGAAAAACAGATATTTTAAAATTCCGGAATTAAACAAATTAATATGTGCGTTTAAATTACATAATTTAACATCGTTAACACTAAATGTAGGTATAAGAACATCTTACCTCTAATATTAAAAGTACCCCAAAAGAGTACAGTGTTTTCTATAAATTAGTGTTTATGCTATAGGAGCTGCCACGCGACTACCATCCCCTTATAACCTAACAAGAGCACACAGGAGCCATGACGACCATTTATGAATCGATCACTGCTCGACCCAACTTCAAACCTTAGTTTCCAGATTACATAAATCTGCCTAAAAGTACGTTATCAACTATTATACCGATTATTATATCGTTAGTCGCTCCGGCTACAAAAAAAAAAAAAAAAAAATTCAAATAATCATCTATTCTCAGCAAAATAAATGTCATAAATTTTATTATTTTGATACAGGCCTTAGGAGTTCTCTTGGCATTGCTTTTACATTACAATCAACAACATTTCGAAATAATAATACGTAAACTTAGGCATTTTATATGTATCTAGATTATCTTAAGTGGGACAAATAAAATGTTTACCCTGTTTTTGTATTATTTCAACTTATTTGATTATACGAATGTACTGGACAAATAGACCTGTGCTGTTATCTGTAGTTGATCACCTTGAATAGTTCAGTTTTATTTCTTTAAATGGTAGAACTGCAATTGGAAGGTTCCTTTGGGTGGCGAACTTTTTGAAGAAGCTGTAATTTGGACCGCAGGAATGAATCTGTGGATAAATAACTTTCGATTATATTTGTGACACTAAAGTCAATATCTTAAATATGTATAAAGAGATAAAACTACCAAGATTATAATTCAGTGAACAGATATTTTATTGAGATCACTTTTAAAGTTTTCAAATGTGGCCAACCATAAATAGCCAAATAGATGCTTGAGAAGAAAAGGCATGTGTGTAAAAACGGTCTAACCTTTACCTTTTTTTTTTTAATAATCTAATGTGTTCCATTCACATGACTTTCTCTACATCTCTGTAACAAATTATTGTTAAAAAGCTTATTCCTCTATGTGCTTCATGCTAATCTAGATAAAGATTAGCAGATCGGTCTTATCACTTAGTTCCTTTAAGCAGAAGGGAATACACTAGGCTAAACCGACAGTCAAATGTTTTTAAAGTGTGGTTACTATGGGAATGAAATCCGTTTCTTTGCGTGGCCAGGAGTTGACAGTTCCCGTACTTGAAAAGTTTGAGTATTTTAAAGCAAACTAGTAAGGAATACATCGAAAGCTGTTAGCTATACGAAAAAAATGTCATAAATTGTGTGTTTTAAGGAGATCTACATTTTTTCTGTAGCTCTTACGGTTTATCTTGTTTATGCAAAAGTCATCCAGAATAAATAGATGTTCAGAAGATATTTCCAGAAAATTCAAGATATACATTTTATTTGTCATGAAAATATGTTTAATATACGATATTTTAATACAAATCTTTATAGTCATATGTGGGATAATTTTCAATTTTTTTTCCATGTATAGAATAGTTGGGGGTGGGAGGATTTTCTTGAAAATGTTTGTGTCGCATCCTTGGAAGATACCGAATTTAAATACCCAGTTTGGTATTCAACTGTGTTTTAATTGTTGAGCAATGCTGTCCACAGACACACACACACAAACGTGTATTTCTGGTGAAATTCCCGTTATCGAATTTTTGGACACTACCTTCTCTATGCGCTGTGCAGAGAAAATAAATTTGAGGTGAATACATTAACCCTAGCTGTAATATAATGCATCACAGTGGGAGCTGATATTTCTTTATCATCTACCATTCTAGTCTACGGTTCCGAAAGTCGCGGGTTCAAATCCTTAGTTTCCTTTCGAAGGAAGCCACGCTAAGGCCTGACGACTTCCGCTCATAAAAGAACTTCAAGCCTGATAAAGAGGCCTCTGAGTAAAACTAAGCAGTCTTTCATGCCCAATATAGAATGGAATGCTGAGAACCGTTAGTTAAAAGAATGTCAAAATTTAAATTTAGTTTCTCTAGCCCGAATGTAAAATCTACATAGTGGATAGAGAAGGTATTGTATTCCACCCATTAATTCGATCACGAGATTTCACCGGAAATACACGTTTGGGGCTCCTGAATGACGGGGAGAAAAAAAAAAAAGCATTTTTACTTTCTCTACACGCATATAGAAGGTATTGTAATGCCTCCAAGAATTCGATACCGAGATTTCACCGGAAATACATGTTTTGTGACCCCCTGAATAGAAAAAAAAACTTTTTAGAAAAATATCTCTGTGTCTGTGCAGCATAGCTCAAAATCGAAAAGTCCGTTAAAAACCAAACTTGGTATTTAGGTTTGGTATTTTCCAAGGATGGGACACAAAGATTTTCAAGAAAATACTCCACCCCCAACTACTCTTTACATGACTTTTATTCAAAATTTTGATTTTCTAAAATATGGCTATAACGATGAAATATCCTATATTTAAGACATTTACATGCTAAATAAAATATACATCTTTAATTTTCTGGGAATAATCTCTAAATGCCTCTTTATTTTTGATTATTACTTTCTCCATACGCACTATGTATATAGTGTATAGAGAAAGTATTGCACTCCACCAAAAATTCGATACAGAGATTTCACCGGAAATATGTTTTAGGGTCCCCAATATCCAAAAAAGCATTTTCACAGAAAGGTCTGTGTGTGTGCGTGTGTGTTTGTGAACACGATAACTCAAAAACAAAAAGTCGGTAAAATACCAAACTTGGTATTTACGTTTAGTATCTTCCAGGGATGCGACACGAAGATTTTGAGAAAAATCGCCTCACCCCCAACTACCCTTTACATGGAACTTTTTTCGAAAATTTTGATGGCTCTAACGATTTTGATTAAAATTTCGTATATTAAACATATTTACCTGACAAATAAAATGAATATCTTGAATTTTCTGGGAATAGCCTCTGAAGAGAAGTTTATTCTGAATGAATTTTACTAAATTTTGAATAACTGCTAAACCGTAAGAGATGGACAAAAACTTACTACACAAAAAATGTAGAGCACGTTTAAACACACAATTTATGTTATTACATTTTTTTCATGGAGTTCGTCGTTTTTGTGACATTCCTTATTTTTGGTTTCTGCTGTGAAAAATTTTTACTTTTCTCATACAGGAACTTCTCAACTCATATCCGTATAGACAAAGGAACTTCATTGACATAGCAACCAGCTTTTGACTATCACTTTAATCTACAGGTGTCCCTTATTTCGCTTCTGCTTACAAGGAAGCCAGTAATTAGATTATCTCTGCTATTTTTTTCTGATTAGCATAAAGTAAATAAAAGTATAAGCTTTTTAAGAATAATTTGTTGCAGGGATATGGAGAAAGTCATGTGAATGGTCCACATCAGATTTTTTTTATTGAATTTTACATAACTGGTAAACAGTAAGAGATAGACAAAAAACTTAAACAAAAAAAAATATAAAACACAATTTATGTCATATACACTTTTTTCATAGAAATGGCTTTTGAGATATTCCTTGTTACCAATTTTAATTTTCAAAATACTTAAAACTTTTCTCATATTGGAGCTTGCCAACACTTGACCATTCAAAGAAAATTATTTCAATCCCATAGCAACCCTATTTTAAAACATTTGACTGCTGGTTTAGCCTAGTGTATTCCCTTATTTACCTTCTACTTATAAAGGAACTAAGTAATAAGACCGTTTCTGCTAAAGTTTTGGCATTAAATACAAGAATAAGCTTATTAACCATAATTTGTCACAGAGAAGTAGAGAAAGTCATGTGAGTGGAGCACATCAGATTTTTATGTAGAGCTAAACATTTTTGAGATATTCCTTGTTGATTTCTAAAACGAGATGTCCTTGTCAGTTTTATTTCTTTTGTTTTACTCCTAGCGATGTAAAGATCAAAATTATTACAGATATAAATTATGGTTGTGCACATTCAAAGTTCAATAAAGGAAACTGAATGAAATGGGGAAAATACTTTCAGAGATTTATATTGCATGTAATGAATGAGGAAGGAAAACTGGGACCTCTACAGTGAAAAAGCCTTTTAACTAATTTTTCAACAACCATAACGAAGTAAGCAACACCAATTTGGAATAGTTTATTCTCCACTAAGAATACATTAAAAAAACATTTTTGTTTTGTTCAATAAAGGAAAAGTAAGAGTTGAAAACAACTTTACAAATTGAAACATTTACAGAGTGTATACAAAATAAGTTAATACAATAATTGAACATTTTAACACTTCCTAGTTGATCAAAGATCATTTTTAAACAACTTAAAATTGGCATTGCAGGCTTTAATGAATACAAGTTTCATACATTTGTGAACTGCTTGAAGGAAATGTATGTTAACCAATGTTTTGAACAATTGAGCCCTGCTAGGGATTGTCAAACCAGCACCACACTTTGATCATGTTCATTTGTTTACCTGCAAATATGTTTTAAACATTTTGTTTATCTCCTCATTGCACCATTTTCCCCAACTCAGTTTGGAAACTAGACATTTACCATTAAAAACCAACACATTTTCAGTTTCAACACTTGAACTGCTTTACCAGTGCACTGTGTTTTTGTTTTACACATTTGCTAATACCTTTACATATCTTTAATGTTTATGCCATTCACTTTGCTGATAACCGTTACTATCTGTTTTCAGTCTGAACATTTGAGGTTATGTTACACCATCACTTGTACATGTACATTGTGCAGCTTCAACAAATTCCCACTATATATATATATATATAATATATAACTATACTTTGGCTATGTAAACAGCAGTATGTATCAATATTACCAATGTTTTACTCTTTCTGCAAGTTTGTCTTATAGTCTTAGTTGAACATTTTTTTAATTACCTTGTTTCAAATGTAATGAGTCGCCTGTGTGTTCAAACCAACTTATACCTTCTTATCACCACACACACCATATAATGGGTGTTAACTTAATCTTACAACAACTTGCCAGCGCCACACAGAGCACCACTTTCCTTGATAATGTGGCAACTCTGCTCAAGACCAAGGTTTAATATCTTAGTTACCCCAACAATGGGCAATTTCCAATTTTTACACCACTAGATGCATTTTTTGCACATTTAAGAACCTGCTGTTCATAATGCAACTGTTTTTTATATCAAAATGTTGCATTATATTTACCTTTATTATATGTCAATCATATTTTTAGCCTTAGCATACCAGTTTTCCATAATACTTATGTTGGATCCAACATTTGTACCGAATCAGAAATTTAATAACACCTTTTAATGGTTGTATATTAATTTTTTACCAAGTTAACCTCTAAATTATAACAAGTTTTTGTAGAATATTACCTCTTTCAAGTTTAACCTTAATTGCATTCTGTTTTCTGCTGCATTTTTGCAGTATATTTGTCTGTTTTATTACATCTGTTTTTCATTATATTGTCTTGCAGCATTTCATCAAGCTCTTATTATTCACTGCTCGTATATAGCTTTTGCAGCGAATTTGGAGGAACATTTGTTCTGAGTATATTTCGTGTCCAGGGAGCCGAGAATCATAAGATTTTCTGATTATTCTCTAAACATTTGCAAATGTTTGATTGTTTCTGTCTTGATATTACCCTCAAGAAATATTTGTAAACAATTTTAGGTTATGCTCAACGCCTTTCCATTCACAACCTAGCAATTTCCGTCAGTACTCCACCATCACAAGATGCATCTTGTTTTTAATTGTTACAATAAACACCACCTCCTGTATTACTCACACTCTTCAGTTTTCAACATAATCATCATTTTGCCAAGCATTCCCAGTTCCCAATCTCATTCTTGCTCTTAACGTACAGATTTGCGTTTACCAACTTCATTATGTGTTTTCCAAGTTAAACATCAAACACAAACTTGTATTAGAGATACTTTTACAAGAAGTCTTTTCCTCTCTGCATAAACCCTGCACTTTCTAAGACCAATCAGTTTTAAGAAGAGCTTATTATTTACCTATAGGTATATATTTTTCTACACATTTGTATATAACATCTTTAGCACCATTTTGCTAACAATTTCCACTCCATACATCTGGCCTTACATTACAATTTCCTTGGACACTTGACAAATTACCTCTTGTTATTTACAAGTCATACTTTCACATTCATGTGTGATAATACGGAACTATACTTACACTATGTAAATAGTCATCTTTTTACAAAAGATTACCAATGTTTTATTCTTTCTATAATATTTTTTGTAAATTTGTCTTATAACTTTACTTGAACATTTTGTCTAAACGTTTCTTTAAATTACTTTATTTTAAATCTAACGAGTTGCACATTTATACATCTTGTATTAACGTACACCTTCTTATTGTATTTTACAGTCTTTAAAAGAGTTTTATTTTAATTAATCTTTCATCTCAGTACTTAAACACTAACTTTTCATAGTCGGCAATTTTACCAACACTATCATAACTTGGCCAAGTTAGCACATTTTAATATAATCCTCTACCAACCCATGAATACATTGTTGTAATTACATACATTAACATACACAATTTTACATTTGTGACCATTTTTCCTTTAGCAGTTCATGCAAAGGTTCTACAATCTTGTATTCCAATGGTTTGTGGTTCATTTAACCATTTGATCTTCCAATGTTGTATTACTTGCGAGTTGGTCTACTTATATAAATAGTTTGTCATTCAGGAACCAAAAAATGTCTGATTGCATAAATCTCTCTTCAGAGTTAATATACACAAAGCTTTAAAGCAGTGTTTCCATTTTTACAAAAGTTAGAATTCAATAAATTAATCTTCAGTAGAAGTCTTGAATAAGTTGGAGCATCACAAGAAATCAAGAGCTGCACCAGTTGAATGAGTTTGCTGGTCGTACTGCAAAATACAAAACAATTAGAACAAGGATATTTAATAACACCAATATGAACGGCTGTATTTCTGCAAGAACATTCATAAACTTTCATCTTAAAATACAAATTTCCACGAGGCAACGATTTCAATCAGCTTTGATTTTCATTTTGTGACAATTTTGGTTTTCTGAACTTAGTACACAGCTACCCAAAAATTTGATACCAAGATTTCACTGCAAATACAGTTAAGAGTCCTCCTAAACAAAACAAAAGAAGCAATTTTTACTTACTCTACACATTATGTACATATGTATAGAAGGTATTGTATTGCACCCAAAATTCCATACAGAGATTTCACCAGAAATATATGTTTTGAGACCCCCTGAATTAAAAAAAAGTATTTTTAGAAAAAGGTCTGTGTGTGTGGCATAGCTCAAAAATGAAAACACTGTTAAATACGAAACTTGGTATTTAAGTTTGGCATCTTCCAAGGATGCAGTACAAAGATTTTCAAGAAAATCCTCACACCCCAAACTACCCTTTACATGGAAAAATATTTGAATATATTTTTTTTTTTTTTCAAAAATGGTGAACAATTTTGATTAAAATATTAAAGCTATTTTACATCAGAAATAAAATGTATATCTTGAATTTTCTGGGAATAGCTTATGAAGACTTGTTCATTCTGGATGAATTTTGCATTACTGGTAAAGTATAAGAGAGAAAAAGTTGCTACACAAAAGATGTATATCTCGTTAAAATACAATTTATGTTTTATACATTTTCGTTGTAGATTTGACTGTTTCCAAGATTTTAAAATAGTTATACTTTTCTCGGATATAAGGGGCCGTTTTTCATTTGTTCTACTGCTAGCCAAGCAAAGAAGCAATTTGCAATGACAATTGCATAACGACAGCTTTTAAAACATTTGACTATCACTTTAGCCTGATGCATCCCTTCTACTTATAAGAAACTAAGTAGTAAGTTCATTCTGCTAATGCTTAGGAACTTTGTTTGTCGAACATTTAGAGAAATTCATGCGAGCATAACATCAGATTTTCGTGTGTCTGAATATAACTAAAAAACAAAAAGCTGCTTAAATACCAAACCTGATAGTTAAGCTCAGGATTTTCCAAGGATGTTTCACAAAGATTTAAGAAAATCCCTTTACATGGAGAAGTTTTCTCTAAGTGGGGGACGACCAGATCCACGCATATGTGACATTTTTGTGTCCTCCTTTAAAGGCTTCTGCCACTGTTTCTATGGCACACCACAAGCCTCTCAAAATCCTTGGCGACACTTTTTTTTTTGTTTGGTAGTTGAATGTCCTTTAACCTGGTTGGTCAAATCAGACGATGAATGAAATTGGTGAAATGATGCTCAAATGATTTTGGGGTCCATAGAGCTTAAAGTTACTCAACATTTGTCTTCTCAAGATAAGGGAAAACCTTGAAAAAATCCTTATCCGGGTAATTCACCCTAAACGAGATTTGAAGTCATGACCTGCTGAATGTGAGGCAGACACGCTACCACCACACTAGCCAGGTGGGCCCTTGGTGACACCGTCGTGCATTTCTACCTCTGGCACATTTAATTTTCAACCAGATTCTCTGCTCTTGCTTTGAAATCATTATACTTCGTTGCCTAAATCTAAACTGATGAGCTTTGGCTCATTATTGCACGAGGGTTGGCAAGTCTATATGCCCAGATGGAGGGGAGGCATCTAAAAACAGAATTGCAAACCCTGGTGCTATTTGGATTCCATTATATTTCCTTGTATAAGCTGCGGTGGCTAGTGTACATTGTGTCTAGATCTTCCATGAAGACCGCATCTTGGCTGATGCTTCGCCTCACTATGTGGGGCTCTCTCCACGACAGCTGCCAGGTGAACTGTGGTAACCACGCAGCTGAGCACTATTTAGTCTGTCCATAACATAGTTGTCAAAACTAAAGAAAAAACCCCTTGTTACTTTCTCTACAGTACTATGTACATAGTGTATAGAGAAGTTATTGCATTCCACAAGAGAATTCAATACTGAGATTTCACCGGAAATATATGTTTTGGGTATCCCTGATTCGAAAAAAAAAAAAAGCATTTTTACAAAAAGGTCCATGTGTGTATGAGTGGACAACATAACTCAAAATTGAAAAGACCATTGAATACCAAAACTGGTATTTAAGTTTGGTTTCTTCCAAGAATGTGACACAAAAGCTTTCAAGAAAATCCCCCCCACCCCCAACTACCCTTTACATGGGACTTGAGGAGACACAATTTATGTTATATACATTTTTTTTTAGTGGAGTTGATGGCTTAAGATATTCCTTGTTATTGGTTTCAGCTTTAAAATACTTATACTTTTCTCATACAGGAAATGATCAACTGGTGTCCATTCAAACAAAGGAAATTTAGTCACATAGCAACCAGCTTTTGACTATTACTAACTTATGCTACTCCCTTATTTCGCTTCTACTTACAAGGAAGCAAGTAATAAGACTATTTCTGCTAATTTTTTTCGATTAGCATGAAGTACATATAAGCATAAGCTTTTTAACAATAATTTGTTACGGAGATGTAGAGAAAGTCACGTGAATGGAATACATCAGATTTTTTCAACACAGTTTGGTAACTAGGCTTTTATCATTTAAGTAGGGTATTATCAGTTTATCTATTTGTAACCAATGCCTTTTACCATTTTTCAACACTTTAGAAACTGTGTGCAGTGTTTTTGTTTAAATTTGCTAATCTCTTTACAGACTTTCACTCACTGTTACCTTTAAACCATTTATTTGGGGGGGGGGATTGTAAATATTACATTGAGTTTAGTATCCATCTTCAATGTATATCTAATTTTATGTTTCACTTTCATGTACCAATAATATTATGCTTTTTGTCCACTGCTGTAATATTTTATCAGCACATAACCTAAAACATTTACATTATTGAGTACTTCCATTATCTGGAATGTACACTCATCCAAAGTAGCATTGTTTAACAAATGCCTTTAGACCCTCATATCTTTATTTAGCAATATTGTTATAGTATATGACAACTCCTCCTGTTTACAGCACAGCCTCTGGTCTTCAAACACAGAGGGGGTTTCTCCCTTATTTCATGTTAACAATCTAGCTAATCTAATGATATTATGTGATGCTAGATAAATCACCATCCCACATCTATTTCTTTCTCTACACAAAATATTGAATTCCACCCAAAAAGTTGACACCAAGATGTCACCAGAAGTGCATGTTTTGAGATCCCCCAAGTCCAAAAAAGTGTGTCTATATCTCACAAGGATGCGACACAAAGATTTTCAAGAATATCCCCCCCCCCATCTCCAACTGTGCTTTACACAGAACATTTTTAAAAAAAAAAATTGATCTTTTTGAAAATGGCTCTAACGATTTTAAAATACTGTATATTAAAGATATTTATACATCAAAAATAAAATGTACCTCTTTTATTTCCCAGGAATAGCTTCTGAAGACTTGTTTGTTCTGGATACATTTTTCTGAATGTGGCACAACTAGTAAACCGTAAAAAATAGACAAAAAACCTACCTTACAAAAAATTAGATCTCATTAAAACACACAATTTATGTCATATACATATTTGTTTTAGTGTTGACATTTTCCAAGATATCCCTTATTATTGGTTTCAATTTGAAATACATACCATTTCCTCAGACAGGAAATGTCTTTTTGTTATACTCCTGGCCAAGCAAAGTGCAGATTTCAACGACAGCTTTTAAAACATTTGACTATCACTGTAACATAGCACATTCCGTTAGTTGCCTTCTACTTATAAGGAACTAAGTAATAAGAACATTCTGATAATGTTTATCTCGATTAGCATTGTGTAGAAAGAAGAAGTCTTTTTAAGAAATTTGTAGACTAGTTAGGGTCTTACAATGTAACACCTAAGATTTTTTTAATTTCCATTTCTTTTATTCTGTGTTAATCTCTTGCACTAGAGATGAGAATTTCATGCAAATACTTGTTTTTATAGGAATAAACTTAACTTTTCACTTTCAGGTTACAAATGTGTACTTTTTCCATGCACATTTTGAGGAGTATAAATATGCAAAGATAAAGGAAGTCATATCACAAATTGGTTTTGGGGACCTGTGGAAAGCTGGGGAATTACTTCACAATAGGCTCTGGAAAGAAATTAGATTAAACATGGAGGATATTGAAAAACAAATAACAGCAAGTTTCAATACAAAAGCTCATTGGCATTGTATAGACAGACAGAACAGGAGAATGACGTTGATAAGTCAGATATACAGAAATGCCCTTTGTCACCTCAATGATAAACAATGCCATATAGTTTCACAATGTCAACAAACTGGGAGAGGATAGGGAAAAAGGAATGGACAACACTACCAAAACAAATCCAAGCAAGAAAGCTAATGAACGTAAAATCTAGGAGAAACTTAATTGAAATTGGTAATTAGTAAGTAGGACGAAGAAGAAAATTAAATACTAAGAGGTAGTACGTATTATATAGCAGGGCCCAATAGCTTGGCAACTTTAGGGTTGAGCCTTTTGGGCCCCGGGGTAAACAACTCAGTGGAGAGAGAAAAATGTATGACAACAATGAAAACAGCACACTAGCAGTACTCAACTTAAAGCAGCAAGAAAGAAATGGCCTGTTATTTATGGACACTCTTTAACTGCTTTGGTTCCCAGCGTCCCATTCTAAATTGGGCGTGAAAGACCGCTTAGTTTTGCTCAGAGGCCTCTCTATCAGGCTTGAGGTTCTTTTACGTGCCGTAAATCTATGACACGGGACCCACAGCTTTACTTCCCTTCCGAAGGAAGCCATGCTAAGGATTTTTACGCCCGAAAAAATCCATCATCCTCCGCCGGGTTTGAACCCACGATCTTGGGTATATGAAGTTAGCATGGTAACCATTACACCACGGAGGGCGACTAACTTAAAGCAGAGAAGTGACTGTTGGAACAATATGACAACAAAAACTGCAAACCAAGCAATTCTAAGGCTATACACAGCAAGCATACCACTATACGTTTTATTAAAAACATAAATGGGTACATTTTGTGTATGGGGATCAGAAAAAGTGAAGCATTACCGAGAAAATGTTTAATCAAGCAAAATGTTAATGGAGAACAACTGGTCCTAGAATGTTTGCGTATGTGTGCCAAAAATGATGAAGTGAATAAGGTATAAGCGAGTTTGAACTGTACTTATCTATAAGAGGTGAAACTGATTCATCTAATAGAATATCAAATTACAGAAGACAAACTTAACACTGATGATCAGGTCTGACCTCTTGCACCGTGAAAGGCTTCCCTGAAACTCGCAAAATTAACATTTGTAATTTTGAAAATATAAAACTATTGCATTAAATCCAAATTAAGTGTTTATAAGATTATAAACTAGCCAGTATTTTAATGAGTATATAGCTTTTAAATGTAATTGAAATTTAATGTCAATTTTATAAAACTTATAGTAAAGTATTAACAGATTTATTAACTGGTTAACTTCACTTTTATGCAGCAGAAGAATTGTTTTGTGGGTCTCTGCATGCATCTTCAGCAACTGAACCACTGCTGTTGGTATCTGATAACACAAGTGGTTCAACAGCTCATGTGGACAAAGGTCTGCAAAACAATGCTACTCCATAAAAGTATTGTGTGTGTGTGAAAGTTAAGCATGTTAATCTCTAACTACTCTATAAAATGAAATTTTGCTTTGCACAAAATAATTTGAGATCACCTTGTGGTTTACCAGGAAACATGTGAGTCAGTTGAGAATTTTAATGTTATGCCGGCATATGGCTATGGTAGCTCAGTGGTAGAGCAACCAGCTAGAGACTGGGAGATCTGTGGTTCAAATCCCAGCTGTGACATTGAATTTTTCAATCTATGTTTATCCTAGATATGGTTTATGAAAAAACAAAAGATGATATTGCTCACAAGTTTTGACTAAATCTAACTGTCTGGTGATTTGAAAAGAGTCTCCACTAAATTCATCAAATTTTGTTACTTTAAAGAAACAGACTCTAATGTAATTTTATCTTTGTAGAGAATTTGGCTATTGCAGAAATGAAAGTTGTATGCAAATCAGGAAATTAATATAAATGTAAGGCAGGTTAAAACTCATCTGACAGAAAAGTTGAAACTGTGCGAGATCCCATGCTGAAGTCCTGTGTTCAAGCCTCTAGACAATTGTTTCATGGAGTTCATCATCTCCTGAAATTCTGTCCTGCAACATTTTGCATTGAAATTAGAAAATATTAACAACTTATGATCAAATTTTTGCATTCCTTTAGCCTTTTAATTTTTATAAATAGCTTTTAATTAAAAAATTAAAATTCAAACAACTTCTGTTTTTATATTTTTGTAGGCATTTTCTTTTTCTTTATGAATCCAAAGTCTCGCAATTGACATTAAGAAATGTTCAAATATTTTAAATGAATACAATATTCAACTAAATTTATGTGGAAAATGTAGTTATTAGTATATTAAAAACTGCAAATTCCAGTGAAAAATACATGTAATAAAGATAATGCCTTTACTCATTTTGATTTTCTGTGTTTTGTTCTGCTCTTTATTTTATAATAGTTCAAGGAATGCATTTTCAAAACCATTGTATTCTTAATAATGATGAAGTGTTACACCAATGAGCTTTTTCACATGGCTTTATCTTAGCACAGTGAAACTGGTAAGACCAGCTGAATGCAAGGGAGTTATCCGCAATGGTCTACAGTTTCTGCAACAGCAGGGAATTCAACTTCAACAGCAAATTTTCTTCTAGCAATTTTTCCGTATATTTACCCCCCACACAGTTATCCAGTTCAACATAGAAGAAAACCTGTTGAGAAAAATAATATATACTTTAAGTGGCCCATCCTGTATGTATACAGAGATCTCCAGCTGGAAGAAAATTTGTCAGTTCCCCCACACAGATAACTCAACTGCATCCAGTAGTCTCATGATTCTACAATAACACTTCAATAAGTAACAATTTTGAAGAAATTATGTAAAAAACTTATTAGTACATCACTTTATATTCTTTCCTGAAACATTTTATAATCTAAACTCAAAATGTTCTGCACAAAGCACTGCATTTTTATAAGATTTCTTTTAATGTCTTCACTATAATTATCTTATAGCTATTTAATAGCTGTATTAAACAGCTAAGTTAGTTTTTTTAAAGGTCATATCCAGAAAACTTTACAAATAATTCAAACATTTTTAAATTGCACAATTTGTGCAAATTTAATACATTTTTGAATTGTATAAAAAATAAGGGTAATCAGAGTGGGAACATCATTGATGCATCCTCCTTGTCCAAAATCTGCAACAAAAACAAAATTACAACATTAGTTTATCTTCAAGTGCAATAATATATCCTGAAAAAGAAAAGTTAAGTACATAGTAACATGTTAAAACACATTCACTTGTTCTTATATAAGAAAATATATATTAGTAAATGCATTTCAGTAAATTTAACAATTTAAGTGCACTTTCATTTGTTTTCTTACTTTTTGAAGTTTGGCATTATAATAATAATAATAATAATAATTCATTATTCATGTTTTATCATTTATCAAAATGCTGCAAGAGAAAAAATTAATTAAAAATGATTTATTTCCTCATATGCAGGTTAGGAGAGGAAGGGTTATTTTGTGGTGTTAGGATTAGTCTAATCGTTGGATTTCATCGAGATCTGTTCTCTAATGTTCCCCCCAGACAAATTTGTTGCAGGTCCAATGGACCCGATGTTCACGCAGATACATATATATAGGGTCATTAAATGACAAATAACCACTCTCATGGCCTCTGCCACTGTGCAAGAGATCAGAGTTGCCACCAAAGGCTCACAGGAGTCCTTACCTTAAATACTGAGCATCTGCTCCCAAACAAGCAGCATTATAGCAAGTTAGAGAGCAGCAGAAACTTAGTGATATCATCGCAAGGATTCCTGCTAACAAGCTTAGACGAGTGCTGCCCATATGTCAACATTTATCTTAAGATACGTATTTCAGTGCGCCTTTAGAGAGACAACAACAGGGGTTACCTTATAGTTTAACAACCCTCTACATATAAAATTGTTGGGTCTCATAGACCCATGATCTTTTACATAATCATAGAAACAAGGGGCCTGGCAGCTAGGATACTCCTAGTCCTACTCCTAATCATCTAATTGTTGGATCTTGTCAAGATCAAATCTCTAATATTCCCCCCAGACAAAAAAGTTGTTGGGTTTCATGGACCCATGATCTTAAACATAGAAACAAGGGGCCTGGCAGCTAGGATACTCCTAGTCCTACTCCTAATCATCTAATTGTTGGATCTTGTCAAGATCAAATCTCTAATATTCCCCCCAGACAAAAAGTTGTTGGGTCTCATGGACCCATGATCTAAAACATAGTAATAAAGGGGCCTGACAGCTAGGGCACCCTCAGACATGCTTGCCCCCATCCTGAAGCTTATGCAAGTCAGGATGCAGGACACCCAGCAACTAGACTACCCTGAAAAAGAACTCTCACACATTCACGCTGATACCCTAGTGTCTGAAACAACCCGAAGTGACATTGAGTGACCTAGCCTTACCAGCATACTCTTCGGGAACATCAAGCCACTCGCCCCCATCTCGTGTTGCTGAGAATCACGAGACAGTCTACAACTTACAAGCTACCCGACCTGGAAGAGAAAGCGACCTAGCAGGGAGGGCGGAGGACACTCAACCAGGCTCGTGGCGACCCTCCCTCAGGAGCAGCTGGTGCGCAAAAAGGTCCTACAGCAGGAGCACCCGTTCCTCGGCCACAAGAGTTCACAGGTGGGGTCAACCTGGATACTCGTGGTCATTCTGAGGTCGTGCAATGGGTGGCCTGCTCAGCTCCTGGGGCACACTGCCCCAGCCCTAACCACATACAGGGTAGGTCAGCACAATGCATATCGGGTGTGGGGGGTACGTACTGTGTCCTCCAGCGATGGAAGTTCACATGCTGCTGTCAACCTAACCCAAGATCCCACCACCACTCAACACTAACATCTGGACCTTCAGCTTCTCTCATGGATATTACACTTTTCCTCAGGTGGACCTCTCGATCACATACGAGGGTCATCCAGAAAGTGACAGACGATTTGACACAACTAAACAATAACGAAAGTTGTCAACACAAAACCTATTTACAAAGTTACACTACCTTACTCTATTTCTCAACGTAATCTCCATTCTGCCAAGACATTGCCACGTGGTACCAGTTTTTCAACGCCAATGTTATACTTTACCACTGGCCAAGAACTTATATTTTATTAATACACAAAATATTTGGTCAATCAAATTTTATAGGCAAATAACACAAGTGTATGGTGATAAAGCAATAATTTACGAATAATCAAGGAAGAACCAGTGCGTACGATAAAGACCGGAGTGGAAGTTCATCAATCGTTATGGAGGAATTGACAGCAATTTTTTTTTTTTTTTGGGGGGGGGGGTAGCTTAACGTGCTTTAACCTCATATCGCACGATGAATGAAATTGGTGAAATGATACTCAAATAATCTCAGGATCCATGGAGCTTAAAGTTACTTGATATTCATCTTCTCAGGATAAGGGAAAACCTTATGCGAGTAACTCGTCCTAAGCGAGATTCGAACTCTCAACCTGTTGAATGTGAGGCAGACACGCTACCACCACAGTACCTGGCAAATGTTGGAAAAAGAACTAAGAAAAATTGGTGTTTCACTTTGAACACCATACATTACTTTTTGGATCTGCACCACGTGACAATAAGTACCTTGATAGCAATGACGATTACGTTGAGAAATAAGGTGCTGTGACTTTGTAAATAAAGTTTTGTGTTGATATCTTTTGTTATTTGGTTATACCAAATCGTTTGTTACTTTCTGGATGGCCCTAATATTTATAACCAAGATTTAGAACTATTTCTAATGTTCTTGAACTGAATTACTCTCAGAAAATGGCCCTCGTATTTATAACCAAGATTTAGAACTATTTCTAATGTTCTTGAACTGAATTACACTCAGAAAATGAACTACCTTAATTACTTTCTGAAATTATATTTTTATACCTTAAGATAGTACAATAGTGCATATTCTAACTCCAGTATGAAACAATAGACCAAAAAACACTTCATTACTCATTTATTGCAATATTCTTGAATTTAAATAAACTGCTATTTTTGTTACAATATAAGGAAATTGCTTTTTTACTGCAAGAAGTGTGTTCAAGCTGAAGGTTCGGATCCGAGGTGAACAGATGTCTTATGAAAAATGTTCAACATCTTAAGATTTATAGCAATATCTAAACATTTAAATTCTATGACATACTCATGTTTGAGGTTATGAAAACCTTTTTTGTCTTTCATTTTCTGAAACATCAACACTGAAGTTTATTAACCTTTAGACTTCAGATTTATACATACTAAAACTGATAGGTAGTTTTTCAAATGTTAAAATAATCACTTTTAAATTAAAATATCTTATTTTGAGTGCAAAATATATACAAGAACATCTGTTACCTATAATAATAAATTTCTACAAATTTCAAAAGTTGTAGAGTTCAGTTCTGTTAAATCAACATCAGTTAATTTTATGTTTGTTTCAGGACAAAGTAGGAAGTACCTCAAAACTTACTTCTCAAAAAAAAATTCTTTATCAAATTTTTTAAAATGTTCCAAAGAATTACTTGCCAGTTTGAAGCTTTAGAACTGAACTTGGATTTAAGAGATGGGTTTAATAAAAGCAATATCAGATTTTAAAACAAATGAAATAGATTGAAGAACATTAACTTCAATTAAAGAAAATTGAAGATTTAAACAAAAATTTAATTGCATTATTTCAAAAATAAATCTTGAGTGAATTATCTAAAAGCAAAAACTAATCAGCTGTATCTTTCAGTACAAATATTTATTGCTGCTAAAGTGAATTTGCAAAATCTACTGGAAACCCATCTCTATTAGGAAAATTGTGTTTGTACTCAACGTTTTGAGGTCCCACGCTGTGATCATTTCCTCTTTCCTGAAACATATCACATAAAAATCAAGTTTAATTCGACTTACATGTACATTTGTGGGATTTTGTAAATTTATGAAAAGTTTTAAGTAATTATTTCAAAATACTACAGCTTCATAGATATTTTAGCAATTCTCTTTAATATGTAAAAATGTTTTCAGAACATGTGTTACTGAAAGTTTGAAATTCCAAACCAATAATGCTAACTTTTTACTTTCTCTAGCCTGCATGTACTATATATAGAGTGGATAGAGAAGTATTGTATTCCATCCAAAAATGTGACAAGATTTCACTGCAAATATGTTTTGGGGCCCCACGGGTCCGAAAAAAAAGCATTTTTAGACAAAGGTATGTGTGTGTGGTCAGTATAACCCAAAAATAAAATGACCATTAATACCAAACTTGGCATTTAAGTTTAGTATCTTCCAAGGATGCGGCGCAACATTTTCAAGAAAATCCCCCCACCACAAACAGCCTTTCACATGGAAAAAATTTTGAAAATTATTAGATTCCAATTAAAATGCATACCTTGAATTTTCTGGGAATAGCCTTTGAAGACATCTTTATTCTGGCCAAATTTTTGCTTAACTGTTAAACCGTAAGAGCGAGACAAAAACTTAGTGCACAAAAAAATGTAGAGCACGTTAAGAGACACATTCTTGCTGTCAAGGTAACCGTTTCCGAGATATTCCTTGTTATTGGGTTCAATTGTAAAGTACTTACACTTTTCTCAGACAGAAAGTGTCTGTTTCTCTTTTGTTCTACTCCTGGCCGAGCAAAGAAGTGATTTGCACTGACAATCGCATAACGCTAGCTTTTAAAACATTTGACTATCACTTTAGCATAGCACATTCCTTTACTTGCCTTCTACTTATAAAAACTAAGTAATAAGAACATTCTGCTAATGTTTATCTCGATTAGCATTGTGTAGAAAGAAGAATCTTCTGTAAGAAGTTTGTAGAGCAGCTAGAGAAAGCCATGTAACATCAGATTTATGTAAATATCTTTCAAAACAATTTCCCATGTAGAGGCAGTTTGGGGGAGGGAAATTTTCCTAAAAAATCTATTTTTATATTGTAACGACCTTTAACCTGGTAGGTCATAGCGGACGACGAAAGAATGAAATGCGCCAAGTGATCCGACATTTGCCTTCTCAGAAAAGGAAAAAGCCTTATCCTGATAGGCCACCTAAACGGGATTCGAACTCTCGACCTCTTGAATGTGAGGTAGACACGCTATCCATGTATTTCTACTTTCGTTAGAGCCATTTTGAGAAAATCGAAATTTTCGAAAAAAGTTCCATGTAAAGGGTAGTTTGGGGTGGTTTTTTTTTTTCTCAAAATCTTCGTGTCGCATCACTGGAAGATACTGAACTTAAATACCAAGTTTGGTATTTTACCGACTTTTCGTTTTTGAGTTATCGTGTTCACACACACACACACACACGCTCCTTTTTGTGAAAATACCGTTTTTTTTTGTTTTGATATAGGGGATCCTAAAACATATTTCCGGCGAAATCTCGGTATCGAATTTTGGGCGGAGTGCAATACCTTCTCTATACACTATGTACATAGTACATGTAGAGAAAGTAAAAATGGCTCAAACGATTTTGATTAAAATCTCGTATTTAAGATATTTATACGACATAAGATGTGCATCTTTAATTTTATGGAAATAGCCTCTAAATACCTCTATTCGGGATACATTTTTTTTTTAAATTTTGCGTAACTAGTAAACCGTAAGAGACCAAAAACTTGCTACAGAAAAAATGTAGAGCTCCGTAAACCACACAATTTCTCTTTTCCGTGGAGTTGAGATGTTCCTTGTTATTGGTTTCAGTTTTAAACACTTCCCATAGCAAAGGCAATAAGACCGTTTCCACTAGTGCATCTCTATTAGCAGGAATTAGAAGAATAGGCTTATCAATAGCTTGTTACAGAGATGTAGAGAAAGTCATGTGAAGGGAAAACAACAGGTTGTCTTTTCTTTTCGTTTTTGAAAGGTTTTTTTTTTCTTTCAGGGGTCCTAAAACATGTATTTTCGGTGAATTTGAGTGGAATACAATACCAACGCTACACAACATGTACGTGCATACAGACAATGTTACAAGCATTTCTTCAGTTTGTGTGCTCCCAAGTTACTACACTAATGGAAGAATACTTCACTAGCGAGGACGGTTAAACGGGGCACGCGAGTCAAATGCCCTCCTTCCCCTAGACGACTGCGAACAACAAAATCTCACGTGTTCCATTCACAGACTAAAGTCACTTACAAATTGTTGTTTAAAAGCTCATGCTTCTATTTACTGCACGCTAATCGAGAAGAAAGTAGCAGAAATAGTCTTATTGCTTGCTTCCTTGTAAGTAGAAGGGAAATAAGGGAGTACCATAGGTTAAAGTGATAATCAAAAGCTGATTGCTATGTGACTGAAGTTCCTTTCTTTGTACAGACAGGAGTTGGCAAATTCCTGTATGAGAAAAGTATAAGTTTTTCAAAGCCGAAACCAAAAACAAGGAATATCTCAAAAACGATCAACTCCACGAAAAGAATGTCTGTAACATAAATTGTGTGTTTTAACGTGCTCTACATTTTATGTGTGGTAAGTTTCAGTCCATCTCTTACAGTTTAGCAGTTATGCAAAATTCCGTAAAATTCATCCAGAATAAAGTGGTCTTCAGAGGCTATTTCCAGAAATTTCAAGATATACATTTTATTTGGCATGTAAATATCTTAAACATATCAATAAAAATCGTTAAGAGCCATTTTTGAGAAAACAAAACTTTCCGAAAAAATTTCCATGTAAAGGGTAGTTGGGGGTCGCATCCTTGGAAGATATCCAACTTAAACATCAAATTTGGTATTTAACGGTCTTTTCGTTTTTTAGCTATGCTGTTCAGACACACACACACCCGGACCTTTTTTCCAATTATTTTTTTTTTGGATTCAGGGGGACCTAAAACATGTATTTCGGTATCGAATTTTTGGGTGGAATACACTACACTACATAGTGCGTGGAGAAAGTAAAAATCATACGTTTTAACGACATCTACATTTCTTGTGCAATAATTTTTTGTTTGTCTCTTAAGGTTTAGCAATTACGCAAAATTCATCCAGAATGAATTGCTCTTCAGAGGCTATTTCCATAAAAATAGAAATATACATTTTATTTGTCATAAATATCGTTAATACACGGTACTTTAATCAAAATCGTTAGCCATTTTTTAGAAAATCAACATTTTCGATTTTTTTTCCATGTAAAGGGTAGTGTGGTGTGGCTTTTTTTATCTTGCTCAAAATCTTCGTGTCGCATCCTTGCAAGATACTAAACTTAAGTACCAAGTTTGGCGTTTTACTTTCTCTACATGTGCATGCTGTATAGAGAAGATATTGTAATGCACCCAAAAATTCAATACCGAGATTTCACTGGAAATACATGTTTCGGGACTCTCCGAATTTTTAGAAAAAGGTCCGTATATATGTATCTGGACAGCATAGTTCAAAAACGAAAACACTTAAATACCAAAACTTGGTATTTTAGCTTGGTATCTTCCAAGAATGCGAGACGAAGATTTACAACAAAATGCCCCTTCCCCAAACCACCCCTTACATGGAAAAAATGTAGTTTTTCTCAAAAATGACTTAACGATTTTGATTAAAACGCCAAATATTAAAGCTCTGTACGTCACAAATAAAATTTATATTTATATTTTGAATTTTCTGGGAATGGGCTCCGAAGACCTGTTTCTTTTAGATGAGTTTTACGTAACTGGTAAACAGTAAGAGACAGACAAAACCTTAATACACAAAAAATGTAGATCTCGTTAAAACACACAATTTATGTCCTACATTTTTTTTTTTTTTTTTTTTTTTTTTCGTGGAGTTGGCAGTGTTCGAAATATTCCTCGTTATTGGTTTCCGTTTTAAAAAAAAAGTTAAAACGGATTTCAATCCCACAGCAACCACATTTTAAAACATTTGACTGTCGGTTTAGCCTAATGTATTCCCTTATTTTCCTTCTACTTACAAGGAACTAAGTAATAAGACCGTTTTATCTAGATTAGCATGAATTAGATAGAAGAATAAGCTTATTAATGTGTTACAGAGATGTAGAGAAAGTCGTGTGAATGGAGCACATCATATATTTTCTAAATATGCTTTATTGGATACAGGGCCCCTAAAACGTGCATTTCTAGTGAAATCCAGGTATCGAATTTTTTGGGTGGCGTGCAATATCTTCTCCACCAATGTACCGTGTAGAGGTCAGTTCTGCTTTTGCTTCATGCAATCCTCACGACATTAACACATAAAACACGAATATGCAAAAGTAAGGTTAAAGTAATTAGAATCGCTATTCAAGGAATAGATACACATGTGTGTATAACCTCACATGATATATTATGAAGCACGTTTATCTTGTGGCGGGAAAGGACAAAATGGCGCAATTTGTTGCACATTCTGCTTTTTATTGGCAAGAGTATCGCACTATTAATGAACACGTATTACAAATATATCGCAGAAGAAATTCGCTATTCATAACTCATATACAACTTAGCAGAACATGAATATTGAGCTCTCACTTTTCAGACAGAAGAAAATCTAAGTACTTTTACCTATAACGTATCTAAACAAAATTAAGAAGAAATGCAACATGAAAAGCACTATTGGTGGGTTTACGAAATTGAAGCACGGCGTTAATTTTAGGAGGAAAATCAAGCCACATTAAAACTGTAATTTGCTGCATTTTAAAACGCAAATATTTCAACAAAGCCATTTTAACAGTCTACAGAAATTAATACATTACGTTAAGAATGACTTACCTCTCTGAAGCACAAGGTCATACTGCAACTATTAGCCCGCTTCCGATCGGCTTTTGGTGCGATTACGTCACACTCACCCCATTCCTGAAACAAATGAAACATATGCCTTTATATGACTTCAAATGTAGTTTTAAGCCTAATTTTACAGCTAAAATAAATGTTTAATTTAACTTTTTGTTTTTATACTGCAGTGCCTGTTTAATAATGGTATACGTTTCTGTAATCCTGATTTTTAATTTATTTGATCTCTTATATGTAGGTGGAGACACCTATGAAATTATGATTAAGAATTTGAAAACATAAATGGCGATTATGCAAGTAGCTTAAAACTGCTTCCAAAATTATCTCGTATTCTGTAATAGTGTATAATGACTTTCTATGCTATCGAAAACTAGGTAGGTACTAGGCAATGCTAATCTTCATAAAAACTTCAAGTAAAATTTAAAAATATTTTCATTCCCTCAATCCCCATATACTACAGAGAATGTTTTCGTTCTTTACTGTGTATGCATAGTATTGAATAGCACAAACAATTCGATGTGCACATTTCACCCGAAGTATATGTTTTGAGGCCCAGTGAATAAAACAACATTTTTAGAAAAAGGTCCGGAGTGTGTGAACAGCATAATCACAAAATAAAAATTCTTCCAAGGATACGATAGAAAATCCCCCTAGCCCAATCATACTTTACATGGAGCATTTTTTGAAAATGTTAAATTTTCTCAATATTGGCTCTAACGATTTTGATTAAAATTGCATGTTTGCTTTTTGCATGACAAAATTCATATCTTGAATTTTCTGGGAATAGCCTCTGAAGTCCTGTTCATTTTGGATGACTTTTGTATAACTGGTAAACCCCAAGATATAGACAAACAAAAAAAACAACCAAACAAACAAAAACTACATAAAATGAGATGTTAAAACACACAGTTTATGTTAGCCTATTTTTTTTAGTTAACATTTCCCAGGAACTTCAAGATATTGTTTTCAATTTTCATATCCTATTTTTCTCAAATGGAAAATCGTTATTCGTTTCTATTTCTGCTGGTCAAGAAAAGAGAAGGAAATTTGAAAGCAATCACAGAGTGTAGAATAGGCTTCACTTGACCTACTGTATTCCCGTTGCCTCTAGAAGGAAATACGAAATGAAATGGCCTGTTATTTATGGACGCTCTTTAACTGCTTTGGCTCTCAGCGTTCCATTCTATATTGGGTGTGAAAGATCGCTTAATTTTGCTCAGACTCCTCTCTTATCAGAAGGAAATATAAATGCATTTCTGCAGATATTTATCTCGTTTTTCGAGAAGTAGCTTTATTCAATAATTCTTAGCCGAAGACAAATTCTTGTGACGTGGTTTTGGTTACGTCTCCTTTCAACATAAAATGAAATGATTATATGTATATTGCACATTCGTGCTAGAGAAAGTAAAACATTTGTATTCTTCTTATTTATGGTTTAGATTGCCCCCTTGAATACCGCGGTGTAAGACTTAACTAAGGATTTCCGGTAAAATGCTACACCTTCCATCTTACCCAAGGTAAAGCTCATTGGCGTTCATTCTGGGAAAGCACCAGTGGCGTACTTTCAGGGAAAGCACCAGTGGCGTGCAATTTAGGGGAAACACCAGTGGCGTTCATTCAGGGTAAGTACTATTGGCGTACTTTCAGGGGAAGCACCATTGGCGGGCCTTCAAGAGAAGCTACCAGTGGCGTGCATTCAGGGGAAGTAAACAGTGGCGTGCAATTTAGGGGAAGCACCAATGGCGTGCATTCCGGGGAAGCAACCAGTATCGTGCATTCAGGGGGAGAAACCAGCGGCGTGCATTTCGGGGAGGCACCCATGGCGTGCATCCAGGGGAAGAACCAGTGGCGTGCATTCAGGGGAGGCAACAGTGGCATGCATTCAGGCGGAGCAACCAGTGGCGTGCATTTAGGTGGAGCAACCGGTGGCGTGCATTTAGGGGTAACAACAGTGGCGTGCATTCAGGCGGAGCAACCGGTGGCGTGCATTTAGGGGTAACAACAGTGGCGTGCATTCAGGTGGAGCAACCAGTGGCGTGCATTCAGGCGGAGCAACCAAAGCACTACTTCGTTAACAACTACAATAACTGTGGGAATTGAAGTGAAACACTTTGTCTGAAGGCAGCATACTAACACGGAGCCACACAATACCCAGATCTAATAATAATCACATAGTTATTGAATAATACCTAGATAAACCGTCACGCTTCTCCCAAACAAGTGGATATAATTACTGGATTAGATTACTAACAACGAGTGCGAGATACCCGACAGCTTCAACTGAGCAGCGAGAGATTTGCGCGCGCATCTCTCAACCATTTTCCCAACCCCAATGGAGGGAGTTAACAGTATAGCGCTATCAAAGTAGGTATAATTTTTACTTTCTCTACACGTACTATGTAGATAGTGTATACAGAAGGTGTTGTATTGCACCCAAAAAATTCTATTCCGATATTTCTCCGGAAATACACGTTTTGAGTCTCCCTGAATCCAAAAAAATTGGAAAAAAGTCCATGTGTGTCTGTGGACTGCATAGCTCAAAAACGAAGAGACCATTTAAAACCGAACTTGGTGTTTAAGTTGGGTATGTTCCAAGGATGTGACACAAAGATTTTCAAGAAAATCCCCCCACAACCAACTACCCTTTACAAGGAACTTCTTTGGAAAAGTTTGATTTTCTCAAAAAAAGGCTTTAAGGATTTTGATTAAAATATCGTATATTAAAGATATTTATCTGACAAATAGAATGTAGATATATCTTGAATTTTCTGGGAATAGCCTCTGAAGACTACCTTATTCTGAAAGAATTTAAGGGATTTTCATTAACTGCTAAACCGTAAGAGATAAAAACTTAGCACACAGAAAATGTAGAGCACATTAAAACACCAATTTATGTTATATACTTTATTTTCGTGGAGTTGATCGTTTTTAAGATATTCCTTGTTTTGCTTACAGCTTTGAAAAACATACTTTTCTCATAAGGGAATTTATCAACTGCTGTCCATACAAACAAAGGAACTTCAGTCACATAGCAACCAACATTTGACTGTCACTTTAACCTATGGTACTCCCTTATTTCACTTCCACTTACAAGGAAGCAAGTAATGAGACTATTTCTGCTAATGTTTCTCGATTAGCATGAAGTAAACAGAAGCATAAGCCTGTTAACAAAAATGTGTTGCAGAGATGAAGAGAAAGTCATGTGAATGGAACACATCAGATTTTTGAGAGTTTAAATTGGCAGCCTGAGATTGCGCAATCTTATTTCATTCTAAATGTAAAAAGCTTCTACATTATGTAGCTATTATATTTTTAAATAATGGGGGAATTTTCTTGATAATCTTCGTGTCGCATCCTTGGAAGATAATAAACCTAAATGCCAGGTTTGGTATTTAACGGTCTTTTCGTTTTTGAGCTATGCTATACACAGACACACACACGGACCATTTTCTAAAAATCTGATGTGTTCCATTGCTTTCTCTCATTTCTGCAACAAATTATTGTCACTAAGCTTATGCTGCTATTTACTTCATGCTAATCGAGAAAAAATTAGCAAAAATAGTCTTATTACTTGCTTCTATGTAAGTAGAAGCGAAATAAGGGAGTACCATTGGTTAAAGTGATAGTCAAAAGCTGGTTGCTATGTGACTGAAGTTCCTTTGTTTGTATGAACACGAGTTGACAAATTCCTGTATGCGAAAAGTTTAAGTTTTTTAGAGCTGAAACCAAAAAACAAGGAATATCTAAAAAAACGATCAACTCCAGGAGAAAAAATGTATATAACATAAATTGGTTGTTGTAATACAGCACATTTTTTTTTTTTTTTTTTTTTGTATGTGGAGTTGTATGATAAGTTTTTGTCCATCTCTTACGGTTTAGCAGTTATGCAAAATTCCGTAAAATTCATCCACAATAAAGTACTCCTCAGAGACTATTTCCAGAAAATTCAAGCTATAAATTTTATTTGGGATGTAAATATCTTTAACATATGGAATGTCAACTAAAATGGTTAGAGCTATTTTTGAGAAAATAAAACAATTGCGAAAAAAGTTCCATGTTAAGGGTAGTTGGCGGTGGGGGGGGGGTTCTTGAAAATCTTCGTGTCGCAGCCTTGGATTATATCAAACTTAAAAGTCAAGTCTGGTACTTAAAAGTCTTTTCGTTTTTGATCTATGCTGCCCAAAGGCACACACAAAGACAGACACGGACTTTTCCTAAAAATGTTTTCTTTTGTTTCCTTTTTTGATTCCGGGGGACCCAAAACATATATTTCCGGTGAAATCTCAGTATTGAATTTTTGGGTACATTACAATACCTTCTCTATTCACTATGTACATAGTACGTGTAGAGAAAGTAAAAAACAGAGATCCTACAATCTAGCGACAAAAACACTAGCAGTTGTTTTTCAAGTCAAAGCCACCATATAACCATACAAGTTAAAGGGGGCTATAAAAAAGAAAAACAACAAACAAATTCTGGTGTGTTCCTTTCACTTGACTTTCGCTACCTGTTCTTTAATTACTTCATGCTAATCGAGATAAATATTAGTAAGTAGTAGGGAAATAAGGGAATACAGTCGGCTAAAACGATATTCAAATATTGTAAAAGCTTATTAAATAAATGTTTATGATAATATAGATGTCGTTTTATTTATATTGTTTAGCGTCCGCCTTTACTACATATGGCATGACACTGATGATACATGGAATGGTGGCGGGGAAAACCCGTCCCTGCGCCGCTTTGTCCACCACAAATGTTACATGTGGTTGCCCGGGCCGCCTTGGTGAGAGGCGAGTGGTCTAACTGCGCGGCGTTATCCAGATGCTTGTAGTAACATCCGCCGATCAAAAGTGACATATCTACCAGGACTATACCTCATAGTGACAACAGACAGTTGAAACACGCTAATTATTACAAAGAGTTTTATTTATGGACTTTTTAACTGCTGCGGTTCTCAGCGTCCCATTTTATACGGGCGTGAAAGATGCTTAATTTTGCTCAGAGGCCTCTTGACGTTCTTTTACTGGATACACTAGCACTAGATTTTTGACCCCGAAAATAATCACAGGCCTCCGCCAGGTTTGAACTCGCGACTTTGGGAATCAGAGACCAGCATGCTAATTTTGTAATATAATACAAACATATTTTTCTACGTTACACAAACAGGAAATACTACATTTCTGAGAAAGGTTGTTTTGTGAACCAAGTGTTTGTATTTCGAGAGAATCTGGCAAAGATATTCCGTAATAATATTACATTCATCGTAACCGTTGACGATACTTTTTGTCCACAAATAATGATCAAATTGCTAACTATACTTCTAAAGAATCTGTAACAAATTTATTTGAAGAAACAACTTGACACATGTTGCTAATTCAGTTACCATATGTGTATCATCCCCGTATATGATATGTCAAACAGATAATTAATGAAGGGTGAACGAATCGTTTGAATCGATCGACCCAAACTACACATTCACTTTCAGATGAGAATTACTTTATTAACAGCAATAAATTTCCCTATTATGTCGTCTGGATTAACCTCACTCTGTAGGTGAATCCGACTTCAGAAATTGCTAATTATGTGGCTCATAATCAACTTCTTATAGCTTAACTGCTATTTATTGTTTAATTACAGGCTTTAGGATTCCCAAGTCATCGCTTTTGCGTGAGAACACACAAACATGAGACGTAAAGTTGACCATTTAAATCCCTATCTCCAATATCTAAAGTGAGGCAATGAAGTTTTCTGAAATATTTCACAGTATTTGGTTATTATACAAACAAACTGCATAAATACATTAGTGCTACCATCTGTTGCTGACCATTTTAAAATATTACCGATTTATTTCTCTAGGTGGTAGAGTCCATTTTGGAAGATTCTCTTTGGTGGGGAGGTTTGATGGCGGACTTTTTGAAGAAGCTGTAATTTGGACCGCAGGAATGAATCAGTGGCTAAATAACTTTTGATAATACGATATATGTATAAAGAGATAAAACTATAACATTTCAGCAATTCCATTCTCGTCCAATATGACCAACCAGGTTAAAGGACGTTAAGCTAAAAAATAAAAAATTATATATATATAATTCAGTGAACAGATATTTTATTGAGAAGATTACTTTTCTCGATGTTCGCAAACTTATAACTGTTTGTTTCTTCTTTCTCTAACACCTCGAGAGAGTTTAAATTGGCAGCCTGAGATTGCGCTATCTTATTTTCTTCTAAATGTAAAAAGCTTCTATATTATTTGCAAATTATGTAGCTATTATATATTTAAGTAACTATAGAACCAAAAAAGAAGCTACAAAGTTTTCAAATGTAGCCAACCATAAATAACCAAATAGATGCCTGAGAAAAAAAGGCATGTTTGTAAAACAGTCCAACCTTTACGTTTTTTAATAATCTGATGTGTTCCAATCACATGACTTTCTCTACATATGTGGGAAAAATTATTGTTAAAAACCTTATGCTTCTATTTACTTCATGCTAATGGAGAAAACATTAGCAGAAATAGTGTTATTACTTGCTTCCTTGTAAGTAGAAGTGAAATAAGGGAGTACCATAGGTTAAAGTGATAGTCAAAAGCTGGTTGATATGTGACTGAAGTTCCTTTGTTTGTATGGACAGGAGTTAACAAATTCCTGTATGAGAAAAGTATAAGATTATCAAAGCTGAAATCAGAAACAAGGAACATCTAAACAACGATCACTTCCACAAAACATGTATATAAAATATATCGTGTGTTTAAACGTACTCTACATTTTTGGTTTAGTGAGTTGTTGTCCATCTCTTACGGTTTAGCAGTTATTCAAAATTCATCAAGATTAATGTAGTCTTCAGACGCTATTACTAGAAAATTCAAGATATGCATTTGATTTGGCATCTTAAACATAAGAGATTTGAATCAAGTTCGTTTGAGAAAATCAAAATGTTCGATAGTTGGGGGGGGGGATATTTCTGAAAATCTTCGTGTCGCATCCTTGGAAGATACCAAGTTTGGTATTTAACGGACTTTTTGTTTCTGAGCTATGATTTCCACACTCACATAAACACACACACACTTTTTTTTTTTCAAACATCCTTTTTTTGGATTCAGGGGGACCCAAAACATGTATTTCCGGTGAGATCACGGTATCGAATTTTGGTTGCAATACAATACCTTCTCTATACACTCTATACATAGTACATGTAGAGAAAGTAAAAATAGTAAATTAATTCAAAATCTTCTCGGGCTTCTAGCCAGGTAAAAACTTGGTTTGACACCAACGTTTCGAAGAAGTGCATCTTCCTCGTCTTCAGGGTGAACTGACCTGGCTAGAAGCCCGAGAAGATTTTGAATTAACACGTCGCCAGGAAAGCTTCAGTTCTTATTTTAATAATAAATTAATTTACACATTAACGTAATACTGAGAATACTTTCGCATATTTAAGTGAAAGCAAATTCACCAAAGGCAGTTTATTTACACACAAGGCGAGCGTAAGCTTTGATAAATGCAGTACAAATTACTAAAATCGGTTTATTTATACATACACTAGCCTAGAGCCAAACGAGAGCATACGAGCATACTTTTTATTTACTCTACACGTACTATGTACAGTGTATATTGTAATGCACCCAAAAGTTCGATACCAAGTTCTCACCGGAAATGTCCGTTTTGAGACCCCCTGAATGCAAAAAAAAAAACCGCATTTTTAGGAACATGTCCCTATGTATGTGTGTATCTAGGGGCAGAATAGCTCAAAAACGAAAAGAGCGTTAAAAATCAAAATTGGTATTTAGGTTTGGTATCTTCCAAGGATGCGACACGAAGATTTTCAAGAAAATCCCCCCACCCCCAACTACCCTTTACATGGAACTTTTTTGGACAATTTTGATCTTCTCAAGAATGGCTACACGATTTTGATTAAAATATAATATATTAAAGATATTTACTTGGCAAACAAAATGTATACCTTGAGTTTTCTGGGAATAGCCTCTGAAGGTCTCTTTATTCTGGATGAATCTTATGGGATTTTGCATAACAGCTAAACCGTAAGAGATGGACAAAAACTTATTACAAAAAAAAATGTAGAGCACGTTAAAACACAGAATTTATGTTATATACATTTTTTTTCGTGGAGCTGATCGCTTTTGAGATATACCTTGTTTTTGGTTTCAGCTTTATAGTTTTCTCACACAACAGTCTGTCAACTCCTGTCCAAACAAACAAAGGAACTTCAGTCACATAGCAACCAGCTTTTGACTATCACTTTAACCTATGATACTCTCTTGTTTCGCTTCTACTTACAAGGAAGCAAGTCATAAGACAATTTCTGCTAATGTTTTCTCCATTAGCATGAAGTATATAGAATAATAAGCTCTTTAACAATAATTTGTGGCAGAGATATAGGGAAAGTCATGTGAATGGAACACATAAGCCTTTTACTTTCTCTATACCTACTGTGTAGAAATAGTGTATAGAGAAGGTATTGTATTGCACCCAAAAATTCCATATCGAGATTTCACCGGAAATACATGTTTTGGGTCTCCTTGAATCAAAAAAAAAAAAAAGGAATTTTTGGAAAAAGGTGCTGTGTGTGTGGACAGCATAGCTCAAAAACGAAAACACCGTTAAATAGCAAACTTGGTGTTTAAGTTTGGTATCTTCCAAGGATGCGACTCGACGATCTTCAAAAAAATCCCCCCACCCCAAATTTCGTTTACGTGGTAAACATTTCGAAAATTTTGATTTTCTCAAAAATCGCTGTAACGATTTTGATTAATGTCTCTTATATTAAAATATTTACTTGCCAAATAAAATACATATCTTGAACTGTCTGGGAATAACCTCTAAAGACCTCTTTATTGACATTTGCATAACTGGTAAATCACAACATATAGATCACGTTAAAACACACAAGTTATATCATAGGCATTTTTTTTTTTCGTGGGGTTGATCGTTTTTGAGATATTCCTTGCTTTTAGTTTCAGCTTTGAAAAACTTCTCATACAGGAATTTATCAACTCGTGTCCATACAAACAAAGGAACTTCAGTCACATAGCAACCAGCTTTTGACTATCACTTTAACCTATGCTACTCCCTTGTGCCGAGTGCACAGGGATTTATAAATAGTGCTCTGACCAAGAGGCTGAATATACACAAGAAAATGAACACTGCCGAAGTGAACGCGAGCGTCTTTAAACTGTTGAGGGATTAGTGAAAGCAAGCGCTTGTATTTACATCTGTTTTGTTTACTGCAGTATAATAAATGCACAGCTAAGTCGTCAGTAATTAGCAAGATGGCACAACACAAAAATAGCACCCACACTTACGTACGGACTCCGCACGAAAGAGAACGTTTCCTGAGGGCTGCTGCACTGGGAGTGTCGCTACCTGCTAGAAGAACTCAGGACCCCCAGCTGGAAGAAGGCGCTCGACGAAGAATGCCCAGAACGGAAGTCATGGTAAAGCGTTGCATTGCGTGTGTCTATTGTGATAGACTGTGTTAGTATTTGGCTCCACTCAGCATGTGTGCAACAGCTGCTCACTGTTTAGGGAACTTGACATTTAATTCCTGTTCCATATACCCCCTCACTCTACAATTAAATTAACAAATTGAAACTTAACGTTGATTTATTATTCAGTTACAGGCCTTAGTATTCCCATTCGAATTTCTTTTACGTGACATCAGCAAAATTGAGAAATAATATACGTAAACTTCCGCATTTTATCTATATCTCCAATATTTAAAGTGCGACAATTAAATTCTTTAGAGCTTACTATACTATTTAACCGTATTTCATTATTACACACACTGGATAGACAGACCGGTGCTACCATCTGTTGCTGAAAACGTTGAAATAGTTCCGATTTATTTTTGTAGATGACGGAGCTGCCTGGGGAGTTTTGATGGTGCGCTTTTTCAAGAAGCTGTGATTTGGACAGCAGGAATGATGAATCAGTGAATAAATTTGAAACTTTTGATGATATTTGTCACAATAAGTAAATTTCTTAAATATGTATAAAGAGATAAAACTACCAAGATTATAATTCAGTGAACAGATATTTTATTGAGAAGATTACTTTTCTCGATGCTCGCACACTTGTAACTGTTTCTTTTCTTCTTCTTCTCTAACACCTCGATCCTCTGTGTCTTTTTGAGAGTTTAAATTGGCAGCCTGAGATTGAGCAATCCTATTCCATTCTAAAAGTAAAAAAGCTTCTACATTAAGTGCAAATGATGTATTCCGTTTACAGTTTACAAGTGCTGTTTGTGTACATCGTACTCAATTTTTTACAAATGGTTCAGTTTACAGTTTACTCCACTAAGTGTTATTTGTGCAAATCTTACCACATTTTTCACAAATGGTTCACTTTAAGTTTACTCCACTAAGTGTTATTTGTGTAAATCATAATAAATTCTTCATAAATGGTTTAGTTTATAGTTTACTTCACTTGGTGATGTTTGTGTAAATCTTGATACATTCTGAAAACATTTAATGTTAATAATATTTTATTTTATGTTTCTTTTTATTCTTTTTAATTGCAATTTTTTTTAATTTTACAAAAGAATGACTATAATAGTTTATTTAACTAAGTGCTATTTCTGTAAATATTACATTCTACACAAATAATTCTGTTTACAGATTACTTCCTAAGAGACAAGTTCATTCAAATTTTGAGAAACGCAGAAAAGTCCTTAATGTTTGACTCGTTTTATGTTTTTGATAACATTTGGGAGTAATACAAAGACACACATTAGAGGCAGAAGAACACAAAAGCTTGTGGCTGGGCTCACAGGGGAATGCTGCAACATCAGGAAGCACACAAGATACTTGGGCGGCAATATCTCCCACTTTCCACTGCATGAAGAGGTCCTTTAGGGGGGCAGCTGCAGTTGACACGATTCCCAGAAAGGTTAAACCTGCTAAGGTTTACCAAAGGTTCAAATAATTCTTTTTCAATAGTTGATATACGATTGTTTTCAAGGTGTAAGGCATTAAGGTTCGTCAATCCCAAGAACAATTCCTCATCAAGATCTTCCAGCAAGTTGTTGCCTAAATCAAGATCATATAGATCATCTAACCCAAGAAAAGCTTTCCTAGATATCCCAGCTATAACATTATTGAAAAGTAATATTTCCCAAAGTGTTTTCAAACCAGCAAAAGTAGTGTCTGTAATGAAAGAAAGATTATTATATTGTAATCCGAGATATTGTAGTTTTGGCAATCGAGAAAACATGTTTCCGTGAATATAAGAAATGCGATTGAAACCCAACAGCAAGAATTGTAAGTGATCAAACACGTCCACTTCTAGCTCCTCAATTTGGTTCCCTTGCAAATCAAGGGTCTCCAGACTGTGTGTCCATTGAAGTCTTCTTTTCTCACTTTTGATATTTGGTTAAAATTTATATTGAGAAGTAAAAGTTTATTTAGCGAGAAAAATAAGTTTGGTGCAATTTGTGTAATATAATTGTAGTTCATTTGGGGTTGGTCAAGTTTGCTCAAGTTCCTGAACAGACCACTAGGTAAGGTTCATAGTCTATTGTTATCTAACTGGAGACGTTCCAAGTTCCCCAGGGTGTCAAACAGACCTTCTGGAAGTTCCCATAAGTCATTGCTGACAAACATTAATGTCCTCAAGGCAGTGAAGTTTGACAACACACTTGGGTCTATTTCAAATATGACACTTTTCTCAATTACCAAATGTTCCAACAAAGTAGGCTCAGGTAGCTCAAGTGTTGAAGCGGTTAGCTGTTCCCAAATACCTTCCGTACACCTGACGTCTGTTATCATTGGACAGTTACATGCTTCAGGACACATTGTTGCGCTGACAAAGCTTGCTGTCAGCAACAAAAATAACACTTCCATTACCATCCTAAAAAACAAATAAAACATGTTATTACACTGACTACGTCATACGGCCGTAATCGTCCCGCGTGTGCGAGCGAATTGTGTCCGCAGTCATTACTGATTGCGGTCGTGTATTGTTTCAGCTTGTGTGAGTGGACACGTGTGCTGTCAGCGAGTTCTTTTTATTGAAATTGCTATTGTTACAGCTTGTGTGAGTGGACACGTGTGCTGTCAAGCAGTTCTTTTTATTGAAGTTGCTATTGTTACAGCTTGTGTGAGTGGACACGTGTGCTCTCAAGCAGTTCTTTTTATTGAACTTGCTATTGTCACAGCTTGTGTGAGTGGACACGTGTGCTGTCAAGCAGTTCTTTTTATTGAACTTGCTATTGTTACAGCTTGTGTGAGTGGACACGTGTGCTGTTAGCGAGTTCTTTTTATTAAAGTTCTATTGTTACAGCTTGTGTGAGTGGACACGTATGCTGTCAAGCAGTTATTTTTATTGAAGCTGCTATTGTTACAGCTTGTGTGAGTGGACAGGTGTGCTCTCAAGCAGTTCTTTTTATTGAAGTCCTATTGTTACAGCTTATGTGAGTGGACACGTGTGCTCTCAAGCAGTTCTTTTTATTGAAGTTGCTATTGTTACAGCTTATGTGAGTGGACACGTGTGCTCTCAAACAGTTCTTTTTATTGAAGCTGCTATTGTTACAGCCTGTGTGAGTGGACACGTGTGCTGTCAAACAGTTCTTTTTATTAAAGTTCTATTGTTACAGCCTGTGTGAGTGGACACGTGTGCTGTCAAACAGTTCTTTTTATTAAAGTTCTATTGTTACAGCTTGTGTGAGTGCACACGTGTGCTGTCAAGCAGTTCTTTTTATTGAAGTTCTATTGTCACAGCTGGTGACAGTGGACACGTGTGCTCTCAGGTAGTTATTTTTATTGAAGCTGCTATTGTTACAGCTTGTGTGAGTTGACACGTGTGCTCTCAAACAGTTCTTTTTATTGAAGTTCTATTGTTACAGCCTGTGTGAGTGGACACGTGTGCTCTCAGGCAGTTCTTTTTATTGAAGTTGCTATTGTTACAGCTTGTGTGAGTGGACACGTGTGCTGTCAAGCAGTTCTTTTTATTGAAGCTGCTATTGTTACAGATTGTGTGAGTGGACACGTGTGCTCTCAAACAGTTCTTTTTATTGAAGTTGCTATTGTTACAGCCTGTGTGAGTGGACACGTGTGCTCTCAGGCAGTTCTTTTTATTGAAGTTGCTATTGTTACAGCTTGTGTGAGTGGACACGTGTGCTCTCAGGCTGTTCTTTTTATTGAAGTTGCTATTGTTACAGCTTGTGTGAGTGGACACGTGTGCTGTCAAGAAGTTCTTTTTATTGAACTTGCTATTGTTACAGCTTGTGTGAGTGGACACGTGTGCTCTCAGGCTGTTCTTTTTATTGAAGTTGCTATTGTTACAGCCTGTGTGAGTGTACACGTGTGCTGTCAAGCAGTTCTTTTTATTGAACTTGCTATTGTTACAGCTTGTGTGAGTGGACACGTGTGTTGTCAAGCAGTTCTTTTTATTGAAGTTGCTATTGTTACAGCCTGTGTGAGTGGACACGTGAGTTGTCAAGCAGTTCTTTTTATTGAACTTGCTATTGTTACAGCTTGTGTGAGTAGACACGTGTCCTCTCAAACAGTTCTTTTTATTGAAGTTCTATTGTTACAGCCTGTGTGAGTAGACACGTGTCCTCTCAAACAGTTCTTTTTATTGAAGTTGCTATTGTTACAGCTTGTGTGAGTGGACACGTGTGCTCTCAAACAGTTCTCTTTATTGAAGTTCTATTGTCACAGCTTGTGGCAGTGGACGCGTGTGCTGTCAAGCAGTTCTTTTTATTGAAGTTCTATTGTCACAGCTTGTGACAGTGGACACGTGTGCTCTCAAACAGTTCTCTTTATTGAAGTTCTATTGTCACAGCTTGTGACAGTGGACACGTGTGCTGTCAAACAGTTCTCTTTATTGAAGTTCTATTGTCACAGCTTGTGACAGTGGACACGTGTGCTCTCAAACAGTTCTCTTTATTGAAGTTCTATTGTCACAGCTTGTGACAGTGGACACGTGTGCTGTCAAGCAGTTCTTTTTATTGAAGTTGCTATTGTTACAGCTTGTGTGAGTGGACACGTGTGCTCTCAAACAGTTCTCTTTATTGAAGTTCTATTGTCACAGCTTGTGACAGTGGACACGTGTGCTCACAAGCAGTTATTTTTATTGAAGCTGCTATTGTTACAGCTTGTGTGAGTGGACACGTGTGCTCTCAAACAGTTCTCTTTATTGAAGTTCTATTGTCACAGCTTGTGACAGTGGACACGTGTGCTCACAAGCAGTTATTTTTATTGAAGCTGCTATTGTTACAGCTTGTGTGAGTTGACACGTGTGCTCTCAAACAGTTCTCTTTATTGAAGTTCTATTGTCACAGCTTGTGACAGTGGACACGTGTGCTCTCAAACAGTTCTCTTTATTGAAGTTCTATTGTCACAGCTTGTGACAGTGGACACGTGTGCTGTCAAGCAGTTCTTTTTATTGAAGTTGCTATTGTTACAGCTTGTGTGAGTGGACACGTGTGCTCTCAAACAGTTCTCTTTATTGAAGTTCTATTGTCATAGCTTGTGACAGTGGACACGTGTGCTGTCAAGCAGTTCTTTTTATTGAAGTTCCTATTGTTACAGCTTGTGTGAGTGGACACGTGTGCTGTCCAGCAGTTCTTTTTATTGAAGTTGCTATTGTTACAACTTGTGACAGTGGACACGTGTGCTGTCAAGCAGTTCTTTTTATTGAAGTTCCTATTGTTACAGCTTGTGTGAGTGGACACGTGTGCTGTCAAGCAGTTATTTTTATTGAAGTTGCTATTGTTACAGCTTGTGTGAGTGGACACGTGTGCTGTTAGCGAGTTCTTTTTATTAAAGTTCTATTGTTACAGCTTGTGTGAGTGGACACGTATGCTGTCAAGCAGTTATTTTTATTGAAGCTGCTATTGTTACAGCTTGTGTGAATGGACAGGTGTGCTCTCAAGCAGTTCTTTTTATTGAAGTCCTATTGTTACAGCTTATGTGAGTGGACACGTGTGCTCTCAAGCAGTTCTTTTTATTGAAGTTGCTATTGTTACAGCTTATGTGAGTGGACACGTGTGCTCTCAAACAGTTCTTTTTATTGAAGCTGCTATTGTTACAGCCTGTGTGAGTGGACACGTGTGCTGTCAAACAGTTCTTTTTATTAAAGTTCTATTGTTACAGCCTGTGTGAGTGGACACGTGTGCTGTCAAACAGTTCTTTTTATTAAAGTTCTATTGTTACAGCTTGTGTGAGTGCACACGTGTGCTGTCAAGCAGTTCTTTTTATTGAAGTTCTATTGTCACAGCTGGTGACAGTGGACACGTGTGCTCTCAGGTAGTTATTTTTATTGAAGCTGCTATTGTTACAGCTTGTGTGAGTTGACACGTGTGCTCTCAAACAGTTCTTTTTATTGAAGTTCTATTGTTACAGCCTGTGTGAGTGGACACGTGTGCTCTCAGGCAGTTCTTTTTATTGAAGTTGCTATTGTTACAGCTTGTGTGAGTGGACACGTGTGCTGTCAAGCAGTTCTTTTTATTGAAGCTGCTATTGTTACAGATTGTGTGAGTGGACACGTGTGCTCTCAAACAGTTCTTTTTATTGAAGTTGCTATTGTTACAGCCTGTGTGAGTGGACACGTGTGCTCTCAGGCAGTTCTTTTTATTGAAGTTGCTATTGTTACAGCTTGTGTGAGTGGACACGTGTGCTCTCAGGCAGTTCTTTTTATTGAAGTTGCTATTGTTACAGCCTGTGTGAGTGGACACGTGTGCTGTCAAGCAGTTCTTTTTATTGAAGCTGCTATTGTTACAGATTGTGTGAGTGGACACGTGTGCTCTCAAACAGTTCTTTTTATTGAAGTTGCTATTGTTACAGCCTGTGTGAGTGGACACGTGTGCTCTCAGGCAGTTCTTTTTATTGAAGTTGCTATTGTTACAGCTTGTGTGAGTGGACACGTGTGCTCTCAGGCAGTTCTTTTTATTGAAGTTGCTATTGTTACAGCCTGTGTGAGTGGACACGTGTGCTGTCAAGCAGTTCTTTTTATTGAAGTTGCTATTGTTACAGCCTGTGTGAGTGGACACGTGTGCTGTCAATCAGTTCTTTTTATTGAAATTGCCATTGTTACAGCTTGTGTGAGTGGACACGTGTGCTGTCAAGCAATTCTTTTTATTGAAGTTGCTATTGTTACAGCTTGTGTGAGTGGACACGTGTGCTGTCAAGCAGTTCTTTTTATTGAAGTTGCTATTGTTACAGCTTGTGTGAGTGGACACGTGTGCTGTCAATCAGTTCTTTTTATTGAAATTGCCATTGTTACAGCTTGTGTGAGTGGACACGTGTGCTGTCAAGCAGTTCTTTTTATTGAAGTTGCTATTGTTACAGCTTGTGTGAGTGGACACGTGTGCTGTCAAGCAGTTCTTTTTATTGAAGTTGCTATTGTTACAGCTTGTGTGAGTGGTCACGTGTGCTGTCAAGCAGTTCTTTTTATTGAAGTTGCTATTGTTACAGCTTGTGTGAGTGGACACGTGTGCCCTCAAACAGTTCTTTTTATTGAAGTTGCTATTGTTACAGCTTGTGTGTGTGGACACGTGTGCTGTCAAGCAGTTCTTTTTATTGAAGTTGCTATTGTTACAGCCTGTGTGAGTGGACACGTGTGCTGTCAATCAGTTCTTTTTATTGAAGTTGCTATTGTTACAGCTTGTGTGAGTGGACACGTGTGCTGTCAAGCAGTTCTTTTTATTGAAGTTCCTATTGTCACAGCTTGTGTGAGTGGACACGTGTGCTGTCAATCAGTTCTTTTTATTGAAGTTGCCATTGTTACAGCTTGTGTGAGTGGACACGTGTGCTCTCAAACAGTTCTTTTTATTGAAGTTTCTATTGTTACAGCCTGTGTGAGTGGACACGTGTGCTGTCAAGCAGTTATTTTTATTGAAGTTGCTATTGTTACAGCTTGTGTGAGTGGACACGTGTGCTCTCAAACAGTTCCCTTTATTGAAGTTCTATTGTTACAGCCTGTGTGAGTGGACACGTGTGCTGTCAAGCTGTTCTTTTTATTGAAGTTGTATTGTTACAGCTTATGTGAGTGGACACGTGTGCTCTCAAACAGTTATCTATATTGAAGTTCTATTGTTACAGCCTGTGTGAGTGGACACGTGTGCTCTCAAACAGTTCTTTTTATTGAAGTTGCTATTGTTACAGCCTGTGTGAGTGGACACGTGTGCTCTCAAACAGTTCTCTTTATTGAAGTTGTATTGTTACAGCCTGTGTGAGTGGACACGTGTGCTGTCAATCAGTTCTTTTTATTGAAGTTGCTATTGTTACAGCTTGTGTGAGTGGACACGTGTGCTGTCAAGCAGTTCTTTTTATTGAAGTTCCTATTGTCACAGCTTGTGTGAGTGGACACGTGTGCTGTCAATCAGTTCTTTTTATTGAAGTTGCCATTGTTACAGCTTGTGTGAGTGGACACGTGTGCTGTCAAGCAGTTCTTTTTATTGAAGTTGCTATTGTTACAGCTTGTGTGAGTGGACACGTGTGCTGTCAAGCAGTTCTTTTTATTGAAGTTGCTATTGTTACAGCCTGTGTGAGTGGACACGTGTGCTGTCAAGCAGTTCTTTTTATTGAAGTTGCTATTGTTACAGCTTGTGTGAGTGGACACGTGTGCTGTCAAGCAGTTCTTTTTATTGAAGTTGCTATTGTTACAGCCTGTGTGAGTGGACACGTGTGCTGTCAAGCAGTTCTTTTTATTGAAGTTGCTATTGTTACAGCTTGTGTGAGTGGACACGTGTGCTCTCAAACAGTTCTTTTTATTGAAGTTTCTATTGTTACAGCCTGTGTGAGTGGACACGTGTGCTGTCAAGCAGTTATTTTTATTGAAGTTGCTATTGTTACAGCTTGTGTGAGTGGACACGTGTGCTCTCAAACAGTTCCCTTTATTGAAGTTCTATTGTTACAGCCTGTGTGAGTGGACACGTGTGCTGTCAAGCTGTTCTTTTTATTGAAGTTGTATTGTTACAGCTTATGTGAGTGGACACGTGTGCTCTCAAACAGTTATCTATATTGAAGTTCTATTGTTACAGCCTGTGTGAGTGGACACGTGTGCTCTCAAACAGTTCTTTTTATTGAAGTTGCTATTGTTACAGCCTGTGTGAGTGGACACGTGTGCTCTCAAACAGTTCTCTTTATTGAAGTTGTATTGTTACAGCCTGTGTGAGTGGACACGTGTGCTGTCAAACAGTTCTTTTTATTGAAGTTGCTATTGTTACAGCTTGTGACAGTGGACACGTGTGCTCTCAAACAGTTCTTTTTATTGAAGTTGCTATTGTTACAGCTTTTGTGAGTGGACACGTGTGCTCTCAAACAGTTCTCTTTATTGAAGTTCTATTGTTACAGCCTGTGTGAGTGGACACGTGTGCTGTCAAACAATTCTTTTTATTGAAGTTGCTATTGTTACAGCCTGTGTGAGTGGACACGTGTGCTCTCAAGCAGTTATTTTTATTGAAGTTGCTATTGTTACAGCTTGTGTGAGTGGACACGTGTGCTGTCAAGCAGTTCTTTTTATTGAAGTTCCTATTGTCACAGCTTGTGTGAGTGGACACGTGTGCTCTCAAACAGTTCTCTTTATTGAAGTTCTATTGTCACAGCTTGTAACAGTGGACACGTGTGCTGTCAAGCAGTTCTTTTTATTGAAGCTGCTATTGTTACAGCTTGTGTGAGTGGACACGTGTGCTCTCAAGCAGTTCTTTTTTATGAAGTTCTATTGTTACAGCTTATGTGAGTGGACACGTGTGCTCTCAAACAGTTCTCTTTATTGAAGTTCTATTGTCACAGCTTGTGACAGTGGACACGTGTGCTGTCAAGCAGTTCTTTTTATTGAAGTTCCTATTGTTACAGCTTGTGTGAGTGGACACGTGTGCTGTCAAGCAGTTCTTTTTATTGAAGTTCCTATGTTACAGCTTGTGACAGTGGACACGTGTGCTGTCAAGCAGTTCTTTTTATTGAAGTTCCTATTGTTACAGCTTGTGTGAGTGGACACGTGTGCTCTCAAGCAGTTCTTTTTATTGAACTTGCTATTGTTACAGCTTATGTGAGTGGACACGTGTGCTCTCTATGATGTTCCTGAACTCATCTGCTGATCGTTCTGCACTCCTAGTTAAAACTGAACTCTGAAGAGGACTCCTCTCCCATGTTATACCTCTGGGTCATGTGGCTGGCAACTTTCTGAAGCAGTTGCACTTTGCAACAAACTTACTCCGGAATCACAGTGCTGGTTAACGACGCCAAAGGTCCTTTCGACATAACACGTGTCCTCCTCCACAGGTGTATCAATCACAACAGCCTAGTCAAAAGAACTTGCCGGCGGCACACGTGTCCACTATTGCAGGCGTAACAGTGTATGGCAACAATCAGTCACATGTTCAGCGTTTAAGGTCGCAGTTTTTAGTCACAATATTTTTATTATTAGTAGTAGTAGTAGTAATAGGCATAGTATTATTATTATTATTTATATTATGGTCATTATTATCATAAATAATATTGTCTTTATTATTACTATAATTATTTTTAGTATTGGTGTTATTGTTATATTTATTATTATAATTATTATGTTTACTATTATTATTTAAAATTATTATAAGTAATAGTATTATTATTATTATCATCATTTATATTATTGTCATTATTATCATAACTAATATTGTCTTTATTGTTACAATACTTATTTTTAGTATTGCTGTATTTGTTATATTTATTATTATTATTATTATTATTATTATTATTATTATTATTGTGAAGTTTGTTGTATTCTATACACATGGTGAATAACTAAATTAGAGTTTCAGTGAAATGGCCTGTTATTTATGGACGCTCTTTAACTGCTTTGGTTCTCAGCGTCCCGTTCTATATTGGGCGTGAAAGATGGCTTAATTTTGCTCAGAGGCCTCTCTTATCAGACTTGAGGTTCTTTTTCGTGCCGTAAATCTACGACACATCGTCCTCCGCCGGGTTTGAACCCGCGACCTTGGGTATATGAAGTTAGCATTACACCACGGAGGTTTCAGTGATGATATGACACAAAACGTTACCTTGCCACAGAAGACTGCTATGAGGACCAAATGTATCGCTCCGTGTGATATGCAAACGTCAAATGGGAAATGATAAGAACTAATGTCAAGGAATGTAGTGATAACAGCTCCATAATAATAATACAGCGCTTTACAATAGAAACAAAGTAAAGGACGGTCTTTCAGAATTGAGAATCCTAAACAAACAAAAACCTCTGCGGGTAAATAAAAGGATATACAATGTATTTTTAGAAAACTCAACTCAAAACTGTTCATTTTGCTAGTCATGTGAATATCTTTAATACGTGGCATTCCAGTAATATTAACATGAGCACCCATATTCCCTATATGTAGAGAAGGTATTGTATTCCACCCAAATGTCCTATACCGAAATTTAACCAGAAATTCAGGTTTTCTGTCCCTGTTAATAATACAGTAAGTTATATCATATAGAGCAAAATATACACTAGTGACCTCTGCCGAGCTGTCGTGTAACCAAGTGTCTCGCTTGCAGTGATTCAATTGTCAGGCAAACTTACATCTAGAGATGACATCTTTTTAACAATAATTTGTTGCAGAGATGTGGACAACGTCATGTGAATGGAACACATCAGATTTTTCTTTTACTTCCACTTTTCTAAGTACCAAGCCGAGCTTCGACGGAAACTGCCGAGAGCTCACGATGGGATTTATAAGCATGAGTCCATTAGGCTAAATATAAGAGTATATAAAAATATAAGGTGTATAAAATAAAATATATAAATTACATATATTTATATACAATATACATAAGAAGCCGATCATTGCCGAAGTCAACACGAGCGTCTTTATATTGTTGAAGCAAGCGTTTGAATTTACAACTTTTATATATATATATATATATATATATATATATATATATATATATATATATATATTTTCAGATTCTCAAATGTAATGCATACTCAGCTAAATCGTCACTAATTAGCAAGATATTTAACTTCAGAATCAAAATGTTACGACAAATTAAGCAATTATACTCCAACATAATAGATATAGGAACATACTGTTCTAATACATTAAAATTACCTCGAATTTTCCTGCAGAAAATAATAATTAATTTGGTACTAGCGTTGCCTTATAATGACGTATTTACATGCCTTAGTGACGCGACAGTGAACAATAATAATTACTCTGTGTATTAACATTACACAAACACCACTATGTAGTCCAAGTTTTTAGCTAGGAATTTTACACTTAAACTTTTTATGCTGTTTATTTTTGCGAATTATGGAGGAAATTTTGCCAAATATGTTTGAAGTAAATAGAAAAGAGCAGGACGGTTTTACATAAATGACTGTTTTTATGCTAAAGGAGCTACCATCCCTGTGTACAATGATCGAGACAGAGGAGGCATGGCGACGATCAATCATGAGCGAATCGTATGAATCGAATCATATTGCATGAACGAATGGTATGGATTGATTAATGAAATGACTCACCTCTAATAGGTCTGCGGGCATTTCTGTTGCAGGAAACTGTTTCGTGGTTGCAAGAGTAGCAGATTAAACTGTTTCACATAAAGAAAAAAAAAACCTGATGTGTTCCATTCACATGACTTTCTCTACATCTCGCCAACAAATTATTCTCTTTACTTCATCTAATCGAGAAAAAATTAGCAGAACTAGTCTTATTACTTGCTTCCGTGTTAGCAAAAGCGAAATAAGGGAGTATCATAGGTTAAAGCGATAGTCAAAAGCTGGTTGCTATGTGATTGAAGTTCCTTTGTTTGTATGAACACGAGTTGACAAATTCCTGTATGAGAAAAGTATGGTTTTTAAAGCTGAAACCAAAAACAAGGAATATCTCAAAAACGACCAACTCCACGAGAAAAAAAAATTATATAGCATAAATTGTGTGCTTTAATATGCTCTACATTTTTTGTTTTAAGTTTTCGTCCATCTCTTACGGTGTAGCAGTTATGCACAATTTCGTAAAATTCATCCAGAATAAAGAAGTCTTCAGAGTCTATCTCCAGAAAATTCAAGATAATACATTTTAGTTGTCAGTTAAATATCTTTAGTATGCGATATTTTAATCAAAATCGTTAGAACCATTTTTAAGAAAATCAAAATTTTCGCAATTTTTCCTTGTAAAGGGTAGTTTGCGGTGGCGGGATTTAATTCAAAACCTTCGTGTCGCGTCCTTGGACGATACCAAACTTAAGTACATGGTTGGTATTTTCGTTTTTGAGCTATGCTGCCCAGACACACACACGGACATTTCTCTAAAAATGCTTGTTCTTAGATTCAGGGGATCTCAAAAGCATATATTTCCGGTGAAATCTCTGTATCGAATTTTGGGTGCAATACAATACCTTCTCTATACACTATGTACATAGTGCGTGTACAGAAAACAATAACTTTTCCCAGCACTAATAATCATTAAGGTTAGCCCGCCTGGGTAGTATCGAGTCTACCTCACGAGTTCGAATCTCGCTTAGGGTAAGTTACCTGAATAAGGTTTTCTCTTATCTTGAGAAGGCGAATGTCGAGTAACTTAAAGCTCCATGGATCCCAAGATCATTTCACCACTTTCTTTTTATCGTCCGATATGACCAACCAGGTTAAATGACGTTATGATTAGATAAATCAGCGACACACTCTATTCCAAGTGTGAGGGTATCGCCACGAACAGTCTTTCATATTAATGTTGGTTAGGTTATTTAGAGGAGAGCGTAACGCAATCCCCTGTTCTTGAAAATTTTGTAATAATAATCAAATTTCCAAAGTTACTAGGACGCGGTTGTAGAATTTATAGCATTATTGCAGACATCTAGTCACGAAATGTCCCAGTTAACTTTCTTTCTACTCATTTTCGAACAATAAATTGCACGTTTGTTCTCTAAATATTTATAAGCCCTTTTTTCCATTCTTTAGGTAGTACAATACTATCAACACTTTGAAAAATACAATAATCGCAGCAGAAAAGACTATTTAACTGAAGGAAAATACTGCTAGCGTTACCTATGATCTGTTCTTGCAACTGTTACAACTGGCGGTCGGAGGAGAGTAGTTCTGGGAAACAGTTCAAACAGGGAACAAGAGAGGTCGCGATACTAGTAATGATAATACAACCGCCATTTCAGTTTTAAAAGTGGGCGTTCTTCATTTAAAACAGAGAATTACTTTCAGCAAGAATTAAAACAGGGATAAAAATTAGCTAATTGTTTGTATTTTGTATCCATTATAATATACTACCTTAAGTGAGCATAATAATGTGAAGAAAACCACAAGTGATACTTATTTTTATTTTACATATATAATCCTTTTAGAACAATTTACAATGTTATTCAATGCTTTATACATGTGTACAGTAGCTAAATGATAAGACAATAATTACACATCATTAAGAGCTAATAATTCACATTATATTTTGAAAACACACAGACTTATTAACTCATGGTGTTTGTACAATATGATACATTCTCATCTATGCAGTAGTAGGAACGATTTTAAACGTTTTTTAAAATGGTGGATTTTAGTAATTACTTTGATATTCTGAGGCAATATGTTAAATAGTCTAATACCCAAATTCTTTACATTGGTTTTAGTGATGTTGGTTCTACAGAACTGAGCATGTAGTGCATCCTTTTGTCGAGTGCTATATTGATGGAGGTTTTTGGTTTATTTCAAGCTGATTGTATATCTTTTTAATATAAGTTAATGTCTCCAATATCAATATGCAAGTAAGAAGCAATATTTTTTGTTCTTTGAAAAGAGCTCTTACATGAGCAGCGACTGTCCTTGCCACTTATTATTCTAACTGCCCTTTTCTGTAGTTTAAATATTTGTTCATTCTCATAACATGTTCCCCAGGAAGTTATGCCATAGCGCATTAGGCTGTGAAAATTTGCATAGTAAACATTCCTTTGGATATTAAAGTTTATTTCATTTTTAAGTAGCAAGCTGAACTCAATTTAGACGCCAACTTTTCAATATGGTTCCCATTTAAAATGATTCCCAGAAATTGCGTAACTTTCCTATATTTAATGTTGAGATTGTTATAATAAATTTGGGGTTCAAGATGTGTTTTATTTTGGTACGTGTGGAAGGATATCGCAGCAGTTTTGCTTTCATTTATTACTAGTTTGTTAACTTGAAAGCAGGAGCATAATTCTGATTTACTGTTTTTTGTAAACTATCACTTTATGAGCACATTGGTATCATCAGCAAAAAGAATTATGTCCGCTTGTTTGACAGATGATGGCATGTCATTTATATCAATTAAAAGTAATAATGGATCAAGGGTAGAGCCTTGTAGCACGCCTGTCTTTTGACATATATGTGCTCATTATATTACCTTTCAAGAATTCCAATTCTACAAGTTGCTTTCTATTTGTTAAATATTATTTTAATAAGTCATTTATTTTTCCATGAAAACCGTATTTTTCTAATTTTGATGACAATATATTGTGGTCCAAAAGATCCTAAGCTTTGGATAAATCCAAGAAAACGCCAATGCTTGGAAGTTTTCTGTCGATCGACTCTTCTACTATGTCTAATAATTGGTAAATTGCTGATTCTGTTTTTTCTAAAGCCGAACTGTGCATTTGAAAGAATATTATGTTTGGACAAAAAAGAGGCCATACGCCTGCATATTAACCTCTCAAAAAGCTTAGAAAATATTGACAGTAAGGATGTGGGTGTGTCAGTCTCCATTTCTAACTTATCCCCTTTCTTGAACAAAGGCATTACTTTAGCTTGTGAGGAAATTTCCCTGATTCAGTTGAATGGATAATACATTGCTTAACTATCCAGGCTGGTAGGTATGTCTATTTTTCATATGTCCTGCTACTTTCATTATTTCTAATGCTGTAATTGGTTCTAAAAGTTACATTGCCATAGTTTGTGTGATATGCATTACCTTCAGTTAATTTGCTAGCTATTGCTGAGAAATACAAATTGGGTTTCTGTTACGTTCCCCGTATTACCTCCTTGTCACTTCTTTTCCCAATTTCTTTGTTTACTATTTGCGGCTACAACTTTATTATTTGACCTTACTATAAACTTACAATGCACATAGGTAGAAAAGCTATTGTATTTCACACAATTTGGTTTAATTGTTTTTTTCACACAAGCCGTGTGTAGGACAGGAGTTGGATAGGTAGTGTCAGACAGAAAAATTCAATGTCATAGCTGGGATTTGAACCACGGATCTCCTGGTCTCTAGCCGTGTGTAGGACAGGAGTTGGATAGGTAGTGTCAGACAGAAAAATTCAATGTCATAGCTGGGATTTGAACCACGGATCTCCTGGTCTCTAGCCGTGTGTAGGACAGGAGTTGGATACGTAGAGTCAGACTGAAGAATTCAATGTCATAGCTGGGATTTGAACCACGGATCTCCTGGTCTCTAGCCGTGTGTAGGACAGGAGTTGGATAGGTAGTGTCAGACAGAAAAATTCAATGTCATAGCTGGGATTTGAACCACGGATCTCCTGGTCTCTAGCCGTGTGTAGGACAGGAGTTGGATAGGTAGTGTCAGACTGAAAAATTCAATGTCATAGCTGGGATTTGAACCACGGATCTCCCGGTCTCTAGCCGTGTGTAGGACAGGAGTTGGATACGTAGAGTCAGACTGAAGAATTCAATGTCATAGCCGGGATTTGAACCACGGATCTCCTGGTCTCTAGCGGTGTGTAGGACAGGAGTTGGATAGGTAGAGTCAAACTGAAAAATTCAATGCTATAGCCGGGATTTGAACCACGGATCTCCCGGTCTCTAGCCGTGTGTAGGACAGGAGTTGGATAGGTAGAGTCAAACTGAAAAATTCAATGTCATAGCTGGGATTTGAACCATGGATCTCCGGGTCTCTAGACGTGTGTAGGAAAGGCGTTGGATAGGTAGAGTCAAACTGAACAATTCAATGTCATAGCCGGGATTTGAACCACGGATCCACCGGTCTCTAGCCGTGTGTAGGACAACAGCTAGAATGCAATGCGACGGCCGCGCACTATATTTTTGCGCCTCCATGGCTATGCGTCGCTACCAATCCGCCATTGGTAGAAACTCTGCTCCATTATCTTACATTGAGACCAGTATTCTTCCGGGCTGCTATTCATGAGGCTATCCAACTATAATAACAATGTCACTAATTGATACTTTATTTATGTTGAACGTCATAATTGTTGTAAATTTAATTTTGGTTGCCCACTCTACAGCTTGTACTCCATTTGTTGATGTAACACCAGCTTGTGGTCAGCAACATTAGCTTGTACTGATCCCTTCCTCTCACTTTTCCCAAACATGGCAAGAATATATCACCGCTCCGATATCTGTGCTCGGCGCCTCCACCAAAAAATAAGAAAAGGAAAAACCCTGGCGGTGAACCTAAGAACTACGAATTATTAAATCATTACATAATCACCAGGAGTGTGTGCTTGTAACTGGTATGGGGTTGTTACACAATAAGGTACTCAGTGTGTGGGATGTTTACAGGTGCACTTCTAGCGCTTCTCGGTATCCTGGGCTCGCGTCCTGCCTACAGGACACGTCAACAAAGTGAACAGACCAGGAATACAGTATTACAACAGACTTATTGACGAGCTCCTCAAGTACAACATAAAGCCAGTGGTGAGTCAAGTATTCTATATCAGTGTTACCAACATGAGTGCGGTGTTATTACTTGTGCCACCTATTGTCTCCAGATATCGATGTTCCACTGGGACCTACCACAGCCTCTACAAGACCTCGGGGGGTGGGCTAACCCCTACATGGCGCACTTCTTCGAGGACTACGCTAGGGTCCTGTTCCAGGAGTTCGGCGACCGGGTGAGTGGTAATCTCTTCTTATGGGCTTCATTTCTCTTTTCCCATGCATACCGCGCCCTGCCTTTCGCTGATCTTCAATTCCCCTTCCCTGTTCTCTTTTTCTCTTTTTTTACCTTCTGTTCCACACCCTTCTTTTCCCATGCCCTTCTAAGTTTTTTTGCATGACCTTTCTTTGTATTCTATCTTTTCTTCCCTCCTTTCCAACCCCTAACTTTTGCTATCCCTTTCTCTTCTCTTCTTCTCCTCCTTTGTCCTTCTGTTTTCTTCGGGTTCTCTTTCTTTCTCTACAGTCTATAGTTTTACATACCTGTTTTTCTCTTAGTTTCTCTTCTTTCCTTTCCTTCTGTTGTCTTCCCTTCCTCTCTCTCTTTTCGGCCTTTCCCCTATCCGTCTTTTCCCATCATTCATCCTCCTCTTCCCCTATTTTTTTCTCTAGTCTTACCTTCCCCTGTTCTTCTCTTGTTTCCCATATCTTGCCTCCTCTTCCCAAAACTTTCTCCTTCCTTCCCCTTCTCTTCACCTGCCCATCTTTTCCCTTTTCTTTTCTTCCTTCGCCCATCTCTTGCTATATCCTACCCTATACTTCTCTTCTTCTCCCCTCCCTTCGTCTACCCTTTCCACCCCTTCCCTGCTCTTCCACTACCTGTCTGTTCCCATACCCTACCCAATTCTTCCCATCTACCCTTTTGTTCCCATACTTTACCCTATCCTTCTCTTCCGCTACCTGATTGTTCCATGCCTTTCTCTTCCCTTCTCCTCCATTTCTCTAATTTTATACACAAACTGTATTAAGCAAGTATGCATGGAAATGCCATTAAAATTGCTTTATTATTCATTGTTTCCACACGAGTATCATCAATACTTATAACGTAACAGTTTATAATGGCTGTGATTGTGTTCTGCAGGTGAAGATGTGGCTAACCATCAACGATCCACGCTTGGTGGCACGTGGTTACTCTGACCAGGATCACGGCATGGCGCCCAACGTGGGGCAGCCTGGCATAGCGGACTACCTAGCTACTTACTCCATGCTGCTGGCCCATGCTAGGGCCTACAGGCTCTACTACAGAGAATTCAAACACCAACAAGGTAGGCCATAACACAGTATATAGTACCCCTGATACAAGCCGCTAAAGCTTTAGCACTGATCGATATTTCTTCCTGCAGGTAAAGTTGGTATCACCTTCAGCGCCAATTGGAATGAGCCTCTTTCAAACTCCACAGAAGACATAGCAGCTGCAGAGAGAGGCATGCAGTTTGAGGTAGGTCTCTCATTTGGTAAACACTTCTTTTCGGGTAACGGATATTACCTTTTCAGTCTTATTGTTAAAACTTAAATATTCCAAAGTTTGATTGTGTATCTTTGATACATTTGTAATTACATCGGTTTGAGATTAGGCAGCGTAAGAAACACTAGTGTGTGATGTCCGCCTCAGAGAGTGTTCATGGCACACTTGTGTCATGAAAACAAATAGGTTTCTCCTTGATGGTTATAAGCAAATCTGTACCAGCTTTCAGGTAAAGGGCCAAAAGGCAGTTAGTTACCTATTCAAAAGAATACTTATGAGTAGGACAGTTTCGTTTGCTCTTGAATACGGAACATACTAATTTTAATGTAACATTAGTATATTGTAGCTATTATCCTAATAAAAATCTTTCAACAACGTATTATAAATATCATCAAGAACTTGCTGTTACAAATACACTCCCTACAAAAGAGCTTTATTTTTTAACTCTATCTGCAGTTGTTTGGCACTATTCTATTAGTGTTGTTGCCTTTATCAGTTCCTTGCCTCAAGATCAAAAGGGCTGTTTAAACGGCCGGTGTATACCAGTTCATTTCCTTCCATGGCCGAGTGGTTACACCACTTGCCTCTCACCTAAACGGCCCGGCTTCTAACCCAAGCGACCGCATGTGAGTTTGTGGTGGACAAAGCGGCGCATGGGCGGGTTTTCTCCGGGTTCTCCGGTTTCCCCCGCCATCGTATTCCACCGGTGCTCCATCTTCATTCATGTATCATCAGTGTCATCGTCTGCGGTACCATAAGTAGTTAAAGCGGGCGTTAAGGACCATCAAAAAACTTCCTTCCAATCATTTTGTGTAAATTGTATGTTGGAAGAATACACAAATAACTAAATATCTTTAACGTAATGTCAGAAGACAAGGAATCCTTAATGTTAGGTAATCACTGTGCATCATGTTAGTATACTTTTTTGGTAGCTTAACGTCCTTTAACCTGGTTGGTCATATCGGACGATGAATGAAATTGGTGAAATGATGCTCAAATGATCTCGGGGTCCTTGGAGCTTAACGTCTTTTAACCTGGTTGGTCATATCGGACGATGAATGAAATTGGTGAAATGATGCTCAAATGATCTCGGGGTCCTTGGAGCTTAACGTCTTTTAACCTGGTTAGTCATATCGGACGATGAATGAAATTGGTGAAATGATGCTCAAATGATCTCGGGGTCCATGGAGCTTAAAGTTACTAGACTTCGTCTTTTCAGGATAAGGGAAAAACCCCGAAGAAAACCTTATCTGGGTAACTCACCCTAAGCGAGATTCACGACCTGTTGGATGTGAGACGGGCTGTTAGTACACTTATACAAATGTTTATCTTAGTTTCATGAAATAGATACAGGATGGCGCAGGAAAACTGCCTCCGAGTACTAGACTGCTGTTTGTTGCCCGCCAGTTGTCATCTATTGTTAGCTATACAAAGTTGTTGCGACTTGCTAAGTAAAGACAAGAGCGCAAGTCATAACGCTCACAAAGGAGTGAAGTACTAGCTTTAGTGCGGCAGATTGTCGCTAACTTGGAAGATGACAGTAATGCCGAGAATAGTGATGCTGGTTACCAGGGCGGTGCAATAAACGAGACTGTTGAGCTGTAGAAACTTGTAATACTGCTTATTGTTCGTCTGTGTTCCAACTCATTATATGATAAGCTGCGTGGCAACCAAAAATAAACATCGATATTTCTTCAGGCAAAATAATCCATCTCATCCGCCACTCACGCTAATGACATATTATATATGAATAAACAATAGCTGTGTAACGGACAAAGTGATTTCGCTATAACTATGGATATATGCTAACAATTACTTTCATATGAACTGGAATTGTTTAACGCTGCACGCTGTTGTGGTTGTATTTGGTCATTCGCGACAAGTTGAACCTATATCCCCCCCCCCCCACGGTCTTTGCAGAGAGGGAGGGAGGAAAGCAACTTCCCCCCATGAGTAAAATTTTCCCATGCCTTGCTTCACGACCTACATATACCTCAGCGAGAAATATCCTCTTCAAGAAAGAATGTCTATTGATTCATTTAAGATAACACAGGACGTTTTTGCAAATAAGTTTGTATGTATGTATTTATTCTGTGCAATTGGGTACAGCCGGGTGGCAGACTTAAATATACAAAATTCACTTACAGTTAATAACAGCAATACAACTAATATATATATATATATATATATATATATATATATATGGTTTGTTTTGAAATACCTAACTACTTATTATTCACTATGGCAACACTTATGTCAACTACCAGCAGGTTTATAAACAGTTCTTATGAAGCCTCAACGCTAATAGTTACAGATCCTTAATTACTTCACAATATTTACTTTATTCTCTTTAAGTTATCCCTAAACTTATTTAAGGTCAGAGGGCCGCCCTGAAAGGCTGCTACAGGCAATTTATTGCATTCTTCAATGCTCCAATTAACAATACAAAAAAAAATCCTGCGTCGGTTCTGTACCCTCTATCCTTAATTTTATACAAATGTTGGTCTCGTCCGCAGTATGCTGGGTTTTCTAACGTCTACCCGTGCATATAAGCCTTAACTAGAGTAGCTAAGCTATGTCTTTTAGCGGCTCCATTTATTATATTCCACCTTTCGTAAGCCCAAAATCTTTTCCTCTGTTTATGAATGTGACAGTATGAGTAACCCTGTATGGGTGCCATATTCCATAACTGGCCGCAGGAAGGACCTTTAGGCAATTTCCCTGGACTTTGCGCTCCCCTTCTTCAGTATTGTCATTACGGAGTGCAATGGCTTCTGTACCATTAAAGAGCAATATACCGGGTTTAGTGACAAACTAGCATACTAAAAATCAGTTGCAAACGGAGAAAAGAATCGAGCCGCTGTGGTCGTGGATATTCGAGCACGAATAACTCCGAGTATAAAGAAGTGAACACGTAAATTGTCGCAACAAGCGAACGTTTTGCGAAGCTCTTGTTTTACGCCATATCGGGATTAAGTCCTACAAAGTTACATGATAAGGAGGAAAATGGGAAGCCAAAACTTGTGAATAATGTAGTTGATTCTGTGAAACAATTTAAAGGTTGGATCCGCTACGGCATTTCATGACCAATGGGGCCTGGTTCCAAATGACAGGACAAGTGAACTACCACAACACCAGATACTGGTTAACAGACAATTGAAAGTGGAATGTTGGATCATGAAGCCTGATTCCAAATGACAGAAGGGAGCTGCCAGAACAACAGATATTGGTCAACAAATAATCCATATATGATTAATGAGGAACCTCTTCACGGTGTGCCATGCCATCAAGTGGGATTGTGAGTGGTATATCAGTAAACACTGATGTGTAGATGAGGACCCCCCTTGAGCGCACGTATGGTGTCTTTCAACAGGATGGGGTGACCTCGCACACTTCACGCGATTTAACCTCCCAGATGAAAAAAGGATTGCGGCTACCGCATTCGCTGGACTTGTGACTTTTATCTGTTGTTCAGTCTTGGGGGAAAATGTGTCTGTAAATAACCCAAACTTTAGAAGACTTGAAGGACAATATTCGTAATGAAATTTTGAGATTTGATGTGGCAGAGTTGTGCAAAAGCAGACTTTTCAGCGTCTAATGTAATGCAAAAGACAAGATCAGTTTAGTAACTATAGACCTTTACATTAGCTTATTTGTCTAATTATTTCACGCTTAGCTATTTGTTGCTGTGTCTACTCGTGGTGGCCAACAATTCGTGAGCAATTGGAATGCAAGCATCTGTATTCGGGGCTGATTTTTCATGCGCCATCCTAAATAAGAAAGAGCTTTTATACGAATAGTTCTTTGAAGAACAGGAAGAGAAAGTAAATGGATTTTTCTTTGAGTTCATGACCTCACAAAACATAGGTATATCTAGTTCAACTTTTAATAACAATATGTTGGTAATAAGATTGTTTATGAACCACTAAGAGATTTCAAATGGTGTGTCTGTTCTCTCAGCTAGGATTATATGCACATCCCATCTACAGTAAGACTGGTGACTTCCCACCAATCATCAAGGAGATTGTTGACAAAAACAGTAAAGCAGAAGGCTTCTTCCACTCTCGGCTGCCAAAATTCTCACAACAACAGATAGACTACATAAAAGGTAATATACACATATTATCATCGTTTCTTGGGCTGAGGCGTGTAGTGACAATCTGTGGCACGACACGAGCTGATAGACGTGTTCCCATTCTTGCAGAATTTCACCATGTATACTGTCGGGAATGTGAGGTTGGGGAGTGACAGGAGGTACCAAGTGGGCATAGCTGCTGTTTTCTTTACAAAATATTTATTTTGGGGTTGACATTTTGAAATTCAAGCAACTCTTGAAGGATTGTAAGGAGCTTAGCCGTAGCAGCTGTTGGAGGCGCTCCTTCGTTACCGGGGAAGCCGGTACCGCCAGCGGTTTCTGGGATTGTAATCCCCAAGAGACCTAACAAGGGCGCTCCGGTGGACCTTCGTTGAATTTTGTTGCCCGTCGCGTAATGTCGTCCTCCAGGTATGGCAAACCAGAGGCTTCGTGCAGAAGTCTCATAGGAAATCCTTGAGGCACAGATTAGATGGCCCGAAGGCATCTATTTGAAGCAACAGCAGACTGGAGTCTGCCGCCATGCCCCAGATCTCGCAGGCGTAGATTAGCAAGGGGACTATGAGAGCCCTCAAAAGGCGTAAGAAGTTGTATTGTAAGCAAATGGGGAAATAATAGTCGCAGTCAATGAGTATTTAACAGAGTTAGACAGAACTTATTTTTGTGACGGAATGTAAAAGCTGGATGAAGTGTATATTCCTCAAAGAAGACTGTCAAGAAGTAAGGTGAGTTGTTTATGTAAGAAATACTTTTACTTTCCTTTTACCACACTTATCAAAGATACAATACATACAAAAGATGGTGGGTAGAGAGATTAAAATTGAAGTCGTGAAAAATGTTATTTCATTCAATAACTTCTGCTCTAAAGTAATAATTAATACATTATTTGTTGAAGTTACCAGCGTTAATTGTGAGAAACAAAAGTGCTTTTACTTTCTCTACATATGCCACATATATAGTAAGCAGATACATATTTTATTCCACCAAAAATTTTGAATTCAAGATTTCAGCGTAAATATATGTTTTGAGGTCCCTGAATAAAAAACATGTTTAGAAAAAAAGGTGTGCATTTGTTTATATGGCATAGCTCAAAAGCGAAAAGACCGATAAACACTAAATGTGGTATTTACCAAAAATATAACACGAAGATTTTCAAGAAAATTCTCCCATCCCAATCTACCCTTTACGTGGATTTTTAAGCATCTTATTTTTTTTTTCAAAAATGGCGCAAATAATGTTCATTAAAATGCTATATATTACAGATATATGCATGACAAACAAAATGTATATATTATTATTATTATTATTATTATTATTATTATTATTATTATTATTATTATTATTATTATTATTATTATAATTATAATTATTTGGGGGAGGGACCGTTTGCAAGATGTTTCTAGTTATTGGTTTAAATTATAAGCTACTTAAATTTTTCTCAAACAGAAGCTCATCCTTTATTTTATATCTCTTTTGTTTTACTCCTGGCCGTACAAAATAAAAACCAAATTTCAATTGTTTTATCACAGCGACCAGCTTTTAAAACATTTAACTATCGCTTTAACCTAGTTTATTCTCTTACTTTCCTTATACTTAAAAGGAACTAATACAACCATTGCTAATGCTTATCTCGATTACCATGATGAGATAAAGGAATAATCCTTGGTAACAATAGTTTGTAGAGAAAGTAATGTGAATGGAATATGTCAGATTCTTTACTCTGGAAGTTTAATTTAAGAACCTAATCTAACCTAATTGTATGAATGACAACGAATCAATAGTTGTACGGTTTCAGGTACATGGGACTTCTTTGGTCTGAACCACTACACGACCAACCTGGTGTACCAGGGTGTACCTGAGGAGATACCGTCTCAGAAGAGAGATGTTGGTGCCTTCACGTCTCTTGACCAAACCTGCGCAGCAGCCTCGTCTGAATGGCTTAAGGTCTGTTTGGTTATTAGGTTAAAGCTCTGTAATATAAATACAATCCAAATTCATCAAGAAGAGCAGACTATCAAACAAGTGCAGCTTCCCGCTCTTTCTTCGCATAATGTCGTGCTGTTTTTAGTTTTTAATGAGATTTTACTATAAAATCTGCAGCTACTTAACGGAAGATTTAATGAGAAGAGAGAAATTCCACTCCACTAATTCACCTTTATCAATTTAGCACAGTTTTACTTTCTATCATTTTGTGAAAATTTGCAATTTCCGTCCATACAATTAAAAAAATCTGTTACCCAAAAGCATAGCTCAATTCCATACTGTATTATGTGTGAGGTGATCACGAACAGCTGAAAGTTTCCCAAATACTTCCCTATAATTTTGCCCACCAAAAGTTACCTCTGTCTGGCTAACACACAGTATTCCTCCGTCAGTAAATCTGGCTTATTCTAAAGGCGCCATGCCTTCTCGTCTACGAGCCAGGAGAGGAGTCCTGTTCACCACTACAGTATCATCTTACGATGTCAATATAAACTCTTTCAGCAAGGGAGGCTCCAAACAGATTGCTGCATACTTAACAGCAGACGAAAGTCTATTACCAATTATTTTTGGGAGAGGTGTGCAAACGGCTCAACATGTATTGTCCAGTAGAATTAGTCTGCCTCATTAGACAGTGGTAGCGCACATACCTCTGGCATGGAGGACTAGAGATCAACATTTGAGACCAGTGAGAGGATTTTTACCCCGCTGAGAGGACTGTGTGAATCCTTTCATCATCAGTATCCCATGGAAGGGAAATGGCAACACCACCGCTGTATCATCTTGCCTGAATGCTGAGGATGGGTTGTGGTCTCTCCCGGCCATTGACAAATCTTCAGGTTGAAAACTCACCATCGGTATTAGAATTATGAAAAACAATAACATATTTTTCAGTGCTGCTTCTCTATACAGTATGTACATAGTACGTGTAGTCTATTAATATTTGTTTTGTTTCAGGTGGTACCATGGGGTTTCAGGAAACTGCTGGTCTGGATAAAACAACAGTATGGCAACCCACCAGTGTTTGTCATGGAGAATGGATACTCAGATGATGGAGAACTAGATGACCACGTGAGGATACGTTACTATGTGGTTAGTATGTTGCTTTAATAATAATAATGATAATGATAATAATGCACCTTTTCACATCCTTTAATCTGAAACGATGCTTGAATGATCGCAGGGTCCCTAGAGCTTAGAGTAAAAACTGGTCTTCCCAGGAGGAAGGAAAACACAGAACACCCTTATCTGAGCAAGGATGTGACATAAAGATGTATAGGAGAGTCCCCCCCACCCCCAAACTACCATTTACGTGAATAATTTTTACGTGTGTTTGGTTTTCTATAATACCATTTTAACAATTATGATTCAAATTCTGTATAGTAAAGACTAATAAAATGTACATTCTGAATTTCTTAGAAATATCCCTGATATTATATTAATTTTGAATGACTTTGTATAATTAATAAACTGTAAGAAGTACACTAAAACTTTCTACAGAAAAAAGTAGATCTTATTAGAACACGCCATTTATAACTTTTTTTGTAGAGTTAAACCTTTCCGATATAGTCATTGTCATGATCAACATCGTTGTCGTCACCAAGTCATATCATTCACTGATGATTCCGTGCTTTTCGTATTATTTTGTGAACATGATTCACTTCCTTCTTCCATGTAGCCGCGTCCACCCTCGTCACAAAAGTGTATCTACCTCTAAAATTGTGCAGGTCTTATGTTCCCTCACGTACAAACACCAATAACCTATCAACAATAACAACAAATAATATGTAGCTTGCACAGAACAACTCAGCACGCGTGTTAGGAGTAAACAAACTGAGCACGTGGTTGGAATAGCCAGATATTGCGGCATCTAGATCCATTTCCGTTGTCCGACCGGAATGCTGCCTTGTGATTGGTTGAGAAAGTCAAACAGGTAAAGCTTTTCATCTGTTTTTGTGGGATACCAACTTAACTCCCAACTGTCAAGTGCAAGGATTCAGCGGCGGGGGTTGAAGCATTATCTTCTCTGTGACCCCCCAATAAGGATCGGTGATCTTATTTGATGACAGGGTGAAAATGGCCAAAGTCCATGCCTGCAGTTGAGTCACCTAGTAGACAGGAAGGGTTGTTAAATGACATTGTCGCTGTCCGTTGCGCGCCAATATGTCGCCGTTCATTTGTCTACCTCGGAGTCGGTCGAAATTAGCACCCGTGAAATACAAAGGTGTACATACCTCTGAAAAGTCATTTGGTGCGCCGGCTTTGCTCGTTCTTGTATAACACGAGTTTGACTCTCACTGAGGGGGGAAAAAGAATGAGTGGGGTATGTAACACGAGGCAGACTTAAAAATAGCTTCCACTCAATTCATAGTTTTATTAACCTTAGTTGATTGTTGAGGCACTACTCCCAACGAAGAAGTCTAAATATTAATAACTAGTGCTGGTTGCTAAGTTCATCGTTACTTCTGCATATTACGCGACTAACCAACTCGAGCGATAACATCACATACTCACGCGTCTCACACGAAGAATAACAATAATCTAAATCCTTGTAAGCGCATCGCTTAAATACCTTAAATCTCCAACATTGAACTCATTCCTGATTGGCTGAAAAGAAGCGCGAAAATGACGTTGTCACGTGATTAATTTTCTAAGTTCTTTGTTTTCAACTCATGTGACCGCTCTTTATAATGGAGAAGTCCCGAGCTGCTAACCTTTGGAAAACGAACCTCTCTCTAAAATTTACTCTGTTACTTATGTCTCTAGTCCGCTAAACACCTTGCTCTACAAAGGCAATTGTGTTACCAACATTAACAAAGAAAGTAACCTTGGCGAGCACAATAGCAACTTCTTCGCCTTAGGGTTTTGTATTCTACAAAGTGCTCAGTCTTGGCTACTGAAGCAGATATGTAACCTATACAAAAAAATATGATGTGTTCCATTCACATGACTTTCCCTACATCTCTGCAACAAATGATTGTTAAAAAGCTTATGCTTCTATTTACTTCATGCTAATCGAGAAGAAATAGCATAAACAGTCTTCCCATGCAGGAATTTGTCAACTGCTGTCCATACAAACAAAGGAACATCAGTCACATAGCAACCAGCTTTTGACTGTCACTTTAACCTATGGTACTCCCTTATTTCACTTCTACTTACAAGGAAGCAAGTAATAAGACTATTTCTGATCATTTTTTCTCCATTAACATGAAGTAAATAGAAGCATAAACTTTTTAACAATAATTTGTTACAGAGACGTAGAGAGTCATATGAATGGAACACATTAGAGTTTTTTTTTGGGGGGGGGGGGGTTTCAGGTGGACCCAAAACATGCATTTTCTGTGAAATCTCGGTATTTAATTTTTGGGTGCATTACAACACCTTCTCTATACACTATGGACATAGTACGTGTAGAGAACGTAAAAATATTTGCCTTCATATCACCTGAGGCACGTCTGCGATTTGTTAAGAATCACACTGACTCACCAGTGTGTGTGTGTGTTGTTGTTGTTGTACTTATTGAATGTTTATTTTCTCCTGCTGCAGGAATACATCACAGCAATGCAGCAGGCCATACACTTAGATGGCTGTAATGTGATTGGCTACACTGCCTGGAGTTTGCTGGACAATTTCCAGTGGAATGAGGGATATCTGTAAGTACCCCATCTTACTGTAATACGAGAGACAATCAATTCTTTAGAAAGTTATAAAAAAAAAAAAAAAAAAAACTAATTAATTTTGGTATTTAATCTTTTTTTTATTCTTCGAAATAATCTTTTTTTTAGCTCAATACACTGTTCCCAGCATATCTCCAACTGTTTTAAGCCTTCCAAAAGGTACGATTTTGTGATGTCCTCTTCATTAGACGTGAATTGTTTTTCCGCTGAACCACTTTTTCAAGTGTGGAAATAGCATTAAAGTCACTGAGGCCCAAATTGGGTGAATTCGATGGATTTTGTTGTACTTCGAACCTTAACTCTACAATTTTGTCCATAGAAACTGCGCAGTTCTACGCCCTTGCATTGTCTTGATTGAAGACAATCTCTTTTCTTTGCCAGATGAGGGTATTTTTACTTGATTTCTCCGTTTAACCGCTGCAATAACGATGCAGAATACTTTCCATATATCGTTCTTCCTTTCTGATAGTAACCAAAGTAGTTGATTCCACGTGCATCCCAAAAAACCGAGGCCACCAGCTTTGCCTTCTTCGGAGCTGGTTCGCCTTTAAAAACCCACTCTTTCGACTCTACTGTTGTCTCTGGAGTGTAATAGTGTGTCCATGTTTCATCCACAGCTATGTATCCGCGCAGAAACTCATCAGGATTGCCAAATCAGCTTACAAATCCATCAGACGATTGTTTGTCCAAATACACACTTGTCTATATATCTAAAAATCCTTGTGTGTTATTTGCTGCCTGTGAGTCTGTAATGTTTGTCCAAACACACACTTGACTAGATATTTTTGTTGCAGAGAAAAGTTTGGACTATTTCAAGTGAATTTTACGGACCCAGCACGTCCAAGAGCTGCCAAAGAGTCCAGCAAACTATTTGCAGCTGTAGCCTCAACTGGCAGGATTCCCCCGCAGTACTTCAACTACAGCATACACAGTGATACCAACTGTAAGCCAGTGGTACCTATAAAGTAACATTCCTGTTGTCAGTCACTTGTAAAATATAACTTTACTGTAACTCAAATTCAGATTAATTTATTGTTTGTAGAGGTTACATAAACCTATTACACATTGTCAGGTATAAATATATGTATTAAATATTTACAGCAGAAACATCAATTTATTCTATGGAATAAAATACGTTATCACCTAGATATTTGTATAACCTTTTACTCTATGTACATAGTTTATTGAGAAACTATTTGATACCGAAGTTTCATTGGGCATATAAGTTTTGAGACCCCTGAATCCAAAAGAAGCATTTTCACATTATCTACCCGTACTATCCACATAGTGTATAGAGAAAGTATTGCACTCCACCCAAAAATTCGATACCGAGATTTCACCGGAAATACATATTTTCGAAAAGACCGTTGAATACCAAATTTGGTATTTAAGTTTGGTAGCTTCCAAGGATGTGACACAAAGATTTTCAAGAAAATTCCCCCACCCCCAACTACCCTTTACTTGAAACTTTTTTCGAAATTTTTCTCTATTTTGATTACAATATCGTATATTAAAGATATTCACCTGACAAATAAAATATATATTTTGAATTTTCTGGGAATAGCCTCTAAAGAATATTTTATTCTAGATTAGGTAATGTTACGGATTTTTGCATAACTGCTAAACCGTAAGAGAAGGGGGGAAAAAATACCACACAAAAGCACACGTTAAATGACGTTAAAGCACACAATTTACACTATTTACAGTTTTTTCGTGGAGTTGATCGTGCTTTTAGATATTCCTTGTTATTTGTTACATCTTTAAAAAACTTACACTTTTCTCATACAGGAATGTCAACTCGTGTCCACACAAACAAAGGAACGTCAGTCACATAGCAACCAGCTTTTGACTGTCACTTTAACCTGTGCTACTCCCTTATTTCGCTTCTACTTACAAAGAAGCAAGTAATAAGGCTATTTCTGCTAATTTTTTCTCGATTAGCATGAAGTAAATAGAAGCATAAGCTTTTTAACAATAATTTGTTGCAGAGATGTAGAGAAAGTCATGTGAATGAAACACATCAGATTTTTAAAATAAGGCCAGTGAGTCTGTCTGTGGAGAGCTCAAAAATGAAGTCTCTTAAATACCAGACTTGGTATTGAGTGTAACGATTTTGATTAACATACCATATACATGACAAATAACTTTTGCATAGCTGGACCATCCTAAGAAAGCCTACCACACCCTGTAAGGAGTCCATGATGATGGGTGGAATATGGCGCTTCTTCTGTCCACCGGCGGCGGAGCTGGACTGGTGTGCAGGAGTTACGGGTTTCCCCTTTTTGCCCACGACAATAAAGTCATCGCTGACTTGCTTCGTCCTCCCCCAAGATGGATGAGTGGAAGGAAAAGACCGGAACTCTTGTGACTGCACCGTCACAATCTGACAAGTTGCCTGGAGATCGCTCTCGGGACTTGCTTGGTTTTCGGCCTTCCTTGGCAGGAGAGGGCTTCATGATGGGTAGTGAAGACACACACAACTAGCCTACAGGCAGCAGGTGCCGGTCAAGGTGGCTGTGGCCTTGCTCTGGCCTGGAGATCGCTCTCGGGACTTGCTTGGTTTTCGGCCTTCCTTGGCAGGAGAGGGCTTCATGATGGGTAGTGAAGACACACACAACTAGCCTACAGGCAGCAGGTGCCGGTCAAGGTGGCTGTGGCCTTGCTCTGGCCTGGAGATCGCTCTCGGGACTTGGCAGGAGAGGGCTTCATGATGGGTAGTGAAGACACACACAACTAGCCTACAGGCAGCAGGTGCCGGTCAAGGTGGCTGTGGCCTTGCTCTGGCCTGGAGATCGCTCTCGGGACTTGCTTGGTTTTCGGCCTTCCTTGGCAGGAGAGGGCTTCATGATGGGTAGTGAAGACACACACAACTAGCCTACAGGCAGCAGGTGCCGGTCAAGGTGGCTGTGGCCTTGCTCTGGCCTGGAGATCGCTCTCGGGACTTGGCAGGAGAGGGCTTCATGATGGGTAGTGAAGACACACACAACTAGCCTACAGGCAGAGGGTGCCATTCAAGGTGGCTGTGGCCTTGCTCTGGCCTGGAGATCGCTCTCGGGACTTGCTTGGTTTTCGGCCTTCCTTGGCAGGAGAGGGCTTCATGATGGGTAGTGAAGACACACACAACCAGAGTACAGGCAGAGGGTGCCGGTCAAGGTGGCTGAGGCCTTGCTCTGGCCTGGAGATCGCTCTCGGGACTTGCTTGGTTTTCGGCCCGGAGGCTGGTTCCCGTTCCTTGGCAGGAGAGGGCTTCATGATGGGTAGTGAAGACACACACAACTAGCCTACAGGCAGCAGGTGCCGGTCAAGGTGGCTGTGGCCTTGCTCTGGCCTGGAGATCGCTCTCGGGACTTGCTTGGTTTTCGGGCCCGGAGGCTGGTTCCCGTTCCTTGGCAGGAGAGGGCTTCATGATGGGTAGTGAAGACACACACAACCAGCCTACAGGCAGAGGGTGCCGGTCAAGGTGGCTGAGGCCTTGCTCTGGCCTGGAGATCGCTCTCGGGACTTGCTTGGTTTTCGGCCCGGAGGCTGGTTCCCGTTCCTTGGCAGGAGAGGGCTTCATGATGGGTAGTGAAGACACACACAACTAGCCTACAGGCAGCAGGTGCCGGTCAAGGTGGCTGTGGCCTTGCTCTGGCCTGGAGATCGCTCTCGGGACTTGCTTGGTTTTCGGGCCCGGAGGCTGGTTCCCGTTCCTTGGCAGGAGAGGGCTTCATGATGGGTAGTGAAGACACACACAAGTAGCCTACAGGCAGCAGGTGCCGGTCAAGGTGGCTGTGGCCTTGCTCTGGCCTGGAGATCGCTCTCGGGACTTGCTTGGTTTTCGGCCCGGAGGCTGGTTCCCGTTCCTTGGCAGGAGAGGGCTTCATGATGGGTAGTGAAGACACACACAAGTAACCTACAGGCAGCAGGTGCCGGTCAAGCTGGCTGTGGCCTGCCGGTTACGCCTGAAGCTGCCCAATAGGGTCGCTTCCTGTAGTAGCGGCGGACCAATCAGGATCTAGATGTTCTTGAAGCCAGTTGCTGGTTGAAAGTGTAGTATGAAGACCTAAGACTTCCTAGCTGCTGCTGAATGGTGGTAAGAAGCACCGAGGTTTGCTGCGACTCTGGAGCCACCTCTTCACTCGTTCGCTCCTCACCGCAGAATGAGCGAGCGAGCGAGCGAGTCTGGTAGGCTCGTGGTGAGCCTAGGTGTTGTTGCTGTGTATCTACCCTGGTAAGGGTTTAACCACAGGAATGAGGTGAAGGTTGAGGAGGTAGACCAGACCAGAGCAGTTGGCAGCCCGACCTGTGTTAGACGTGTAGAGAAAGTAAAAAAACAGAGATCCTACACTCCAGCAAGAAAAACACTAGCAGCTGTTTTTCAAGTCAAAGCCACCATATAACCACCCTCTATTACAATACCTTCTCTACACACTATGTAATTATTACCATATGAGTTAAAGGGGTGCTATAAAGAAGAAAAACAAGGAAACAAATTCTGATGTGTTCCTTTCACATGACTTTCACTACGTGTTCTTTAATTACTTCATGCTAATCGAGATATTAGTAAGTAGGAGGGAAATAAGGGAATACACTCGCCTAAAACGATATTCAAATTAAATAAGTTTTATGGAAATATAGAGGTCGTTTGATTTATATTGTTTAACGCCCGCTTTTGGTACATATGGCTTGACACTGGTGATACATGGAAAACCCGTCCCTCGCCGCTTTGTCCACCACAAATGTTACATGTGGTTGCCTGGGATCGAACCCTTGGTGAGAGGCGAGAGGTCTACCTGCGCGGCGTTATCCAGATGCTTGTAGTAACATCCGCCGATCAAAAGTGACATATCTACCAGGACTATACCTCATAGTGACATCAGACAGTTGAAACATGTGGTTGCCAGGGCCGCCTTGGTGAGAGGCGAGTGGTCTAACTGCGCGGCGTTATCCAGATGCTTGTAGTAACATCCGCCGATCAAAAGTGACATATCTACCAGGACTATACCTCATAGTGACAACAGACAGTTGAAACACGCTAATTATTACAAAGAGTTTTATTTATGGACTTTTTAACTGCTGCGGTTCTCAGCGTCCCATTTTATATGGGCGTGAAAGATGCTTAATTTTGCTCAGAGGCCTCTTCTTGACGTTCTTTTACTGGATACACTGGCACTAGATTTTTGAGCCATATAATAATCCACCGGCCTCCGCTGGGTTCGAACCCGCGACCTTGGAAATCAGAGACCAGCATGCTAATGTCGTAATACTAATACAAACATGCTTTTCTACGTTACACAAACACGAAATGCTACATTTCTGAGAAAGGTTGTTTTGTGAACCAACTGTTCGTATTTCCAGAATCTTAAAATCAATGATTCCAAAAATTGCTTGAACAGAATTTGGCAAAGATGTTCCCTATCAATATTGTATGTGTTGCTAAATCAGCTATCCTTTAGAGTATCAACCCCGTGCAAGAGCCAGACAGACGAATGGTGGAGTGTGAGCAAATGAAATCTGTCGATTGTTGAAATGAATAGCTACACACAACTCTTGTGAGGCACGTTCATTCATTATATCCTGCACCATGTTATCTTCTTACTCATTCTCAAGCCTTCTCGTCTGGATTAACCTCTCTTTGTAGGTCGATCCGACTACAGAAATTCCATATGCTTCGTTTGTACCTGAACATCGAATGCGTGCGTGCGTGTCTGGTAGGCTCGTGGTGAGCCTGGGAGTTGTTGCTGTGTACCTACCCTGGTAAGGGTTTAACCACAGGAATGAGGTGAAAGTTGAGGTTTTATTTTGAGGTTTTGAGTGTTGGTGTTAAGGAGGTAGCGCTGGTAGGCTCCTCGAGCGGTTGCATTTTGAGGAGCAGCATCCTTTCCTCTGCTCCGCTGGTGTTTATTTATTTATTTAAATATGGTGGTGAATTTTGATAGACCTCTCCCAATGGGAGGGGGGAGTGCTTTGTTCAGCTATTACGCTGTTGGCTGGTTTATAGCCGTTGTTACCGTGGTGCCCACAAGCCATGCGGGGAACCCGGAACCGCCTCTTTCGGCGTTCAGAGGGTAAGTACTCCCCCAGAGATCTGACAAGTGCGTTCTCATGTTCGCCCAATCTGGCGTAGAATTTTTGAGCCCAGCGCCTATTAACATCTTCCACATATGGGAGGGCCGAAGCTTCATGTAGTAGCCTCAAAGGGAAACGTCGACATACAGAATATATGGACCGGAGTCCTCTATTCTGTACCCGCTGTAACCAGAGAAGCCAGGAGTCTGCTGCCATACCCCACACTTCGCAGGCATAGAGTATCAGGGGGACTATAAGCGCCTTGAAAAGCGTAACTTTAAGTGAACCGGCATCTGGGAGGCCAGCACAGGGTAAAGGGAGGCTACCGCCCCCTTCGCCCTGTCCGACGTTCCGCGCACGTGTTCACGAAAAGCTAGGCCCTTATCAAGAATGACGCCCAAGTATTTGATGGAATTCCCCCACTCTATCCTTTGGCCCTGATAGGAAAAGTTGGGTATCTGGTTTATTTCGGGGCGTTTTCTGCTGAACAGAACAGCATGACTTTTGCCCGGATTAACGGACATCCGCCACTGTCTGCACCAGTCCTGGACGAGACGGAGGTGTCTCTGTATGGGGTTGAAGGCTCTGCGTATGTTCCTGTCGGTGCGGTAGAGCAGGACGTCATCAGCAAACTGGGCCATATTGACGCCCTGTACCGTAGGGAAGTCTGCCATATAAAGGCTAAACAAGGTGGGTGATAGTACAGAGCCTTCTGGGACTCCGCCTCGTAGGGGTTTAGGTGTAGATGTTTGCCCCGTAACTGCAACTACAAAGGTGCGCTGGTGTAGGAAGCTGTGTTGATGTTGATTAACTGTGTGTGTAGGCCAATCTGGATGAGTTTAAACAGGAGACCCTCATGCCAGGTGGTTGAGAAGGCCTTCTCAACATCCAAAGACACCGCCGGCGTGAAGGCCCCGTCCTGGAACCCCAGGGCGGCAGCCTCCACCACCCGCAGCAGCTGTTGGGTTGTCGAGTGCCCAGGACGGAATCCAAACTGATGGAGAGGGATGGCTTGAATGTCGACTACCTGCGGCGACAAGCGGTGTAGAACTAACCTCTCGAAGGCCTTCGAGAGGGTGGATAGGAGGCTAATGGAGCGGTAGCTGGAAGGAAGTGCAGGGTCCTTACCAGGCTTCAAAATGCACACCACCCGTGCCACCTTCCACTTTCGCGGAAAGTGTCCTAAGGTGAGGCACATGTTGAATACCTTGGTGAGGTACAGCACTGCTCTGAATGGAAGGTTGCTGAGCATGGCGGGTGTCAGGCCGTCCTGCCCGCAAGCCTTTTTGGTGTTGAGACGCCGGAGTGCGCCTTGGACTTCACTAGGGCGGATGATTGGTAGGGGGTTCTCCGCTTCATGAGGCTGTTGCCGCAAGTAGCGGTCCACGTCCTCATGAACACGGGCAGTGAAGAGTACGTCCTGGGGGTCCTCTCTCGGCCTGCAGGTGTCCTCTATGTAGCTCGCAAACACATTTGCTTTGGCTTGTGGTTCGTAAACAAGGCCAAGATTGCCTTGAAGCGGGGAGTGGTACTGATTACGTTGGCGTCGGAGGCTTTTTGCGATACGCCAGACGTCGCAACCCTCCAGGTCTTGCACGGCCATTGTGGCCTCCCACGCTTGCACACGGAGCTCGCGTAGTCGGACACGAACCTCCCGACGGAGGCGCCGCAAAAGACCCCGATTATGCAAATTGGAAATGTCAGCCATTTTGCCAATTTTCCAGGCCATTTCAATTTCCATTGTGTAATTATTAAATTAAACAATTTTATGTGTTCCATTCACATGACTTTCTATACATCTCTACAACAAATTATTGTTAAAAAGCTTATGTTTCCATTTACTTCATGCTAATTGAAAAAAAAAAATTAGCAGAAATAGTCTTATTACTTGCTTCCTTGTAAGTAAAAGCGAAATAAGGGAGTAGCATAGGTTAAAGTGATAGTCAAAAGCTGGTTGCTATGTGACTGAAGTTCCTTTGTTTGTATGGACAGGAGTTGACAAATTCCTGTATGAGAAAAGTATAAGATTTTCAAAGCTGAAACCAAAACAAGGAATGTCTCAAAACGACCAACTCCACGAAAAAAAAGAAAAAAAAAGAAATGTATATTACATAAATTGTGTGTTTTAACGTACTCTATATTTTTTGTGTAGTAAGTTTCTGTCCATCTCTTACGGTTTAGCAGCTGTTCAAAATTCCGTAAAATTCATCCAGAATAAAGAAGTCTTCAGAGGCTATTCCCAGAAAATTCAGGATATACGTTTTATTTGTCAGGTAAATATCTATCTTTTACGATATTTTAATCAAAATCGTTAGAGCCATTTTTGAGAAAATCAAAATGTTCGAAAAATTTTCCATTTAAAGCGTAGTTGGGGATGAGGGGATTTTTCTCAAAATCTTCGTTTCGCATCCCTGGAACATACCAACTTTAAATACCAAGTTTGGTATTTTACCGACTTTTCGTGTTTGAGTTATCTTGTTCACATACACACGGACCTTTTTCTGAAAATGCTTTTTTTAAATACAGGGGACCCTAAACATATATTTCCGGTGAAATCTCGGTATCGACTTTTTGGGTGGAGTGCAATACCTTCTCTATTCACTATGTACATAGTACGTGTAGAGAAAGTAAAAAGTAAAGATGTGCCTTGAGATAGGGATTCTGAAGTTGAGAAAATATCCTACTGCCCACTGGATTTTTGTCTTCAAACGCTGTCACTCTTGAAGAACACAATTTGATAATGCAGAAGCTGCATGGACTTTTGGAACTGTTCTCTGCCTTTTGGGGGAACGCGACACGTTTTGCCACAGCTCAACGACTCCTTGTTGCCTGGCATTGTCAAAACAAAGGCCTACGACACCCGTTCATCGCTACCAAATCAACAAGTTCGGTTTTCATTTCCTCACTATGCGTATATCTTACTAACACACATTCATTATCTTTCAACTCTTTATTCAAATCATCCTTGATTTTTGAAGAGAGAACATTTTGAACACTTGTACATTTAGTGCATCCTTTAAAATTCAATTTAGACACTTCAACGATATGCTGAATGGACCTGAAACTGAAGTTATGGGCGGCAACGGTACCACTTTTGTCTTCTTGACTGTGCGAAATATCTGTAACGTAAGAAACGAAAGAATTGGAGGTACTGCATATTTTGTTTATTATACCAAGTTATTATTTTAAACAATACAATTATCATATTTATGAATGTCAACACTATAAGTCTCAGAAAAAAAAATATAGCTTGTTAAGGTAATTTTGGCCTATCTTACTGACGAAAATGTATCTTTTGATTAAATGAAAAATCAAATTAAAATGAACGTCCCTCAGTAAAACATAGATATATTAGTTTACCAATTACCTGAGAAGTGTTTGTGTTGTCAGTAGCTTTTAGATTATTCTTGTGTTTCCGGCTTTCACTATGTTTCAAAAGATCACTTCTTTTTGCCCCCAAAAGAACACTACATGCCCTGCAGTTTGCGTTTGCACTGTCGTCTGTAACTGGTTGTAACCATTTCGAAAAATGTCTTCTTTCAATCACTTGTCCGAAAACAACTGTTTTCTCGCTTTCTTCTCATCTTTCGAATTCTCTTTTTTTCTTAGGGGTGGAGTACACTTTATCACTCATTATAAACTATTAAAAGTAACGTACTATTCGATTTAGTCGGCCTGTGCCTTCGATGAGCGAGCCCAAGGTATAGTTTAGGTTATAAGAAACCTTTTGTAAACTGTATAATGCCTATTGTCAGGACGGACGCCGGACGCTTGCATTAAATAAATATTAACACGAGTTATCAACTTATCTTTTACGTGAGAGATAACTTGAGCGTACTTCCCTTAGCATAATTGCCTAACAGAGGCGATAAGTTGGTTGGCTTTTTGTTTTATTAAAAATTGACAAAAGTCACTATATTTTCCCACTTTTTCGTTTTTCTCAGCAATATTTCCCCGAAGACTTAAATTCCGATAGGTTACTTGCCTTAAAAGTCACTGAAATATCACTGATGAACTCACTAAGTTCTGTAATAGGAAATTATTATTTAAATTCAGTTTGTTAGAGCAACTGTCCAGTATTTATAAGTGTCTCTACAAAGAAACTTCGTTCATCACATCTCTACTTTTGCCCTTGTTAATGAAGTATTTCTATCTTCTGTTAATGTCTGGATTAACCTCACTTTGTAGGTCGATGCAACTATAAAAGTTGATAAATGTTTCATGACAACCAGTTATTTTTCCTACTCCAGTCCAGAAAAATGTTAACGTTTATTTATTATTCAGTTACAGGTCTTAGGATTCCAATTGTCATTAATTTTAAGTGACAATCACCAAAATTGTGAAATTATAATGCCTAACCTTACGTATTTTACCTGTATCTCCAATATCTAAAGTCGAATATTTAAGCTCTTTAGAGTTTTTTTGTATTATTTCACCCTATTTGCTCATACAAACCATACAGATAAATACACCTATGCTGCCAACTAGTATCCACCAGGCTGATATAGTTCAGATTTATTTTCCTAGATGGCAGAGTTCAATTGGTACATTCTCTTGGCGTACTATTTGAAGAAGCTGTAATTTGGACCGCAGGAATGAATCCGTGGATAAATAACTTTTGATTATATTTGTGACACTAAAGTAAATCTCTTAAATATGTATCAAGAGATAGAACTACTAAGATTATAATTCAGTGAACAGATATTTTATTGAGAATATTACTTTTCTCGATGTTGGCAGACTTGTAACTATTTCTTTCTTCTTCTTCTTCTTCTTCTTTCTCTAACACCTCGATCCATCTATTGTGTCTTTTTGAGAGTTTAAATTGGCAGCCTGAGATTGCACAATCTTATTCCATTCTATATGTAAAAAGCTTCTACATTATGTACAAATTATGTAGATATTATACGTTTAAATAACTATGGAATCAAAAAAGGAGCTACAAAGTTTTCAAATGTAGCCAACCATAAATAACCAAATAGAAGCTTGCGAAGAAAAGGCATGTGTGTATAAACGGTCTAACCTTTACTTTTTTTAATAACCTATTGTGTTCCATTCACATTACTGTAACAAATTATTGTTAAAAAGCTTTTGCTTATATTTACTACATTGTAATCAAGATAAAAATTAGCAGGAATAGTCTTATTACTTGCTTCCTTGTAAGTAGAAGCGAAATAAGGGAGTACCATACGTTAAAGTGATAGTCAAAAGCTGGTTGCTATGTGACTGAAGAAATAGTAAAGGGTCAGAATAATAAATACATAAGATGTGTATTCCAATATTCTTTATTAATTCTAATAAGGTATATTGTATATTAAAACACTTATTATATACTTTACAGTATATTTTTATACTCATAGATTCCATTTCCTTTCTTTGTATAGACACGAGTTGACAAATTCCTGAGTCGGAAAAACAAAAGTTTTTTTAATGCTGAAACCAAAAACAACGAATATGTCAAAACCGATCAACTCCACGAAAAAAAATGTATGACATAAATTGTGTGTTTTTATTTGCCCTACATTTTTGTGTTTAAAGTTTTTGTCTATCTCTTACGGTTTCGCAGTTAAACAAAATTCCATAAAATTCATCCAGATTAGAGTAGTCTTCAGACGCTATTTCCAGAAAATTCAATATATACATTTTATTTGTCAGGTAAATATCTTTAATATACGATATTTTAATCAAAATCGTTAGAGCAATTTTTCAGAAAATAAAAATTTTCGAAAAAACTTCCATGCAAAGGATAACCTTGCGGTGGGGGGACTTTCTTCAAAATCTTTGTGTCGCATCCTTGTAAGATACCAAACTTAAATACTAAATTTGTTATTTAGCGGTCTTTTTTGAGCTATACTGTCCATACTGTCCACACACATGGACATTTTCCTTTTTTTTTATTTTTTATTTTTTTTTTTTATTGGATTCAGGATCACCCAAAACATGTATTACCGGTGAAATCTAGGTTGTCTCGAATTTTTGAGTACATTGTAATACTTTCTCTATACCCTATGTACATAGTACGTGTAGAGACAGTAAACAGATATCTACAGTCTAGGGCGATTCATGAACGAATCGTTCACCAGGGTAGGCTAAAAGACAAGGCGACGATTCATGAACGAACCGTGCACAAGGTTACTGCGCTTAGCCAAGTGAGATTCTTTGTTGCCAAGCCGAGTGCGTACTGGAAATTACCATGGAATCTGACGTTATATCGTCTGTCTGGCTCTGGTTAGCGAAAATAGAAAACCACTGCCATTGTTGAGTTCTGACGATACGGAGTTAACGGCGATGGTTAATTTTTAAAGACAATAGCGTATAATGGAAAGCGCAGTAAATCGAATCGTAAACATTTCCAATGAAACTACAGCACCGCATCCCAGGAAAGGATCAGTAACTATTTTACTGAACATTATTAAATATATAATACATTGTATTGTGTGGGGTAGATATTATACCAAAATTGTTAATGGAGGGAAAAACAGATATTTTAAAATTCCGGAATTAAACAAATTAATATGTGCGTTTAAATTACATAATTTAACATCGTTAACACTAAATGTAGGTATAAGAACATCTTACCTCTAATATTAAAAGTACCCCAAAAGAGTACAGTGTTTTCTATAAATTAGTGTTTATGCTATAGGAGCTGCCACGCGACTACCATCCCCTTATAACCTAACAAGAGCACACAGGAGCCATGACGACCATTTATGAATCGATCACTGCTCGACCCAACTTCAAACCTTAGTTTCCAGATTACATAAATCTGCCTAAAAGTACGTTATCAACTATTATACCGATTATTATATCGTTAGTCGCTTCGGCTACAAAAAAAAAAAAAAAAAAATTCAAATAATCATCTATTCTCAGCAAAATAAATGTCATAAATTTTATTATTTTGATACAGGCCTTAGGAGTTCTCTTGGCATTGCTTTTACATTACAATCAACAACATTTCGAAATAATAATACGTAAACTTAGGCATTTTATATGTATCTAGATTATCTTAAGTGGGACAAATAAAATGTTTACCCTGTTTTTGTATTATTTCAACTTATTTGATTATACGAATGTACTGGACAAATAGACCTGTGCTGTTATCTGTAGTTGATCACCTTGAATAGTTCAGTTTTATTTCTTTAAATGGTAGAACTGCAATTGGAAGGTTCCTTTGGGTGGCGAACTTTTTGAAGAAGCTGTAATTTGGACCGCAGGAATGAATCTGTGGATAAATAACTTTCGATTATATTTGTGACACTAAAGTCAATATCTTAAATATGTATAAAGAGATAAAACTACCAAGATTATAATTCAGTGAACAGATATTTTATTGAGATCACTTTTAAAGTTTTCAAATGTGGCCAACCATAAATAGCCAAATAGATGCTTGAGAAGAAAAGGCATGTGTGTAAAAACGGTCTAACCTTTACCTTTTTTTTTTTAATAATCTAATGTGTTCCATTCACATGACTTTCTCTACATCTCTGTAACAAATTATTGTTAAAAAGCTTATTCCTCTATGTGCTTCATGCTAATCTAGATAAAGATTAGCAGATCGGTCTTATCACTTAGTTCCTTTAAGCAGAAGGGAATACACTAGGCTAAACCGACAGTCAAATGTTTTTAAAGTGTGGTTACTATGGGAATGAAATCCGTTTCTTTGCGTGGCCAGGAGTTGACAGTTCCCGTACTTGAAAAGTTTGAGTATTTTAAAGCAAACTAGTAAGGAATACATCGAAAGCTGTTAGCTATACGAAAAAAATGTCATAAATTGTGTGTTTTAAGGAGATCTACATTTTTTCTGTAGCTCTTACGGTTTATCTTGTTTATGCAAAAGTCATCCAGAATAAATAGATGTTCAGAAGATATTTCCAGAAAATTCAAGATATACATTTTATTTGTCATGAAAATATGTTTAATATACGATATTTTAATACAAATCTTTATAGTCATATGTGGGATAATTTTCAATTTTTTTTCCATGTATAGAATAGTTGGGGGTGGGAGGATTTTCTTGAAAATGTTTGTGTCGCATCCTTGGAAGATACCGAATTTAAATACCCAGTTTGGTATTCAACTGTGTTTTAATTGTTGAGCAATGCTGTCCACAGACACACACACACAAACGTGTATTTCTGGTGAAATTCCCGTTATCGAATTTTTGGACACTACCTTCTCTATGCGCTGTGCAGAGAAAATAAATTTGAGGTGAATACATTAACCCTAGCTGTAATATAATGCATCACAGTGGGAGCTGATATTTCTTTATCATCTACCATTCTAGTCTACGGTTCCGAAAGTCGCGGGTTCAAATCCTTAGTTTCCTTTCGAAGGAAGCCACGCTAAGGCCTGACGACTTCCGCTCATAAAAGAACTTCAAGCCTGATAAAGAGGCCTCTGAGTAAAACTAAGCAGTCTTTCATGCCCAATATAGAATGGAATGCTGAGAACCGTTAGTTAAAAGAATGTCAAAATTTAAATTTAGTTTCTCTAGCCCGAATGTAAAATCTACATAGTGGATAGAGAAGGTATTGTATTCCACCCATTAATTCGATACCGAGATTTCACCGGAAATACACGTTTGGGGCTCCTGAATGACGGGGAGAAAAAAAAAAAAAGCATTTTTACTTTCTCTACACGCATATAGAAGGTATTGTAATGCCTCCAAGAATTCGATACCGAGATTTCACCGGAAATACATGTTTTGTGACCCCCTGAATAGAAAAAAAACTTTTTAGAAAAATATCTCTGTGTCTGTGCAGCATAGCTCAAAATCGAAAAGTCCGTTAAAAACCAAACTTGGTATTTAGGTTTGGTATTTTCCAAGGATGGGACACAAAGATTTTCAAGAAAATACTCCACCCCCAACTACTCTTTACATGACTTTTATTCAAAATTTTGATTTTCTAAAATATGGCTATAACGATGAAATATCCTATATTTAAGACATTTACATGCTAAATAAAATATACATCTTTAATTTTCTGGGAATAATCTCTAAATGCCTCTTTATTTTTGATTATTACTTTCTCCATACGCACTATGTATATAGTGTATAGAGAAAGTATTGCACTCCACCAAAAATTCGATACAGAGATTTCACCGGAAATATGTTTTAGGGTCCCCAATATCCAAAAAAGCATTTTCACAGAAAGGTCTGTGTGTGTGCGTGTGTGTTTATGAACACGATAACTCAAAAACAAAAAGTCGGTAAAATACCAAACTTGGTATTTACGTTTAGTATCTTCCAGGGATGCGACACGAAGATTTTGAGAAAAATCCCCTCACCCCCAACTACCCTTTACATGGAACTTTTTTCGAAAATTTTGATGGCTCTAACGATTTTGATTAAAATTTCGTATATTAAACATATTTACCTGACAAATAAAATGAATATCTTGAATTTTCTGGGAATAGCCTCTGAAGAGAAGTTTATTCTGAATGAATTTTACTAAATTTTGAATAACTGCTAAACCGTAAGAGATGGACAAAAACTTACTACACAAAAAATGTAGAGCACGTTTAAACACACAATTTATGTTATTACATTTTTTTCATGGAGTTCGTCGTTTTTGTGACATTCCTTATTTTTGGTTTCTGCTGTGAAAAATTTTTACTTTTCTCATACAGGAACTTCTCAACTCATATCCGTATAGACAAAGGAACTTCATTGACATAGCAACCAGCTTTTGACTATCACTTTAATCTACAGGTGTCCCTTATTTCGCTTCTGCTTACAAGGAAGCCAGTAATTAGATTATCTCTGCTATTTTTTTCTGATTAGCATAAAGTAAATAAAAGTATAAGCTTTTTAAGAATAATTTGTTGCAGGGATATGGAGAAAGTCATGTGAATGGTCCACATCAGATTTTTTTTATTGAATTTTACATAACTGGTAAACAGTAAGAGATAGACAAAAAACTTAAACAAAAAAAAATATAAAACACAATTTATGTCATATACACTTTTTTCATAGAAATGGCTTTTGAGATATTCCTTGTTACCAATTTTAATTTTCAAAATACTTAAAACTTTTCTCATATTGGAGCTTGCCAACACTTGACCATTCAAAGAAAATTATTTCAATCCCATAGCAACCCTATTTTAAAACATTTGACTGCTGGTTTAGCCTAGTGTATTCCCTTATTTACCTTCTACTTATAAAGGAACTAAGTAATAAGACCGTTTCTGCTAAAGTTTTGGCATTAAATACAAGAATAAGCTTATTAACCATAATTTGTCACAGAGAAGTAGAGAAAGTCATGTGAGTGGAGCACATCAGATTTTTATGTAGAGCTAAACATTTTTGAGATATTCCTTGTTGATTTCTAAAACGAGATGTCCTTGTCAGTTTTATTTCTTTTGTTTTACTCCTAGCGATGTAAAGATCAAAATTATTACAGATATAAATTATGGTTGTGCACATTCAAAGTTCAATAAAGGAAACTGAATGAAATGGGGAAAATACTTTCAGAGATTTATATTGCATGTAATGAATGAGGAAGGAAAACTGGGACCTCTACAGTGAAAAAGCCTTTTAACTAATTTTTCAACAACCATAACGAAGTAAGCAACACCAATTTGGAATAGTTTATTCTCCACTAAGAATACATTAAAAAAACATTTTTGTTTTGTTCAATAAAGGAAAAGTAAGAGTTGAAAACAACTTTACAAATTGAAACATTTACAGAGTGTATACAAAATAAGTTAATACAATAATTGAACATTTTAACACTTCCTAGTTGATCAAAGATCATTTTTAAACAACTTAAAATTGGCATTGCAGGCTTTAATGAATACAAGTTTCATACATTTGTGAACTGCTTGAAGGAAATGTATGTTAACCAATGTTTTGAACAATTGAGCCCTGCTAGGGATTGTCAAACCAGCACCACACTTTGATCATGTTCATTTGTTTACCTGCAAATATGTTTTAAACATTTTGTTTATCTCCTCATTGCACCATTTTCCCCAACTCAGTTTGGAAACTAGACATTTACCATTAAAAACCAACACATTTTCAGTTTCAACACTTGAACTGCTTTACCAGTGCACTGTGTTTTTGTTTTACACATTTGCTAATACCTTTACATATCTTTAATGTTTATGCCATTCACTTTGCTGATAACCGTTACTATCTGTTTTCAGTCTGAACATTTGAGGTTATGTTACACCATCACTTGTACATGTACATTGTGCAGCTTCAACAAATTCCCACTATATATATATATAATATATAACTATACTTTGGCTATGTAAACAGCAGTATGTATCAATATTACCAATGTTTTACTCTTTCTGCAAGTTTGTCTTATAGTCTTAGTTGAACATTTTTTTAATTACCTTGTTTCAAATGTAATGAGTCGCCTGTGTGTTCAAACCAACTTATACCTTCTTATCACCACACACACCATATAATGGGTGTTAACTTAATCTTACAACAACTTGCCAGCGCCACACAGAGCACCACTTTCCTTGATAATGTGGCAACTCTGCTCAAGACCAAGGTTTAATATCTTAGTTACCCCAACAATGGGCAATTTCCAATTTTTACACCACTAGATGCATTTTTTGCACATTTAAGAACCTGCTGTTCATAATGCAACTGTTTTTTATATCAAAATGTTGCATTATATTTACCTTTATTATATGTCAATCATATTTTTAGCCTTAGCATACCAGTTTTCCATAATACTTATGTTGGATCCAACATTTGTACCGAATCAGAAATTTAATAACACCTTTTAATGGTTGTATATTAATTTTTTACCAAGTTAACCTCTAAATTATAACAAGTTTTTGTAGAATATTACCTCTTTCAAGTTTAACCTTAATTGCATTCTGTTTTCTGCTGCATTTTTGCAGTATATTTGTCTGTTTTATTACATCTGTTTTTCATTATATTGTCTTGCAGCATTTCATCAAGCTCTTATTATTCACTGCTCGTATATAGCTTTTGCAGCGAATTTGGAGGAACATTTGTTCTGAGTATATTTCGTGTCCAGGGAGCCGAGAATCATAAGATTTTCTGATTATTCTCTAAACATTTGCAAATGTTTGATTGTTTCTGTCTTGATATTACCCTCAAGAAATATTTGTAAACAATTTTAGGTTATGCTCAACGCCTTTCCATTCACAACCTAGCAATTTCCGTCAGTACTCCACCATCACAAGATGCATCTTGTTTTTAATTGTTACAATAAACACCACCTCCTGTATTACTCACACTCTTCAGTTTTCAACATAATCATCATTTTGCCAAGCATTCCCAGTTCCCAATCTCATTCTTGCTCTTAACGTACAGATTTGCGTTTACCAACTTCATTATGTGTTTTCCAAGTTAAACATCAAACACAAACTTGTATTAGAGATACTTTTACAAGAAGTCTTTTCCTCTCTGCATAAACCCTGCACTTTCTAAGACCAATCAGTTTTAAGAAGAGCTTATTATTTACCTATAGGTATATATTTTTCTACACATTTGTATATAACATCTTTAGCACCATTTTGCTAACAATTTCCACTCCATACATCTGGCCTTACATTACAATTTCCTTGGACACTTGACAAATTACCTCTTGTTATTTACAAGTCATACTTTCACATTCATGTGTGATAATACGGAACTATACTTACACTATGTAAATAGTCATCTTTTTACAAAAGATTACCAATGTTTTATTCTTTCTATAATATTTTTTGTAAATTTGTCTTATAACTTTACTTGAACATTTTGTCTAAACGTTTCTTTAAATTACTTTATTTTAAATCTAACGAGTTGCACATTTATACATCTTGTATTAACGTACACCTTCTTATTGTATTTTACAGTCTTTAAAAGAGTTTTATTTTAATTAATCTTTCATCTCAGTACTTAAACACTAACTTTTCATAGTCGGCAATTTTACCAACACTATCATAACTTGGCCAAGTTAGCACATTTTAATATAATCCTCTACCAACCCATGAATACATTGTTGTAATTACATACATTAACATACACAATTTTACATTTGTGACCATTTTTCCTTTAGCAGTTCATGCAAAGGTTCTACAATCTTGTATTCCAATGGTTTGTGGTTCATTTAACCATTTGATCTTCCAATGTTGTATTACTTGCGAGTTGGTCTACTTATATAAATAGTTTGTCATTCAGGAACCAAAAAATGTCTGATTGCATAAATCTCTCTTCAGAGTTAATATACACAAAGCTTTAAAGCAGTGTTTCCATTTTTACAAAAGTTAGAATTCAATAAATTAATCTTCAGTAGAAGTCTTGAATAAGTTGGAGCATCACAAGAAATCAAGAGCTGCACCAGTTGAATGAGTTTGCTGGTCGTACTGCAAAATACAAAACAATTAGAACAAGGATATTTAATAACACCAATATGAACGGCTGTATTTCTGCAAGAACATTCATAAACTTTCATCTTAAAATACAAATTTCCACGAGGCAACGATTTCAATCAGCTTTGATTTTCATTTTGTGACAATTTTGGTTTTCTGAACTTAGTACACAGCTACCCAAAAATTTGATACCAAGATTTCACTGCAAATACAGTTAAGAGTCCTCCTAAACAAAACAAAAGAAGCAATTTTTACTTACTCTACACATTATGTACATATGTATAGAAGGTATTGTATTGCACCCAAAATTCCATACAGAGATTTCACCAGAAATATATGTTTTGAGACCCCCTGAATTAAAAAAAAGTATTTTTAGAAAAAGGTCTGTGTGTGTGGCATAGCTCAAAAACGAAAACACTGTTAAATACGAAACTTGGTATTTAAGTTTGGCATCTTCCAAGGATGCAGTACAAAGATTTTCAAGAAAATCCTCACACCCCAAACTACCCTTTACATGGAAAAATATTTGAATATATTTTTTTTTTTCTTTCAAAAATGGTGAACAATTTTGATTAAAATATTAAAGCTATTTTACATCAGAAATAAAATGTATATCTTGAATTTTCTGGGAATAGCTTATGAAGACTTGTTCATTCTGGATGAATTTTGCATTACTGGTAAAGTATAAGAGAGAAAAAGTTGCTACACAAAAGATGTATATCTCGTTAAAATACAATTTATGTTTTATACATTTTCGTTGTAGATTTGACTGTTTCCAAGATTTTAAAATAGTTATACTTTTCTCGGATATAAGGGGCCGTTTTTCATTTGTTCTACTGCTAGCCAAGCAAAGAAGCAATTTGCAATGACAATTGCATAACGACAGCTTTTAAAACATTTGACTATCACTTTAGCCTGATGCATCCCTTCTACTTATAAGAAACTAAGTAGTAAGTTCATTCTGCTAATGCTTAGGAACTTTGTTTGTCGAACATTTAGAGAAATTCATGCGAGCATAACATCAGATTTTCGTGTGTCTGAATATAACTAAAAAACAAAAAGCTGCTTAAATACCAAACCTGATAGTTAAGCTCAGGATTTTCCAAGGATGTTTCACAAAGATTTAAGAAAATCCCTTTACATGGAGAAGTTTTCTCTAAGTGGGGGACGACCAGATCCACGCATATGTGACATTTTTGTGTCCTCCTTTAAAGGCTTCTGCCACTGTTTCTATGGCACACCACAAGCCTCTCAAAATCCTTGGCGACACTTTTTTTTTTGTTTGGTAGTTGAATGTCCTTTAACCTGGTTGGTCAAATCAGACGATGAATGAAATTGGTGAAATGATGCTCAAATGATTTTGGGGTCCATAGAGCTTAAAGTTACTCAACATTTGTCTTCTCAAGATAAGGGAAAACCTTGAAAAAATCCTTATCCGGGTAATTCACCCTAAACGAGATTTGAAGTCATGACCTGCTGAATGTGAGGCAGACACGCTACCACCACACTAGCCAGGTGGGCCCTTGGTGACACCGTCGTGCATTTCTACCTCTGGCACATTTAATTTTCAACCAGATTCTCTGCTCTTGCTTTGAAATCATTATACTTCGTTGCCTAAATCTAAACTGATGAGCTTTGGCTCATTATTGCACGAGGGTTGGCAAGTCTATATGCCCAGATGGAGGGGAGGCATCTAAAAACAGAATTGCAAACCCTGGTGCTATTTGGATTCCATTATATTTCCTTGTATAAGCTGCGGTGGCTAGTGTACATTGTGTCTAGATCTTCCATGAAGACCGCATCTTGGCTGATGCTTCGCCTCACTATGTGGGGCTCTCTCCACGACAGCTGCCAGGTGAACTGTGGTAACCACGCAGCTGAGCACTATTTAGTCTGTCCATAACATAGTTGTCAAAACTAAAGAAAAAACCCCTTGTTACTTTCTCTACAGTACTATGTACATAGTGTATAGAGAAGTTATTGCATTCCACACAAGAATTCAATACTGAGATTTCACCGGAAATATATGTTTTGGGTATCCCTGATTCGAAAAAAAAAAAAAGCATTTTTACAAAAAGGTCCATGTGTGTATGAGTGGACAACATAACTCAAAATTGAAAAGACCATTGAATACCAAACCTGGTATTTAAGTTTGGTTTCTTCCAAGAATGTGACACAAAAGCTTTCAAGAAAATCCCCCCTACCCCCAACTACCCTTTACATGGGACTTGAGGAGACACAATTTATGTTATATACATTTTTTTTTAGTGGAGTTGATGGCTTAAGATATTCCTTGTTATTGGTTTCAGCTTTAAAATACTTATACTTTTCTCATACAGGAAATGATCAATTGGTGTCCATTCAAACAAAGGAAATTTAGTCACATAGCAACCAGCTTTTGACTATTACTAACTTATGCTACTCCCTTATTTCGCTTCTACTTACAAGGAAGCAAGTAATAAGACTATTTCTGCTAATTTTTTTCGATTAGCATGAAGTACATATAAGCATAAGCTTTTTAACAATAATTTGTTACGGAGATGTAGAGAAAGTCACGTGAATGGAATACATCAGATTTTTTCAACACAGTTTGGTAACTAGGCTTTTATCATTTAAGTAGGGTATTATCAGTTTATCTATTTGTAACCAATGCCTTTTACCATTTTTCAACACTTTAGAAACTGTGTGCAGTGTTTTTGTTTAAATTTGCTAATCTCTTTACAGACTTTCACTCACTGTTACCTTTAAACCATTTATTTGGGGGGGGGGATTGTAAATATTACATTGAGTTTAGTATCCATCTTCAATCTATATCTAATTTTATGTTTCACTTTCATGTACCAATAATATTATGCTTTTTGTCCACTGCTGTAATATTTTATCAGCACATAACCTAAAACATTTACATTATTGAGTACTTCCATTATCTGGAATGTACACTCATCCAAAGTAGCATTGTTTAACAAATGCCTTTAGACCCTCATATCTTTATTTAGCAATATTGTTATAGTATATGACAACTCCTCCTGTTTACAGCACAGCCTCTGGTCTTCAAACACAGAGGGGGTTTCTCCCTTATTTCATGTTAACAATCTAGCTAATCTAATGATATTATGTGATGCTAGATAAATCACCATCCCACATCTATTTCTTTCTCTACACAAAATATTGAATTCCACCCAAAAAGTTGACACCAAGATGTCACCAGAAGTGCATGTTTTGAGATCCCCCAAGTCCAAAAAAGTGTGTCTATATCTCACAAGGATGCGACACAAAGATTTTCAAGAATATCCCCCCCCATCTCCAACTGTGCTTTACACAGAACATTTTTAAAAAAAAAAATTGATCTTTTTGAAAATGGCTCTAACGATTTTAAAATACTGTATATTAAAGATATTTATACATCAAAAATAAAATGTACCTCTTTTATTTCCCAGGAATAGCTTCTGAAGACTTGTTTGTTCTGGATACATTTTTCTGAATGTGGCACAACTAGTAAACCGTAAAAAATAGACAAAAAACCTACCTTACAAAAAATTAGATCTCATTAAAACACACAATTTATGTCATATACATATTTGTTTTAGTGTTGACATTTTCCAAGATATCCCTTATTATTGGTTTCAATTTGAAATACATACCATTTCCTCAGACAGGAAATGTCTTTTTGTTATACTCCTGGCCAAGCAAAGTGCAGATTTCAACGACAGCTTTTAAAACATTTGACTATCACTGTAACATAGCACATTCCGTTAGTTGCCTTCTACTTATAAGGAACTAAGTAATAAGAACATTCTGATAATGTTTATCTTGATTAGCATTGTGTAGAAAGAAGAAGTCTTTTTAAGAAATTTGTAGACTAGTTAGGGTCTTACAATGTAACACCTAAGATTTTTTTAATTTCCATTTCTTTTATTCTGTGTTAATCTCTTGCACTAGAGATGAGAATTTCATGCAAATACTTGTTTTTATAGGAATAAACTTAACTTTTCACTTTCAGGTTACAAATGTGTACTTTTTCCATGCACATTTTGAGGAGTATAAATATGCAAAGATAAAGGAAGTCATATCACAAATTGGTTTTGGGGACCTGAGGAAAGCTGGGGAATTACTTCACAATAGGCTCTGGAAAGAAATTAGATTAAACATGGAGGATATTGAAAAACAAATGATGGCAAGTTTCAATACAAAAGCTCATTGGCATTGTATAGACAGACAGAACAGGAGAATGACGTTGATAAGTCTGATATACAGAAATGCCCTTTGTCACCTCAATGATAAACAATGCCATATAGTTTCACAATGTCAACAAACTGGGAGAGGATAGGGAAAAAGGAATGGACAACACTACCAAAACAAATCCAAGCAAGAAAGCTAATGAACGTAAAATCTAGGAGAAACTTAATTGAAATTGGTAATTAGTAAGTAGGACGAAGAAGAAAATTAAATACTAAGAGGTAGTACATATTATATAGCAGGGCCCAATAGCTTGGCAACTTTAGGGTTGAGCCTTTTGGGCCCCGGGGTAAACAACTCAGTGGAGAGAGAAAAATGTATGACAACAATGAAAACAGCACACTAGCAGTACTCAACTTAAAGCAGCAAGAAAGAAATGGCCTGTTATTTATGGACACTCTTTAACTGCTTTGGTTCCCAGCGTCCCATTCTAAATTGGGCGTGAAAGACCGCTTAGTTTTGCTCAGAGGCCTCTCTATCAGGCTTGAGGTTCTTTTACGTGCCGTAAATCTATGACACGGGACCCACAGCTTTACTTCCCTTCCGAAGGAAGCCATGCTAAGGATTTTTACGCCCGAAAAAATCCATCATCCTCCGCCGGGTTTGAACCCACGATCTTGGGTATATGAAGTTAGCATGGTAACCATTACACCACGGAGGGCGACTAACTTAAAGCAGAGAAGTGACTGTTGGAACAATATGACAACAAAAACTGCAAACCAAGCAATTCTAAGGCTATACACAGCAAGCATACCACTATACGTTTTATTAAAAACATAAATGGGTACATTTTGTGTATGGGGATCAGAAAAAGTGAAGCATTACCGAGAAAATGTTTAATCAAGCAAAATGTTAATGGAGAACAACTGGTCCTAGAATGTTTGCGTATGTGTGCCAAAAATGATGAAGTGAATAAGGTATAAGCGAGTTTGAACTGTACTTATCTATAAGAGGTGAAACTGATTCATCTAATAGAATATCAAATTACAGAAGACAAACTTAACACTGATGATCAGGTCTGACCTCTTGCACCGTGAAAGGCTTCCCTGAAACTCGCAAAATTAACATTTGTAATTTTGAAAATATAAAACTATTGCATTAAATCCAAATTAAGTGTTTATAAGATTATAAACTAGCCAGTATTTTAATGAGTATATAGCTTTTAAATGTAATTGAAATTTAATTTCAATTTTATAAAACTTATAGTAAAGTATTAACAGATTTATTAACTGGTTAACTTCACTTTTATGCAGCAGAAGAATTGTTTTGTGGGTCTCTGCATGCATCTTCAGCAACTGAACCACTGCTGTTGGTATCTGATAACACAAGTGGTTCAACAGCTCATGTGGACAAAGGTCAGCAAAACAATGCTACTCCATAAAAGTATTGTGTGTGTGTGTGTGAAAGTTAAGCATGTTAATCTCTAACTACTCTATAAAATGAAATTTTGCTTTGCACAAAATAATTTGAGATCACCTTGTGGTTTACCAGGAAACATGTGAGTCAGTTGAGAATTTTAATGTTATGCCGGCATATGGCTATGGTAGCTCAGTGGTAGAGCAACCAGCTAGAGACTGGGAGATCTGTGGTTCAAATCCCAGCTGTGACATTGAATTTTTCAATCTATGTTTATCCTAGATATGGTTTATGAAAAAACAAAAGATGATATTGCTCACAAGTTTTGACTAAATTTAACTGTCTGGTGATTTGAAAAGAGTCTCCACTAAATTCATCAAATTTTGTTACTTTAAAGAAACAGACTCTAATGTAATTTTATCTTTGTAGAGAATTTGGCTATTGCAGAAATGAAAGTTGTATGCAAATCAGGAAATTAATATAAATGTAAGGCAGGTTAAAACTCATCTGACAGAAAAGTTGAAACTGTGCGAGATCCCATGCTGAAGTCCTGTGTTCAAGCCTCTAGACAATTGTTTCATGGAGTTCATCATCTCCTGAAATTCTGTCCTGCAACATTTTGCATTGAAATTAGAAAATATTAACAACTTATGATCAAATTTTTGCATTCCTTTAGCCTTTTAATCTTTATAAATAGCTTTTAATTAAAAAATTAAAATTCAAACAACTTCTGTTTTTATATTTTTGTAGGCATTTTCTTTTTCTTTATGAATCCAAAGTCTCGCAATTGACATTAAGAAATGTTCAAATATTTTAAATGAATACAATATTCAACTAAATTTATGTGGAAAATGTAGTTATTAGTATATTAAAAACTGCAAATTCCAGTGAAAAATACATGTAATAAAGATAATGCCTTTACTCATTTTGATTTTCTGTGTTTTGTTCTGCTCTTTATTTTATAATAGTTCAAGGAATGCATTTTCAAAACCATTGTATTCTTAATAATGATGAAGTGTTACACCAATGAGCTTTTTCACATGGCTTTATCTTAGCACAGTGAAACTGGTAAGACCAGCTGAATGCAAGGGAGTTATCCGCAATGGTCTACAGTTTCTGCAACAGCAGGGAATTCAACTTCAACAGCAAATTTTCTTCTAGCAATTTTTCCGTATATTTACCCCCCACACAGTTATCCAGTTCAACATAGAAGAAAACCTGTTGAGAAAAATAATATATACTTTAAGTGGCCCATCCTGTATGTATACAGAGATCTCCAGCTGGAAGAAAATTTGTCAGTTCCCCCACACAGATAACTCAACTGCATCCAGTAGTCTCATGATTCTACAATAACACTTCAATAAGTAACAATTTTGAAGAAATTATGTAAAAAACTTATTAGTACATCACTTTATATTCTTTCCTGAAACATTTTATAATCTAAACTCAAAATGTTCTGCACAAAGCACTGCATTTTTATAAGATTTCTTTTAATGTCTTTACTATAATTATCTTATAGCTATTTAATAGCTGTATTAAACAGCTAAGTTAGTTTTTTTAAAGGTCATATCCAGAAAACTTTACAAATAATTCAAACATTTTTAAATTGCACAATTTGTGCAAATTTAATACATTTTTGAATTGTATAAAAAATAAGGGTAATCAGAGTGGGAACATCATTGATGCATCCTCCTTGTCCAAAATCTGCAACAAAAACAAAATTACAACATTAGTTTATCTTCAAGTGCAATAATATATCCTGAAAAAGAAAAGTTAAGTACATAGTAACATGTTAAAACACATTCACTTGTTCTTATATAAGAAAATATATATTAGTAAATGCATTTCAGTAAATTTAACAATTTAAGTGCACTTTCATTTGTTTTCTTACTTTTTGAAGTTTGGCATTATAATAATAATAATAATAATAATTCATTATTCATGTTTTATCATTTATCAAAATGCTGCAAGAGAAAAAATTAATTAAAAATGATTTATTTCCTCATATGCAGGTTAGGAGAGGAAGGGTTATTTTGTGGTGTTAGGATTAGTCTAATCGTTGGATTTCATCGAGATCTGTTCTCTAATGTTCCCCCCAGACAAATTTGTTGCAGGTCCAATGGACCCGATGTTCACGCAGATACATATATATAGGGTCATTAAATGACAAATAACCACTCTCATGGCCTCTGCCACTGTGCAAGAGATCAGAGTTGCCAGCAAAGGCTCACAGGAGTCCTTACCTTAAATACTGAGCATCTGCTCCCAAACAAGCAGCATTATAGCAAGTTAGAGAGCAGCAGAAACTTAGTGATATCATCGCAAGGATTCCTGCTAACAAGCTTAGACGAGTGCTGCCCATATAAAAACATTTATCTTAAGATACGTATTTCAGTGCGCCTTTAGAGAGACAACAACAGGGGTTACCTTATAGTTTAACAACCCTCTACATATAAAATTGTTGGGTCTCATAGACCCATGATCTTTTACATAATCATAGAAACAAGGGGCCTGGCAGCTAGGATACTCCTAGTCCTACTCCTAATCATCTAATTGTTGGATCTTGTCAAGATCAAATCTCTAATATTCCCCCCAGACAAAAAAGTTGTTGGGTTTCATGGACCCATGATCTTAAACATAGAAACAAGGGGCCTGGCAGCTAGGATACTCCTAGTCCTACTCCTAATCATCTAATTGTTGGATCTTGTCAAGATCAAATCTCTAATATTCCCCCCAGACAAAAAGTTGTTGGGTCTCATGGACCCATGATCTAAAACATAGTAATAAAGGGGCCTGACAGCTAGGGCACCCTCAGACATGCTTGCCCCCATCCTGAAGCTTATGCAAGTCAGGATGCAGGACACCCAGCAACTAGACTACCCTGAAAAAGAACTCTCACACATTCACGCTGATACCCTAGTGTCTGAAACAACCCGAAGTGACATTGAGTGACCTAGCCTTACCAGCATACTCTTCGGGAACATCAAGCCACTCGCCCCCATCTCGTGTTGCTGAGAATCACGAGACAGTCTACAACTTACAAGCTACCCGACCTGGAAGAGAAAGCGACCTAGCAGGGAGGGCGGAGGACACTCAACCAGGCTCGTGGCGACCCTCCCTCAGGAGCAGCTGGTGCGCAAAAAGGTCCTACAGCAGGAGCACCCGTTCCTCGGCCACAAGAGTTCACAGGTGGGGTCAACCTGGATACTCGTGGTCATTCTGAGGTCGTGCAATGGGTGGCCTGCTCAGCTCCTGGGGCACACTGCCCCAGCCCTAACCACATACAGGGTAGGTCAGCACAATGCATATCGGGTGTGGGGGGTACGTACTGTGTCCTCCAGCGATGGAAGTTCACATGCTGCTGTCAACCTAACCCAAGATCCCACCACCACTCAACACTAACATCTGGACCTTCAGCTTCTCTCATGGATATTACACTTTTCCTCAGGTGGACCTCTCGATCACATACGAGGGTCATCCAGAAAGTGACAGACGATTTGACACAACTAAACAATAACGAAAGTTGTCAACACAAAACCTATTTACAAAGTTACACTACCTTACTCTATTTCTCAACGTAATCTCCATTCTGCCAAGACATTGCCACGTGGTACCAGTTTTTCAACGCCAATGTTATACTTTACCACTGGCCAAGAACTTATATTTTATTAATACACAAAATATTTGGTCAATCAAATTTTATAGGCAAATAACACAAGTGTATGGTGATAAAGCAATAATTTACGAATAATCAAGGAAGAACCAGTGCGTACGATAAAGACCGGAGTGGAAGTTCATCAATCGTTATGGAGGAATTGACAGCAATTTTTTTTTTTTTTTTGGGGGGGGGGGGGTAGCTTAACGTGCTTTAACCTCATATCGCACGATGAATGAAATTGGTGAAATGATACTCAAATAATCTCAGGATCCATGGAGCTTAAAGTTACTTGATATTCATCTTCTCAGGATAAGGGAAAACCTTATGCGAGTAACTCGTCCTAAGCGAGATTCGAACTCTCAACCTGTTGAATGTGAGGCAGACACGCTACCACCACAGTACCTGGCAAATGTTGGAAAAAGAACTAAGAAAAATTGGTGTTTCACTTTGAACACCATACATTACTTTTTGGATCTGCACCACGTGACAATAAGTACCTTGATAGCAATGACGATTACGTTGAGAAATAAGGTGCTGTGACTTTGTAAATAAAGTTTTGTGTTGATATCTTTTGTTATTTGGTTATACCAAATCGTTTGTTACTTTCTGGATGGCCCTAATATTTATAACCAAGATTTAGAACTATTTCTAATGTTCTTGAACTGAATTACTCTCAGAAAATGGCCCTCGTATTTATAACCAAGATTTAGAACTATTTCTAATGTTCTTGAACTGAATTACACTCAGAAAATGAACTACCTTAATTACTTTCTGAAATTATATTTTTATACCTTAAGATAGTACAATAGTGCATATTCTAACTCCAGTATGAAACAATAGACCAAAAAACACTTCATTACTCATTTATTGCAATATTCTTGAATTTAAATAAACTGCTATTTTTGCTACAATATAAGGAAATTGCTTTTTTACTGCAAGAAGTGTGTTCAAGCTGAAGGTTCGGATCCGAGGTGAACAGATGTCTTATGAAAAATGTTGAACATCTTAAGATTTATAGCAATATCTAAACATTTAAATTCTATGACATACTCATGTTTGAGGTTATGAAAACCTTTTTTGTCTTTCATTTTCTGAAACATCAACACTGAAGTTTATTAACCTTTAGACTTCAGATTTATACATACTAAAACTGATATGTAGTTTTTCAAATGTTAAAATAATCACTTTTAAATTAAAATATCTTATTTTGAGTGCAAAATATATACAAGAACATCTGTTACCTCTAATAATAAATTTCTACAAATTTCAAAAGTTGTAGAGTTCAGTTCTGTTAAATCAACATCAGTTAATTTTATGTTTGTTTCAGGACAAAGTAGGAAGTACCTCAAAACTTACTTCTCAAAAAAAAATTCTTTATCAAATTTTTTAAAATGTTCCAAAGAATTACTTGCCAGTTTGAAGCTTTAGAACTGAACTTGGATTTAAGAGATGGGTTTAATAAAAGCAATATCAGATTTTAAAACAAATGAAATAGATTGAAGAACATTAACTTCAATTAAAGAAAATTGAAGATTTAAACAAAAATTTAATTGCATTATTTCAAAAATAAATCTTGAGTGAATTATCTAAAAGCAAAAACTAATCAGCTGTATCTTTCAGTACAAATATTTATTGCTGCTAAAGTGAATTTGCAAAATCTACTGGAAACCCATCTCTATTAGGAAAATTGTGTTTGTACTCAACGTTTTGAGGTCCCACGCTGTGATCATTTCCTCTTTCCTGAAACATATCACATAAAAATCAAGTTTAATTCGACTTACATGTACATTTGTGGGATTTTGTAAATTTATGAAAAGTTTTAAGTAATTATTTCAAAATACTACAGCTTCATAGATATTTTAGCAATTCTCTTTAATATGTAAAAATGTTTTCAGAACATGTGTTACTGAAAGTTTGAAATTCCAAACCAATAATGCTAACTTTTTACTTTCTCTAGCCTGCATGTACTATATATAGAGTGGATAGAGAAGTATTGTATTCCATCCAAAAATGTGACAAGATTTCACTGCAAATATGTTTTGGGGCCCCACGGGTCCGAAAAAAAAGCATTTTTAGACAAAGGTATGTGTGTGTGGTCAGTATAACCCAAAAATAAAATGACCATTAATACCAAACTTGGCATTTAAGTTTAGTATCTTCCAAGGATGCGGCGCAACATTTTCAAGAAAATCCCCCCACCACAAACAGCCTTTCACATGGAAAAAATTTTGAAAATTATTAGATTCCAATTAAAATGCATACCTTGAATTTTCTGGGAATAGCCTTTGAAGACATCTTTATTCTGGCCAAATTTTTGCTTAACTGTTAAACCGTAAGAGCGAGACAAAAACTTAGTGCACAAAAAAATGTAGAGCACGTTAAGAGACACATTCTTGCTGTCAAGGTAACCGTTTCCGAGATATTCCTTGTTATTGGGTTCAATTGTAAAGTACTTACACTTTTCTCAGACAGAAAGTGTCTGTTTCTCTTTTGTTCTACTCCTGGCCGAGCAAAGAAGTGATTTGCACTGACAATCGCATAACGCTAGCTTTTAAAACATTTGACTATCACTTTAGCATAGCACATTCCTTTACTTGCCTTCTACTTATAAAAACTAAGTAATAAGAACATTCTGCTAATGTTTATCTCGATTAGCATTGTGTAGAAAGAAGAATCTTCTGTAAGAAGTTTGTAGAGCAGCTAGAGAAAGCCATGTAACATCAGATTTATGTAAATATCTTTCAAAACAATTTCCCATGTAGAGGCAGTTTGGGGGAGGGAAATTTTCCTAAAAAATCTATTTTTATATTGTAACGACCTTTAACCTGGTAGGTCATAGCGGACGACGAAAGAATGAAATGCGCCAAGTGATCCGACATTTGCCTTCTCAGAAAAGGAAAAAGCCTTATCCTGATAGGCCACCTAAACGGGATTCGAACTCTCGACCTCTTGAATGTGAGGTAGACACGCTATCCATGTATTTCTACTTTCGTTAGAGCCATTTTGAGAAAATCGAAATTTTCGAAAAAAGTTCCATGTAAAGGGTAGTTTGGGGTGGTTTTTTTTTTTTCTCAAAATCTTCGTGTCGCATCACTGGAAGATACTGAACTTAAATACCAAGTTTGGTATTTTACCGACTTTTCGTTTTTGAGTTATCGTGTTCACACACACACACACACACACACGCTCCTTTTTGTGAAAATACCGTTTTTTTTTGTTTTGATATAGGGGATCCTAAAACATATTTCCGGCGAAATCTCGGTATCGAATTTTGGGCGGAGTGCAATACCTTCTCTATACACTATGTACATAGTACATGTAGAGAAAGTAAAAATGGCTCAAACGATTTTGATTAAAATCTCGTATTTAAGATATTTATACGACATGAGATGTGCATCTTTAATTTTATGGAAATAGCCTCTAAATACCTCTATTCGGGATACATTTTTTTTTTTTAAATTTTGCGTAACTAGTAAACCGTAAGAGACCAAAAACTTGCTACAGAAAAAATGTAGAGCTCCGTAAACCACACAATTTCTCTTTTCCGTGGAGTTGAGATGTTCCTTGTTATTGGTTTCAGTTTTAAACACTTCCCATAGCAAAGGCAATAAGACCGTTTCCACTAGTGCATCTCTATTAGCAGGAATTAGAAGAATAGGCTTATCAATAGCTTGTTACAGAGATGTAGAGAAAGTCATGTGAAGGGAAAACAACAGGTTGTCTTTTCTTTTCGTTTTTGAAAGGTTTTTTTTTTCTTTCAGGGGTCCTAAAACATGTATTTTCGGTGAATTTGAGTGGAATACAATACCAACGCTACACAACATGTACGTGCATACAGACAATGTTACAAGCATTTCTTCAGTTTGTGTGCTCCCAAGTTACTACACTAATGGAAGAATGCTTCACTAGCGAGGACGGTTAAACGGGGCACGCGAGTCAAATGCCCTCCTTCCCCTAGACGACTGCGAACAACAAAATCTCACGTGTTCCATTCACAGACTAAAGTCACTTACAAATTGTTGTTTAAAAGCTCATGCTTCTATTTACTGCACGCTAATCGAGAAGAAAGTAGCAGAAATAGTCTTATTGCTTGCTTCCTTGTAAGTAGAAGGGAAATAAGGGAGTACCATAGGTTAAAGTGATAATCAAAAGCTGATTGCTATGTGACTGAAGTTCCTTTCTTTGTACAGACAGGAGTTGGCAAATTCCTGTATGAGAAAAGTATAAGTTTTTCAAAGCCGAAACCAAAAACAAGGAATATCTCAAAAACGATCAACTCCACGAAAAGAATGTCTGTAACATAAATTGTGTGTTTTAACGTGCTCTACATTTTATGTGTGGTAAGTTTCAGTCCATCTCTTACAGTTTAGCAGTTATGCAAAATTCCGTAAAATTCATCCAGAATAAAGTGGTCTTCAGAGGCTATTTCCAGAAATTTCAAGATATACATTTTATTTGGCATGTAAATATCTTAAACATATCAATAAAAATCGTTAAGAGCCATTTTTGAGAAAACAAAACTTTCCGAAAAAATTTCCATGTAAAGGGTAGTTGGGGGTCGCATCCTTGGAAGATATCCAACTTAAACATCAAATTTGGTATTTAACGGTCTTTTCGTTTTTTAGCTATGCTGTTCAGACACACACACACCCGGACCTTTTTTCCAATTATTTTTTTTTTGGATTCAGGGGGACCTAAAACATGTATTTCGGTATCGAATTTTTGGGTGGAATACACTACACTACATAGTGCGTGGAGAAAGTAAAAATCATACGTTTTAACGACATCTACATTTCTTGTGCAATAATTTTTTGTTTGTCTCTTAAGGTTTAGCAATTACGCAAAATTCATCCAGAATGAATTGCTCTTCAGAGGCTATTTCCATAAAAATAGAAATATACATTTTATTTGTCATAAATATCGTTAATACACGGTACTTTAATCAAAATCGTTAGCCATTTTTTAGAAAATCAACATTTTCGATTTTTTTTCCATGTAAAGGGTAGTGTGGTGTGGCTTTTTTTATCTTGCTCAAAATCTTCGTGTCGCATCCTTGCAAGATACTAAACTTAAGTACCAAGTTTGGCGTTTTACTTTCTCTACATGTGCATGCTGTATAGAGAAGATATTGTAATGCACCCAAAAATTCAATACCGAGATTTCACTGGAAATACATGTTTCGGGACTCTCCGAATTTTTAGAAAAAGGTCCGTATATATGTATCTGGACAGCATAGTTCAAAAACGAAAACACTTAAATACCAAAACTTGGTATTTTAGCTTGGTATCTTCCAAGAATGCGAGACGAAGATTTACAACAAAATGCCCCTTCCCCAAACCACCCCTTACATGGAAAAAATGTAGTTTTTCTCAAAAATGACTTAACGATTTTGATTAAAACGCCAAATATTAAAGCTCTGTACGTCACAAATAAAATTTATATTTATATTTTGAATTTTCTGGGAATGGGCTCCGAAGACCTGTTTCTTTTAGATGAGTTTTACGTAACTGGTAAACAGTAAGAGACAGACAAAACCTTAATACACAAAAAATGTAGATCTCGTTAAAACACACAATTTATGTCCTACATTTTTTTTTTTTTTTTTTTTTCGTGGAGTTGGCAGTGTTCGAAATATTCCTCGTTATTGGTTTCCGTTTTAAAAAAAAAGTTAAAACGGATTTCAATCCCACAGCAACCACATTTTAAAACATTTGACTGTCGGTTTAGCCTAATGTATTCCCTTATTTTCCTCCTACTTACAAGGAACTAAGTAATAAGACCGTTTTATCTAGATTAGCATGAAATAGATAGAAGAATAAGCTTATTAATGTGTTACAGAGATGTAGAGAAAGTCGTGTGAATGGAGCACATCATATATTTTCTAAATATGCTTTATTGGATACAGGGCCCCTAAAACGTGTATTTCTGGTGAAATCCAGGTATCGAATTTTTTGGGTGGCGTGCAATATCTTCTCCACCAATGTACCGTGTAGAGGTCAGTTCTGCTTTTGCTTCATGCAATCCTCACGACATTAACACATAAAACACGAATATGCAAAAGTAAGGTTAAAGTAATTAGAATCGCTATTCAAGGAATAGATACACATGTGTGTATAACCTCACATGATATATTATGAAGCACGTTTATCTTGTGGCGGGAAAGGACAAAATGGCGCAATTTGTTGCACATTCTGCTTTTAATTGGCAAGAGTATCGCACTATTAATGAACACGTATTACAAATATATCGCAGAAGAAATTCGCTATTCATAACTCATATACAACTTAGCAGAACATGAATATTGAGCTCTCACTTTTTAGACAGAAGAAAATCTAAGTACTTTTACCTATAACGTATCTAAACAAAATTAAGAAGAAATGCAACATGAAAAGCACTATTGGTGGGTTTACGAAATTGAAGCACGGTGTTAATTTTAGGAGGAAAATCAAGCCACATTAAAACTGTAATTTGCTGCATTTTAAAACGCAAATATTTCAACAAAGCCATTTTAACAGTCTACAGAAATTAATACATTACGTTAAGAACGACTTACCTCTCTGAAGAACAAGGTCATACTGCAACTATTAGCCCGCTTCCGATCGGCTTTTGGTGCGATTACATCATACTCACCCCATTCCTGAAACAAATGAAACATATGCCTTTATATGACTTCAAATGTAGTTTTAAGCCTAATTTTACAGCTAAAATAAATGTTTAATTTAATTTTTTTGTTTTTATACTGCAGTGTCTGTTTAATAATGGTATACGTTTCTGTAATCCTGATTTTTAATTTATACGTAGGTGGAGACACCTATGAAATTATGATTAAGAATTTGAAAACATAAATGGCGATTATGCAAGTAGCTTAAAACTGCTTCCAAAATTATCTCGTATTCTGTAATAGTGTATAATGACTTTCTATGCTATCGAAAACTAGGTAGGTACTAGGCAATGCTAATCTTCATAAAAACTTCAAGTAAAATTTTAAAATATTTTCATTCCCTCAATCCCCATATACTACAGAGATTTTTTTCGTTCTTTACTGTGTATGCATAGTATTGAATAGCACAAACAATTCGATGTGCACATTTCACCCGAAGTATATGTTTTGAGGCCCAGTGAATAAAACAACATTTTTAGAAAAAGGTCCGGAGTGTTTGAACAGCATAATCACAAAATAAAAAGTCTTCCAAGGATACGATAGAAAATCCCCCTAGCCCAATCATACTTTACATGGAGCATTTTTTGAAAATGTTAAATTTTCTCAACATTGGTTCTAACGACTTTGATTAAAATTGCATGTTTACTTTTTGCATGACAAAATTCATATCTTGAATTTTCTGGGAATAGCCTCTGAAGTCCTGTTCATTTTGGATGACTTTTGTATAACTGGTAAACCCCAGGATATAGACAAAAAAAAAAAAAAAAAAAAAAAAAACATAAAATGAGATGTTAAAACACACAGTTTATGTTAGCCTATTTTTTTTTAGTTAACATTTCCCAGGAACTTCAAGATATTGTTTTCAATTTTCATATCCTATTTTTCTCAAATGGAAAATCGTTATTCGTTTCTGTTTCTGCTGGTCAAGAAAAGAGAAGGAAATTTGAAAGCAATCACGAGTGTAGAATAGGCTTCACTTGACCTACTGTATTCCCGTTGCCTCTAGAAGGAAATACGAAATGAAATGGCCTGTTATTTATGGACGCTCTTTAACTGCTTTGGTTCTCAGCGTTCCATTCTATATTGGGCGTGAAAGATCGCTTAATTTTGCTCAGACTCCTCTCTTATCAGAAGGAAATATAAATGCATTTCTGCAGATATTTATCTCGTTTTTCGAGAAGTAGCTTTATTCAATAATTCTTAGCCGAAGACCAATTCTTGTGACGTGGTTTTGTTTATATCTCCTTTCAACATAAAATGATTATATGTATATTGCACATGCGTGCTAGAGAAAGTAAAACATTTGTATTCTTCTTATTTATGGTTTAGATTGCCCGCTTGAATACCGCGGTGTAAGACTTAACTAAGGATTTGTGGTAAAATGCTACACCTTCCATCTTACCCAAGGTAAAGCTCAGTGGCGTTCATTCTGGGAAAGCACCAGTGGCGTAATTCAGGGAAAGTACTATTGGCGTACTTTCAGGGGAAGCACCATTGGCGGGCCTTCAAGAGAAGCTACCAGTGGCGTGCATTCAGGGGAAGTAAACAGTGGCGTGCAATTTAGGGGAAGCACCAGTGGCGTGCATTTCGGGGAGGCACCCATGGCGTGCATCCAGGGGAAGAACCAGTGGCGTGCATTCAGGGGAGGCAACAGTGGCATGCATTCAGGCGGAGCAACCAGTGGCGTGCATTCAGGGGAGGCAACAGTGGCATGCATTCAGGCGGAGCAACCAGTGGCGTGCATTTAGGTGGAGCAACCGGTGGCGTGCATTTAGGGGTAACAACAGTGGCGTGCATTCAGCGGAGCAACCAAAGCACTACTTTGTTAACAACTACAATAATTGTGGGAATTGAAGTGAAACATTTTGTCTGAAGGCAGCATACTAACACGGAGCCACACAATACCCAGATCTAATAATAATCACATAGTTATTGAATAATACCTAGATAAATCGTCACGCTTCTCCCAAACAAGTGGATATAATTACTGGATTAGATTACTAACAACGAGTGTGAGCCACCCACCAGCTTCAACTGAGCAGCGAGCGACTTGCGCGCGCATCTCTCAACCATTTTCCCAACCCCAATGAAGGGAGTTAACAGTATAGCGCTATCAAAGTAAGTATAATTTTTACTTTCTCTACACGTACTATGTAGATAGTGTATACAGAAGGTATTGTATTGCACCCAAAAAATTCTATTCCGATATTTCCCGGAAATACACGTTTTGAGTCTCCCTGAATCCCCAAAAAAATTGGAAAAAAGTCCATGTGTGTCTGTGGACTGCATAGCTCAAAAACGAAGAGACCATTTAATACCGAACTTGGTGTTTAAGTTGGGTATGTTCCAAGGATGTGACACAAAGATTTTCAAGAAAATCCCCCCACAACCAACTACCTTTTACAAGGAACTTCTTTCGAAAATTTTGATTTTCTCAAAAAAAGGCTTTAAGGATTTTGATTAAAATATCGTATATTAAAGATATTTATCTGACAAATAGAATGTAGATATATCTTGAATTTTCTGGGAATAGCCTCTGAAGACTACTTTATTCTGAATGAATTTAAGGGATTTTCATTAACTGCTAAACCGTAAGAGATAAAAACTTAGCACACAGAAAATGTAGAGCACATTAAAACACCAATTTATGTTATATACTTTTTTTTCGTGGAGTTGATCGTTTTTAAGATATTCCTTGTTTTGCTTACAGCTTTGAAAAACATACTTTTCTCATAAGGGAATTTATCAACTCCTGTTCATACAAACAAAGGAACTTCAGTGACATAGCAACCAGCTTTTGACTGTCACTTTAACCTATAGTACTCCCTTATTTCACTTCTACTTACAAGGAAGCAAGTAATAAGACTATTTCTGCTAATGTTTCTCGATTAGCGTGAAGTAAATAGAAGCATAAGCCTGTTAACAAAAATTTGTTGCAGAGATGAAGAGAAAGTCATGTGAATGGAACACATCAGATTTTTGAGAGTTTAAATTGGCAGCCTCAGGTTGCGCAATCTTATTTCATTCTAAATGTAAAAAGCTTCTACATTATGTAGCTATTATATTTTTAAATAATGGGGGAATTTTCTTGATAATCTTCGTGTCGCATCCTTGGAAGATAATAAACCTAAATACCAGGTTTGGTATTTAACGGTCTTTTCGTTTTTGAGCTATGCTATACACGGACCATTTTCTAAAAATCTGATGTGTTCCATTCACATTGCTTTCTCTCATTTCTGCAACAAATTATTGTCACTAAGCTTATGCTGCTATTTACTTCATGCTAATCGAGAAAAAATTGTCAGAAATAGTCTTATTACTTGCTTCCTTGTAAGTAGAAGGGAAATAAGGGAATACACTCGGCTAAAACGATATTCAAATATTGTAACAGCTTATTAAATAAATGTTTATGATAATATAGAGGTCTTTTTATTTATATTGTTTAGCGCCCGCCTTTACTACATATGGCATGACACTGATGATACATGGAATGGTGGCGGGGGAAACCCGTCCCTGCGCCGCTTTGTCCACCACAAATGTTACATGTGGTTGCCTGGGATCGAACCCGGGCCGCCTTGGTGAGAGGCGAGTGGTCTAACTGCGCGGCGTTATCCAGATGCTTGTAGTAACATCCGCCGATCAAAAGTGACATATCTACCAGGACTATACCTCATAGTGACAACAGACAGTTGAAACACGCTAATTATTACAAAGAGTTTTGTTTATGGACTTTTTAACTGCTGCGGTTCTCAGCGTCCCATTTTATATGGGCGTGAAAGATGCTTAATTTTGCTCAGAGGCCTCTTGACGTTCTTTTACTGGATACACTAGCACTAGATTTTTGACCCCGAAAATAATCACAGGCCTCCGCCAGGTTTGAACTCGCGACTTTGGGAATCAGAGACCAGCATGCTAATTTTGTAATATAATACAAACTTATTTTTCTACGTTACACAAACACGAAATACTACATTTCTGAGAAAGGTTGTTTTGTGAACCAAGTGTTTGTATTTCGAGAGAATCTGGCAAAGATATTCCGTAATAATATTACATTCATCGTAACCGTTGACGATACTTTTTGTCCACAAATAATGATCAAATTGCTAACTATACTTCTAAAGAATCTGTAACAAATTTATTTGAAGAAACAACTTGACACATGTTGCTAATTCAGTTACCATATGTGTATTATCCCCGTATATGATGTCAAACAGATAATTAATGAAGGGTGAACGAATCGTTTGAATCGATCGACCCAAACTACACATTCACTGTCAGATGAGAATCACTTTATTAACAGAAATGTTAACAGCAATAAATTTCCCTATTATGTCGTCTGGATTAACCTCACTCTGTAGGTCAATCCGACTTCAAAAATTCCTAATTATGTGGCCCATAATCAACTTCACAAGATTCTTATAGCTTAACTGCTATTTATTGTTTAGTTACAGGCTTTAGGATTCCCAAGTCATCGGTTTTGCGTGAGAACATACAAACACGAGAAGTAATAACACGTAAAGCTGACCATTTAAATCTGTATCTCCAATATCTAAAGTGAAGCAATGAAGTTTCTTTACAGTTTTCTGAAATATTTCACAGTATTTGGTTATTATACAAACAAACTGCATAAATACATTAGTGCTACCATCTGTTGCTGACCATTTTAAAATATTACCGATTTATTTCTCTAGGTGGTAGAGTCCATTTTGGAAGATTCTCTTTGGTGGGGAGGTTTGATGGCGGACTTTTTGAAGAAGCTGTAATTTGGACCGCAGGAATGAATCAGTGGCTAAATAACTTTTGATTGTATTTGTGATAATACGATATATGTATAAAGAGATAAAACTATAAAATTTCAGCAATTCCATTCTCGTCCAATATGACCAACCAGGTTAAAGGACGTTAAGCTAAAAAATAAAAAATTATATATATATATAATTCAGTGAACAGATATTTTATTGAGAAGATTACTTTTCTCGATGTTCGCAAACTTATAACTGTTTGTTTCTTCTTTCTCTAACACCTCGAGAGAGTTTAAATTGGCAGCCTGAGATTGCGCTATCTTATTTTCTTCTAAATGTAAAAAGCTTCTACATTATTTGCAAATTATGTAGCTATTATATATTTAAGTAACTATAGAACCAAAAAAGAAGCTACAAAGTTTTCAAATGTAGCCAACCATAAATAACCAAATAGATGCCTGAGAAAAAAAGGCATGTTTGTAAAACAGTCCAACCTTTACGTTTTTTAATAATCTGATGTGTTCCAATCACATGACTTTCTCTACATATGTGGGAAAAATTATTGTTAAAAACCTTATGCTTCTATTTACTTCATGCTAATGGAGAAAACATTAGCAGAAATAGTCTTATTACTTGCTTCCTTGTAAGTAGAAGTGAAATAAGGGAGTACCATAGGTTAAAGTGATAGTCAAAAGCTGGTTGATATGTGACTGAAGTTCCTTTGTTTGTATGGACAGGAGTTAACAAATTCCTGTATGAGAAAAGTATAAGATTATCAAAGCTGAAATCAGAAACAAGGAACATCTAAACAACGATCACTTCCACAAAACATGTATATAAAATATATCGTGTGTTTAAACGTACTCTACATTTTTGGTTTAGTGAGTTGTTGTCCATCTCTTACGGTTTAGCAGTTATTCAAAATTCATCAAGATTAATGTAGTCTTCAGACGCTATTACTAGAAAATTCAAGATATGCATTTGATTTGGCATCTTAAACATAAGAGATTTGAATCAAGTTCGTTTGAGAAAATCAAAATGTTCGATAGTTGGGGGGGGGGATATTTCTGAAAATCTTCGTGTCGCATCCTTGGAAGATACCAAGTTTGGTATTTAACGGACTTTTTGTTTCTGAGCTATGATTTCCACACTCACATAAACACACACACACTTTTTTTTTTTCAAACATCCTTTTTTTGGATTCAGGGGGACCCAAAACATGTATTTCCGGTGAGATCACGGTATCGAATTTTGGTTGCAATACAATACCTTCTCTATACACTCTATACATAGTACATGTAGAGAAAGTAAAAATAATAAATTAATTCAAAATCTTCTCGGGCTTCTAGCCAGGTAAAAACTTGGTTTGACCCCAACGTTTCGAAGAAGTGCATCTTCCTCGTCTTCAGGGTGAACTGACCTGGCTAGAAGCCCGAGAAGATTTTGAATTAACACGTCGCCAGGAAAGCTTCAGTTCTTATTTTAATAATAAATTAATTTACACATTAACGTAATACTGAGAATACTTTCGCATATTTAAGTGAAAGCAAATTCACCAAAGGCAGTTTATTTACACACTATGCGAGCGTAAGCTTTGATAAATGCAGTACAAATTACTAAAATCGGTTTATTTATACATACACTAGCCTAGAGCCAAACGAGAGCATACGAGCATACTTTTTATTTACTCTACACGTACTATGTACAGTGTATATTGTAATGCACCCAAAAGTTCGATACCAAGTTCTCACCGGAAATGTCCGTTTTGAGACCCCCTGAATGCAAAAAAAAAAAAAACGCATTTTTAGGAACATGTCCCTATGTATGTGTGTATCTAGGGTCAGAATAGCTCAAAAACGAAAAGAGCGTTAAAAATCAAACTTGGTATTTAGGTTTGGTATCTTCCAAGGATGGTCGTCTCCTTAGCGCGGTGGTAGCGCAGCTGCCTACCAAGCGGGAGACCTGGGTTCGATCCCCAGTACCGGCGTGGGGATTTTTCCCCCGCTGGGAGACCTGGACCGGGGTGCACTCAGCCTCGTCAGGTCCCTGGGGGGCCAATTGAGGAGCTACTTGATGGAGAAGTAGCGGCTCCAGGTCGTGAGGACCGCATTAACCGGCCGGGAGGGGCTCGAGGCGCTGACCACGTCTCACCCTCCAATACTGCACCCCATCCATGACGTCTGTAGTGGACCGAGATGGGGGACGCAGCGGCCGGGCGGTAGGCCAAGGCTCCCCGTGAGCTGTCGTGCCATGGAGTTAGTTATCTTCCAAGGATGCGACACGAAGATTTTCAAGAAAATGCCCCCACCCCCAACTACCCTTTACATGGAACTTTTTTGGACAATTTTGATCTTCTCAAGAATGGCTACACGATTTTGATTAAAATATAATATATTAAAGATATTTACATGGCAAACAAAATGTATACCTTGAGTTTTCTGGGAATAGCCTTTGAAGGTCTCTTTATTCTGGATGAATTTTATGGGATTTTGCATAACAGCTAAACCGTAAGAGATGGGCAAAAACTTATTACACAAAAAATGTAGAGCATGTTAAAACACAGAATTTATGTTATATACATTTTTTTTTTTTTTCCGTGGAGCTGATCGCTTTTGAGATATACCTTGTTTTTGGTTTCAGCTTTAAAAAACTTATAGTTTTCTCACACAACAGTCTGTCAACTCCTGTCCAAACAAACAAAGGAACTTCAGTCACATAGCAACCAGCTTTTGACTATCACTTTAACCTATGATACTCTCTTGTTTCGCTTCTACTTACAAGGAAGCAAGTCATAAGACAATTTCTGCTAATGTTTTCTCCATTAGCATGAAGTATATAGAATAATAAGCTCTTTAACAATAATTTGTGGCAGAGATATAGGGAAAGTCATGTGAATGGAACACATAAGCCTTTTACTTTCTCTATACCTACTGTGTAGAAATAGTGTATAGAGAAGGTATTGTATTGCACCCAAAAATTCCATATCGAGATTTCACCGGAAATACATGTTTTGGGTCTCCTTGAATCAAAAAAAAAAAAAAGGAATTTTTGGAAAAAGGTGCTGTGTGTGTGGACAGCATAGCTCAAAAACGAAAACACCGTTAAATAGCAAACTTGGTGTTTAAGTTTGGTATCTTCCAAGGATGCGACTCGACGATCTTCAAAAAAATCCCCCCACCCCAAATTTCGTTTACGTGGTAAACATTTCGAAAATTTTGATTTTCTCAAAAATCGCTGTAACGATTTTGATTAATGTCTCTTATATTAAAATATTTACTTGCCAAATAAAATACATATCTTGAACTGTCTGGGAATAACCTCTAAAGACCTCTTTATTGACATTTGCATAACTGGTAAATCACAACATATAGATCACGTTAAAACACACAAGTTATATCATAGGCATTTTTTTTTTTCGTGGGGTTGATCGTTTTTGAGATATTCCTTGCTTTTAGTTTCAGCTTTGAAAAACTTCTCATACAGGAATTTATCAACTCGTGTCCATACAAACAAAGGAACTTCAGTCACATAGCAACCAGCTTTTGACTATCACTTTAACCTATGCTACTCCCTTGTGCCGAGTGCACAGGGATTTATAAATAGTGCTCTGACCAAGAGGCTGAATATACACAAGAAAATGAACACTGCCGAAGTGAACGCGAGCGTCTTTAAACTGTTGAGGGATTAGTGAAAGCAAGCGCTTGTATTTACATCTGTTTTGTTTACTGCAGTATAATAAATGCACAGCTAAGTCGTCAGTAATTAGCAAGATGGCACAACACAAAAATAGCACCCACACTTACGTACGGACTCCGCACGAAAGAGAACGTTTCCTGAGGGCTGCTGCACTGGGAGTGTCGCTACCTGCTAGAAGAACTCAGGACCCCCAGCTGGAAGAAGGCGCTCGACGAAGAATGCCCAGAACGGAAGTCATGGTAAAGCGTTGCATTGCGTGTGTCTATTGTGATAGACTGTGTTAGTATTTGGCTCCACTCAGCATGTGTGCAACAGCTGCTCACTGTTTAGGGAACTTGACATTTAATTCCTGTTCCATATACCCCCTCACTCTACAATTAAATTAACAAATTGAAACTTAACGTTGATTTATTATTCAGTTACAGGCCTTAGTATTCCCATTCGAATTTCTTTTACGTGACATCAGCAAAATTGAGAAATAATATACGTAAACTTCCGCATTTTATCTATATCTCCAATATTTAAAGTGCGACAATTAAATTCTTTAGAGCTTACTATACTATTTAACCGTATTTCATTATTACACACACTGGATAGACAGACCGGTGCTACCATCTGTTGCTGAAAACGTTGAAATAGTTCCGATTTATTTTTGTAGATGACGGAGCTGCCTGGGGAGTTTTGATGGTGCGCTTTTTCAAGAAGCTGTGATTTGGACAGCAGGAATGATGAATCAGTGAATAAATTTGAAACTTTTGATGATATTTGTCACAATAAGTAAATTTCTTAAATATGTATAAAGAGATAAAACTACCAAGATTATAATTCAGTGAACAGATATTTTATTGAGAAGATTACTTTTCTCGATGCTCGCACACTTGTAACTGTTTCTTTTCTTCTTCTTCTCTAACACCTCGATCCTCTGTGTCTTTTTGAGAGTTTAAATTGGCAGCCTGAGATTGAGCAATCCTATTCCATTCTAAAAGTAAAAAAGCTTCTACTTAAGTGCAAATGATGTATTCCGTTTACAGTTTACAAGTGCTGTTTGTGTACATCGTACTCAATTTTTTACAAATGGTTCAGTTTACAGTTTACTCCACTAAGTGTTATTTGTGCAAATCTTACCACATTTTTCACAAATGGTTCACTTTAAGTTTACTCCACTAAGTGTTATTTGTGTAAATCATAGTAAATTCTTCATAAATGGTTTAGTTTATAGTTTACTTCACTTGGTGATGTTTGTGTAAATCTTGATACATTCTGAAAACATTTAATGTTAATAATATTTTATTTTATGTTTCTTTTTATTCTTTTTAATTGCAATTTTTTTTAATTTTACAAAAGAATGACTATAATAGTTTATTTAACTAAGTGCTATTTCTGTAAATATTACATTCTACACAAATAATTCTGTTTACAGATTACTTCCTAAGAGACAAGTTCATTCAAATTTTGAGAAACGCAGAAAAGTCCTTAATGTTTGACTCGTTTTATGTTTTTGATAACATTTGGGAGTAATACAAAGACACACATTAGAGGCAGAAGAACACAAAAGCTTGTGGCTGGGCTCACAGGGGAATGCTGCAACATCAGGAAGCACACAAGATACTTGGGCGGCAATATCTCCCACTTTCCACTGCATGAAGAGGTCCTTTAGGGGGCAGCTGCAGTTGACACGATTCCCAGAAAGGTTAAACCTGCTAAGGTTTACCAAAGGTTCAAATAATTCTTTTTCAATAGTTGATATACGATTGTTTTCAAGGTGTAAGGCATTAAGGTTCGTCAATCCCAAGAACAATTCCTCATCAAGATCTTCCAGCAAGTTGTGTCCTAAATCAAGATCATATAGATCATCTAACCCAAGAAAAGCTTTCCTAGATATCCCAGCTATAACATTATTGAAAAGTAATATTTCCCAAAGTGTTTTCAAACCAGCAAAAGTAGTGTCTGTAATGAAAGAAAGATTATTATATTGTAATCCGAGATATTGTAGTTTTGGCAATCGAGAAAACATGTTTCCGTGAATATAAGAAATGCGATTGAAGAATTGTAAGTGATCAAACACGTCCACTTCTAGCTCCTCAATTTGGTTCCCTTGCAAATCAAGGGTCTCCAGACTGTGTGTCCATTGAAGTCTTCTTTTCTCATTTTTGATATTTGGTTAAAATTTATATTGAGAAGTAAAAGTTTATTTAGCGAGAAAAATAAGTTTGGTGCAATTTGTGTAATATAATTGTAGTTCATTTGGGGTTGGTCAAGTTTGCTCAAGTTCCTGAACAGACCACTAGGTAAGGTTGATAGTCTATTGTTATCTAACTGGAGACGTTCCAAGTTCCCCAGGGTGTCAAACAGACCTTCTGGAAGTTCCCATAAGTCATTGCTGACAAACATTAATGTCCTCAAGGCAGTGAAGTTTGACAACACACTTGGGTCTATTTCAAATATGACACTTTTCTCAATTACCAAATGTTCCAACAAAGTAGGCTCAGGTAGCTCAAGTGTTGAAGCGGTTAGCTGTTCCCAAATACCTTCCGTACACCTGACGTCTGTTATCATTGGACAGTTACATGCTTCAGGACACATTGTTGCGCTGACAAAGCTTGCTGTCAGCAACAAAAATAACACTTCCATTACCATCCTAAAAAACAAATAAAACATGTTATTACACTGACTACGTCATACGGCCGTAATCGTCCCGCGTGTGCGAGCGAATTGTGTCCGCAGTCATTACTGATTGCGGTCGTGTATTGTTACAGCCTGTATGAGTGGACACGTGTGCTGTCAGCGAGTTCTTTTTATTGAAATTGCTATTGTTACAGCTTGTGTGAGTGGACACGTGTGCTGTCAAGCAGTTCTTTTTATTGAAGTTGCTATTGTTACAGCTTGTGTGAGTGGACACGTGTGCTCTCAAGCAGTTCTTTTTATTGAAGTTGCTATTGTTACAGCTTGTGTGAGTGGACACGTGTGTTGTCAAGCAGTTCTTTTTATTGAAGTTGCTATTGTTACAGCTTGTGTGAGTGGACACGTGTGCTGTCAAACAGTTCTTTTTATTGAAGTTGCTATTGTTACAGCTTGTGTGAGTGGACACGTGTGCTGTCAAGCAGTTCATTTTATTGAAGTTGCTATTGTTACAGCCTGTGTGAGTGGACACGTGTGCTGTCAATCAGTTCTTTTTATTGAAGTTGCTATTGTTACAGCTTGTGTGAGTGGACACGTGTGCTGTCAATCAGTTCTTTTTATTGAAGTTGCTATTGTTACAGCTTATGTGAGTGGACACGTGTGCTGTCAAGCAGTTCTTTTTATTGAAGTTGCTATTGTTACAGCTTGTGTGAGTGGACACGTGTGCTGTCAATCAGTTCTTTTTATTGAAGTTGCTATTGTTACAGCCTGTGTGAGTGGACACGTGTGCTGTCAATCAGTTCTTTTTATTGAAGTTGCTATTGTTACAGCTTGTGTGAGTGGACACGTGTGCTGTCAAACAGTTCTTTTTATTGAAGTTGCTATTGTTACAGCTTGTGTGAGTGGACACGTGTGCTGTCAAGCAGTTCATTTTATTGAAGTTGCTATTGTTACAGCTTGTGTGAGTGGACACGTGTGCTGTCAATCAGTTCTTTTTATTGAAGTTGCTATTGTTACAGCTTGTGTGAGTGGACACGTGAGTTGTCAAGCAGTTCTTTTTATTGAAGTTGCTATTGTTACAGCTTATGTGAGTGGACACGTGTGCTGTCAAGCAGTTCTTTTTATTGAAGTTGCTATTGTTACAGCTTGTGTGAGTGGACACGTGTGTTGTCAAGCAGTTCTTTTTATTGAAGTTGCTATTGTTACAGCTTGTGTGAGTGGACACGTGTGCTGTCAAACAGTTCTTTTTATTGAAGTTGCTATTGTTACAGCTTGTGTGAGTGGACACGTGTGCTGTCAAGCAGTTCATTTTATTGAAGTTGCTATTGTTACAGCCTGTGTGAGTGGACACGTGTGCTGTCAAGCAGTTCCTTTTATTGAAGTTGCCATTGTTACAGCTTGTGTGAGTGGACACGTGTGCTCTCAGGCAGTTCTTTTTATTGAACTTGCTATTGTTACAGCTTGTGTGAGTGGACACGTGTGCTGTCAAGCAGTTCCTTTTATTGAACTTGCTATTGTTACAGCTTGTGTGAGTGGACACGTGTGCTCTCAGGCAGTTCTTTTTATTGAACTTGCTATTGTCACAGCTTGTGTGAGTGGACACGTGTGCTGTCAAGGAGTTCTTTTTATTGAACTTGCTATTGTTAAGGCTTGTGTGAGTGGACACGTGTGCTGTCAAGCAGTTCTTTTTATTGAAGTTGCTATTGTTACAGCTTGTGTGAGTGGACACGTGTGCTGTCAGCGAGTTCTTTTTATTGAACTTACTATTGTTACAGCTTGTGTGAGTGGACACGTGTGCTGTCAAGGAGTTCTTTTTATTGAACTTGCTATTGTTAAGGCTTGTGTGAGTGGACACGTGTGCTGTCAAGCAGTTCTTTTTATTGAAGTTGCTATTGTTACAGCTTGTGTGAGTGGACACGTGTGCTGTCAAGCAGTTCTTTTTATTGAACTTACTATTGTTACAGCTTGTGTGAGTGGACACGTGTGCTGTCAGCGAGTTCTTTTTATTGAACTTGCTATTGTCACAGCTTGTGTGAGTGGACACGTGTGCTGTCAAGGAGTTCTTTTTATTGAACTTGCTATTGTTACAGCTTGTGTGAGTGGACACGTGTGCTGTCAAGCAGTTCTTTTTATTGAACTTGCTATTGTTACAGCTTGTGTGAGTGGACACGTGTGCTGTCAAGCAGTTCTTTTTATTGAAGTTGCTATTGTTACAGCTTGTGTGAGTGGACACGTGTGCTGTCAAGCAGTTCTTTTTATTGAAGTTGCTATTGTTACAGCTTGTGTGAGTGGACACGTGTGCTGTCAAGCAGTTCTTTTTATTGAAGTTGCTATTGTTACAGCCTGTGTGAGTGGACACGTGTGCTGTCAAGCAGTTCTTTTTATTGAAGCTGCCATTGTTACAGCTTGTGTGAGTGGACACGTGTGCTCTCAGGCAGTTCTTTTTTTTGAACTTGCTATTGTTACAGCTTGTGTGAGTGGACACGTGTGCTGTCAAGCAGTTCTTTTTATTGAAGTTGCTATTGTTACAGCTTGTGTGAGTGGACACGTGTGCTCTCAGGCAGTTCTTTTTATTGAACTTGCTATTGTCACAGCTTGTGTGAGTGGACACGTGTGCTGTCAAGCAGTTCTTTTTATTGAACTTGCTATTGTTACAGCTTGTGTGAGTGGACACGTGTGCTGTCAAGCAGTTCTTTTTATTGAAGTTGCTATTGTCACAGCTTGTGTGAGTGGACACGTGTGCTGTCAAGCAGTTCTTTTTATTGAAGTTGCTATTGTTACAGCTTGTGTGAGTGGACACGTGTGCTGTCAGCGAGTTCTTTTTCTTGAAATTGCTATTGTTACAGCTTGTGTGAGTGGACACGTGTGCTGTCAAGCAGTTGTTTTTATTGAAGTTCTATTGTTACAGCTTGTGTGAGTGGACACGTGTGCTGTCAGCGAGTTCTTTTTCTTGAAGTTGCTATTGTTACAGCTTGTGTGAGTGGACACGTGTGCTGTCAAGCAGTTCTTTTTATTGAAGTTGCTATTGTTACAGCCTGTGTGAGTGGACACGTGTGCTGTCAAGCAGTTCTTTTTATTGAAGTTGCCATTGTTACAGCTTGTGTGAGTGGACACGTGTGCTCTCAGGCAGTTCTTTTTATTGAACTTCCTATTGTTACAGCTTGTGTGAGTGGACACGTGTGCTCTCAGGCAGTTCTTTTTATTGAACTTGCTATTGTCACAGCTTGTGTGAGTGGACACGTGTGCTGTCAAGCAGTTCTTTTTATTGAACTTGCTATTGTTACAGCTTGTGTGAGTGGACACGTGTGCTGTCAGCGAGTTCTTTTTATTGAAGTTGCTATTGTTACAGCTTGTGTGAGTGGACACGTGTGCTGTCAGCGAGTTCTTTTTCTTGAAGTTGCTATTGTTACAGCTTGTGTGAGTGGACACGTGTGCTGTCAAGCTGTTCTTTTTATTGAAGTTGCTATTGTTACAGCTTGTGTGAGTGGACACGTGTGCTGTCAGCGAGTTCTTTTTCTTGAAGTTGCTATTGTTACAGCTTGTGTGAGTGGACACGTGTGCTGTCAGCGAGTTCTTTTTCTTGAAGTTGCTATTGTTACAGCTTGTGTGAGTGGACACGTGTGCTGTCAGCGAGTTCTTTTTCTTGAAGTTGCTACTGTTACAGCTTGTGTGAGTGGACACGTGTGCTGTCAAGCAGTTCTTTTTATTGAAGTTGCTATTGTTACAGCTTGTGTGAGTGGACACGTGTGCTGTCAAGCAGTTCTTTTTCTTGAAGTTGCTATTGTTACAGCTTGTGTGAGTGGACACGTGTGCTGTCAGCGAGTTCTTTTTATTGAAGTTGCTATTGTTACAGCCTGTGTGAGTGGACACGTGTGCTGTCAAGCAGTTCTTTTTATTGAAGTTGCCATTGTTACAGCTTGTATGAGTGGACACGTGTGCTCTCAGGCAGTTCTTTTTATTGAACTTGCTATTGTTACAGCTTGTGTGAGTGGACACGTGTGCTGACAAGCAGTTCTTTTTATTGAACTTGCTATTGTTACAGCTTGTGTGAGTGGACACGTGTGCTGTCAGCGAGTTCTTTTTATTGAAGTTACTATTGTTACAGCTTGTGTGAGTGGACACGTGTGCTCTCAGGCAGTTCTTTTTATTGAAGTTGCTATTGTTACAGCTTGTGTGAGTGGACACGTGTGCTCTCAGGCAGTTCTTTTTATTGAGCTTGCTATTGTCACAGCTTGTGTGAGTGGACACGTGTGCTGTCAAGCAGTTCTTTTTATTGAACTTGCTATTGTTACAGCTTGTGTGAGTGGACACGTGTGCTGTCAGCGAGTTCTTTTTATTGAACTTGCTATTGTTACAGCTTGTAACAGTGGACACGTGTGCTGTCAACGAGTTCTTTTTATTGAAGTTGCTATTGTTACAGCCTGTGTGAGTGGACACGTGTACTCTCAGGCAGTTCTTTTTATTGAACTTGCTATTGTTACAGCTTGTGTGAGTGGACACGTGTGCTGTCAAGCAGTCCTTTTTATTGAAGTTGCTATTGTTACAGCTTGTGTGAGTGGACACGTGTGCTGTCAAGCAGTTCTTTTTATTGAACTTGCTATTGTTACAGCTTGTGTGAGTGGACACGTGTGCTGTCAACGAGTTCTTTTTATTGAAGTTGCTATTGTTACAGCTTGTAACAGTGGACACGTGTGCTGTCAACGAGTTCTTTTTATTGAAGTTCTATTGTCACAGCCTGTGTGAGTGGACACGTGTGTTGTCAAGCGGTTCTTTTTATTGAAGTTGCTATTGTTACAGCCTGTGTGAGTGGACATGTAGGCTGTCAAGCAGTTCTTTTTATTGAACTTGCTATTGTTACAGCTTGTGTGAGTGGACACGTGTGTTGTCAAGCAGTTCTTTTTATTGAAGTTGCTATTGTTACAGCCTGTGTGAGTGGACACGTGTGCTGTCAAGCAGTTCTTTTTATTGAAGTTCTATTGTCACAGCTTGTGTGAGTGGACAGGTGTGCTGTCAAGCAGTTCTTTTTATTGAAGTTCTATTGTCACAGCTTGTGTGAGTGGACACGTGTGCTCTCAGGCAGTTCTTTTTATTGAACTTGCTATTGTTACAGCTTGTGTGAGTGGACACGTGTGCTCTCAGGCAGTTCTTTTTATTGAACTTGCTATTGTTACAGCTTGTGTGAGTGGACACGTGTGCTGTCAAGCAGTTCTTTTTATTGAAGTTGCTATTGTTACAGCTTGTGTGAGTGGACACGTGTGCTCTCAGGCAGTTCTTTTTATTGAACTTGCTATTGTTACAGCTTGTGTGAGTGGACACGTGTGCTGTCAAGCAGTTCTTTTTATTGAACTTGCTATTGTTACAGCTTGTGTGAGTGGACACGTGTGCTCTCAGGCAGTTCTTTTTATTGAACTTGCTATTGTTACAGCTTGTGTGAGTTGACACGTGTGCTGTCAAGCAGTTCTTTTTATTGAAGTTGCTATTGTTACAGCTTGTGTGAGTGGACACGTGTGCTGTCAAGCAGTTCTTTTTATTGAAGTTGCTATTGTTACAGCTTGTGTGAGTGGACACGTGTGCTCTCAGGCAGTTATTTTTATTGAACTTGCTATTGTTACAGCTTGTGTGAGTGGACACGTGTGCTGTCAGCGAGTTCTTTTTCTTGAAGTTGCTATTGTTACAGTCTGTGTGAGTGGACACGTGTGCTCTCAGGCAGTTATTTTAATTGAACTTGCTATTGTTACAGCCTGTGTGAGTGGACACGTGTGCTCTCAGGCAGTTATTTGTATTGAACTTGCTATTGTTACAGCTTGTGTGAGTGGACACGTGTGCTGTCAAGCAGTTCTTTTTATTGAACTTGCTATTGTTACAGCTTGTGTGAATGGACACGTGTGCTCTCAGGCAGTTCTTTTTATTGAACTTGCTATTGTCACAGCTTGTGTGAGTGGACACGTGTGCTCTCAGGCAGTTCTTTTTATTGAAGTTCTATTGTCACAGCTTGTGTGAGTGGACACGTGTGCTCTCAAACAGTTCTTTTTATTGAAGTTCTATTGTCACAGCTTGTGTGAGTGGACAGGTGTGCTCTCAAGTAGTTATTTTTATTATTATTAGTAGTAGTAGTAGTAATAGGCATAGTATTATTATTATTATTATTATTATTATTTATATTATGGTCATTATTATCATAACTAATATTGTCTTTATTGTTACAATACTTATTTTTAGTATTGCTGTATTTGTTATATTTATTATTATTAATTGTGAAGTTTGTTGTATTCTATACACATGTGAATAACTAAATTAGAGTTTCAGTGAAATGGCCTGTTATTTATGGACGCTCTTTAACTGCTTTGGTTCTCAGCGTCCCGTTCTATATTGGGCGTGAAAGATGGCTTAATTTTGCTCAGAGGCCTCTCTTATCAGACTTGAGGTTCTTTTTCGTGCCGTAAATCTACGACACATCGTCCTCCGCCGGGTTTGAACCCGCGACCTTGGGTATATGAAGTTAGCATTACACCACGGAGGTTTCAGTGATGATATGACACAAAACGTTACCTTGCCACAGAAGACTGCTATGAGGACCAAATGTATCGCTCCGTGTGATATGCAAACGTCAAATGGGAAATGATAAGAACTAATGTCAAGGAATGTAGTGATAACAGCTCCATAATAATAATACAGCGCTTTACAATAGAAACAAAGTAAAGGACGGTCTTTCAGAATTAAGAATCCTAAACAAACAAAAACCTCTGCGGGTAAGTAAAAGGATATACAATGTATTTTTAGAAAACTCAACTCAAAACTGTTCATTTTGATAGTCATGTGAATATCTTTAATACGTGGCATTCCAGTAATATTAACATGAGCACCCATATTCCCTATATGTAGAGAAGGTATTGTATTCCACCCAAATGTCCTATACCGAAATTTAACCAGAAATTCAGGTTTTCTGTTTATAGTTTGGATCTATTCCCTGTTAATAATACAGTAAGTTATTTCATATAGAGCAAAATATACACTAGTGACCTCTGCCGAGCTGTCGTGTAACCAAGTGTCTCGCTTGCAGTGATTCAATTGTCAGGCAAACTTACATCTAGAGATGACATCTTTTTAACAATAATTTGTTGCAGAGATGTGGACAACGTCATGTGAATGGAACACATCAGATTTTTCTTTTACTTCCACTTTTCTAAGTACCAAGCCGAGCTTCGACGGAAACTGCCGAGAGCTCACGATGGGATTTATAAGCATGAGTCCATTAGGCTAAATATAAGAGTATATAAAAATATAAGGTGTATAAAATAAAATATATAAATTACATATATTTATATACAATATACATAAGAAGCCGATCATTGCCGAAGTCAACACGAGCGTCTTTATATTGTTGAAGCAAGCGTTTGAATTTACAACTTTTATATATGTATATATTTGCATATTCTCAAATGTAATGCATACTCAGCTAAATCGTCACTAATTAGCAAGATATTTAACTTCAGAATCAAAATGTTACGACAAATTAAGCAATTATACTCCAACATAATAGATATAGGAACATACTGTTCTAATACATTAAAATTACCTCGAATTTTCCTGCAGAAAATAATAATTAATTTGGTACTAGCGTTGCCTTATAATGACGTATTTACATGCCTTAGTGACGCGACAGTGAACAATAATAATTACTCTGTGTATTAACATTACACAACCACCACTATGTAGTCCAAGTTTTTAGCTAGGAATTTTACACTTAAACTTTTTATGCTGTTTATTTTTGCGAATTATGGAGGAAATTTTGCCAAATATGTTTGAAGTAAATAGAAAAGAGCAGGACGGTTTTACATAAATGACTGTTTTTATGCTAAAGGAGCTACCATCCCTGTGTACAATGATCGAGACAGAGGAGGCATGGCGACGATCAATCATGAGCGAATCGTATGAATCGAATCATATTGCATGAACGAATGGTATGGATTGATTAATGAAATGACTCACCTCTAATAGGTCTGCGGGCATTTCTGTTGCAGGAAACTGTTTCGTGGTTGCAAGAGTAGCAGATTAAACTGTTTCACATAAAGAAAAAAACCTGATGTGTTCCATTCACATGACTTTCTCTACATCTCGCCAACAAATTATTCTCTTTACTTCATCTAATCGAGAAAAAATTAGCAGAACTAGTCTTATTACTTGCTTCCGTGTTAGCAAAAGCGAAATAAGGGAGTATCATAGGTTAAAGTGATAGTCAAAAGCTGGTTGCTATGTGATTGAAGTTCCTTTGTTTGTATGAACACGAGTTGACAAATTCCTGTATGAGAAAAGTATGGTTTTTAAAGCTGAAACCAAAAACAAGGAATATCTCAAAAACGATCAACTCCACGAGAAAAAAAAAATATATAGCATAAATTGTGTGTTTTAAGATGCTCTACATTTTTTGTTTTAAGTTTTCGTCCATCTCTTACAGTTTAGCAGTTATGCACAATTTCGTAAAATTCATGCAGAATAAAGAAGTCTTCAGAGTCTATCTCCAGAAAATTCAAGATGATACATTTTAGTTGTCAGTTAAATATCTTTAGTGTGCGATATTTTAATCAAAATCGTTAGAACCATTTTTAAGAAAATCAAAATATTCGCAATTTTTCCTTGTAAAGGGTAGTTTGCGGTGGCGGGATTTAATTCAAAACCTTCGTGTCGCGTCCTTGGACGATACCAAACTTAAGTACATGGTTGGTATTTTCGTTTTTGAGCTATGCTGCCCAGACACACACACGGACATTTCTCTAAAAATGCTTGTTCTTAGATTCAGGGGATCTCAAAAGCATATATTTCCGGTGAAATCTCTGTATCGAATTTTGGGTGCAATACAATACCTTCTCTATACACTATGTACATAGTGCGTGTACAGAAAACAATAACTTTTCCCAGCACTAATAATCATTAAGGTTAGCCCGCCTGGGTAGTATCGAGTCGTTCGAATCTCGCTTAGGGTAAGCTACCTGAATAAGGTTTTCTCTTATCTTGAGAAGGCGAATGTCGGGTAACTTAAAGCTCCATGGATCCCAAGATCATTTCACCACTTTCTTTTTATCGTCCGATATGACCAACCAGGTTAAATGACGTTATGATTAGATAAATCAGCGACACACTCTATTCCTAGTGTGAGGATATCGCCACGAACAGTCTTTCATATGGATGTTGGTTAGGTTATTTAGAGGAGAGCGTAACGCAATCCCCTGTTCTTGAAAACTTTGTTGTAATTATCAAATCTCTCAATATTTCCCAAGACGCGGTTGTAGAATTTATAGCATTATTGCAGACATCTAGTCACGAAATGTCCCAGTTAACTTTCTTTCTACTCATTTTCGAACAATAAATTGCACGTTTGTTCTCTAAATATTTATAAGCCCTTTTTTCCATTCTTTAGGTAGTACAATACTATCAACACTTTGAAAAATACAATAATCGCAGCAGAAAAGACTATTTAACTGAAGGAAAATACTGCTAGCGTTACCTATGATCTGTTCTTGCAACTGTTACAACTGGCGGTCGGAGGAGAGTAGTTCTGGGAAACAGTTCAAACAGGGAACAAGAGAGGTCGCGATACTAGTAATGATAATACAACCGCCATTTCAGTTTTAAAAGTGGGCGTTCTTCATTTAAAACAGAGAATTACTTTCAGCAAGAATTAAAACAGGGATAAAAATTAGCTAATTGTTTGTATTTTGTATCCATTATAATATACTACCTTAAGTGAGCATAATAATGTGAAGAAAACCACAAGTGATACTTATTTTTATTTTACATATATAATCCTTTTAGAACAATTTACAATGTTATTCAATGCTTTATACATGTGTACAGTAGCTAAATGATAAGACAATAATTAAACATCATTAAGAGCTAATAATTCACATTATATTTTGAAAACACACAGACTTATTAACTCATGGTGTTTGTACAATATGATACATTCTCATCTATGCAGTAGTAGGAACGATTTTAAACGTTTTTTAAAATGGTGGATTTTAGTAATTACTTTGATATTCTGAGGCAATATGTTAAATAGTCTAATACCCAAATTCTTTACATTGTTTTTAGTGATGTTGGTTCTACAGAACTGAGCATGTAGTGCATCCTTTTGTCGAGTGCTATATTGATGGAGGTTTTTGGTTTATTTCAAGCTGATTGTATATCTTTTTAATATAAGTTAATGTCTCCAATATCAATATGCAAGTAAGAAGCAATATTTGTTGTTCTTTGAAAAGAGCTCTTACATGAGCAGCGACTGTCCTTGCCACTTATTATTCTAACTGCCCTTTTCTGTAGTTTAAATATTTGTTCATTCTCATAACATGTTCCCCAGGAAGTTATGCCATAGCGCATTAGGCTGTGAAAATTTGCATAGTAAACATTCCTTTGGATATTAAAGTTTATTTCATTTTTAAGTAGCAAGCTGAACTCAATTTAGACGCCAACTTTTCAATATGGTTCCCAGAAATTGTGTAACTTTCCTATATTTAATGTTGAGATTGTTATAATACATTTGGGGTTCAAGATGTGTTTTATTTTGGTACGTGTGGAAGGATATCGCAGCAGTTTTGCTTTCATTTATTACTAGTTTGTTAACTTGAAAGCAGGAGCATAATTCTGATTTACTGTTTTTTGTAAACTATCACTTTATGAGCACATTGGTATCATCAGCAAAAAGAATTATGTCCGCTTGTTTGACAGATGATGGCATGTCATTTATATCAATTAAAAGTAATAATGGATCAAGGGTAGAGCCTTGTGGCACGCCTGTCTTTTGACATAAATGTGCTTATTATATTACCTTTCAAGAATTCCAATTCTACAAGTTGCTTTCTATTTGTTAAATATTATTTTAATAAGTCATTTATTTTTCCATGAAAACCGTATTTTTCTAATTTTGATGACAATATATTGTGGTCCAAAAGATCCTAAGCTTTGGATAAATCCAAGAAAACGCCAATACTTGGAAGTTTTCTGTCGATCGACTCTTCTACTATGTCTAATAATTGGTAAATTGCTGATTCTGTTTTTTCTAAAGCTGAACTGTGCATTTGAAAGAATATTATGTTTGGACAAAAAAGAGGCCATACGCCTGCATATTAACCTCTCAAAGAGCTTAGAAAATATTGACAGTAAGGATGTGGGTGTGTCAGTCTCCATTTCTAACTTATCCCCTTTCTTGAACAAAGGCATTACTTTAGCTTGTGAGGAAATTTCCCTGATTCAGTTGAATGGATAATACATTGCTTAACTATCCAGGCTGGTAGGTATGTCTATTTTTCATATGTCCTGCTACTTTCATTATTTCTAAGGTTCTAAAAGTTACATTGCCATACTTTGTGTGATATGCATTACCTTCAGTTAATTTGCTAGCTATTGCTGAGAAATACAATTGGGTTTCTGTTATGTTCCCCGTATTACCTCCTTGTCACTTCTTTTCCCAATTTCTTTGTTTACTATTTGCGGCTATAACTTTATTATTTGACCTTACAATGCACATAGGTAGAAAAGCTATTGTATTTCACCCAAAGTATGATGTCCAATTCCAACCGGAATTATGTTTTGAGATCCCTTAATAAAGAATTTTAGAAAAAAACTTTGTGTATGTCGGTAACTGTGAACAATATACCTAAAAAATAATAAGACCGTTAAATACCAAACTTGATATTTAAGTTTATTATCTTCCAAGGGTGTAATATGAAGATTTTCAAGAAAAATTCTTTCACCACAAACTACTCTTTACATGGAAATATTTTCGAAGATTTTGTTTTTCTCAAACTGGGTCTAAGAATTTTGATTAAATGACCGTTGCATGGCCAATAAAATGTATATCTTGGCCTTTTTTGGAATATCCTCTGAAGACTACTTTACTCCGGATGACTTGTGCTGAATATTGTGTAAGTTGTAAACCTGCTACACCAGAAATGTAGATCTAGTTAAGCACACATTTTTGTTATTTGTTTCAGATTTAAAATACTTATCACGGAGCCTTGTAAACTCCTGGCCATGCATATAAACGGATTTCAACCACATGACCATCAGTTTTTAAAACATTTGACTATCGTTTTATTCTAATGTATTCCCTTATTTTCCTCCTACTTACAAGGGAACGTAATTCAGACAATTTCTGCTAATGTTTATCTCGATTAGCATGATAGGAAAAAAAATCTGAAGCGTTCCATTCACATGACTTTCTCTACATCTCTGCAAAAAAAAAAAAATAGTATTAAAAAGCTAATGCCTCTATTTACTTCATGCTAATCGAGAGCAAACTAACAGAAATAGTCTTATTGCTTGCTTCCTTGTAAGTAGAAGCGAAATAAGGGAGTACCATAGGTTAAAGTGATAGTCAAAAGCTGGTTGCTATGTGACTGAAGTTCCTTTGTAAGGACAGCAGTTCCTGTATGAGAAAAGTATAAGTTTTTTAAAGCTGAAACCAAAAACAAGGAATATCTCAAAAACGATCAACTCCATAAAAAAAATGTATATAACATAAATTATGTGTTTTAACATGTATATTTTTTTTGTGCGGCAACTTTTGTCCATCTCTTACGGATTAGTGGTTATACAAAATTCCGTAAAATCCACCCAGAATAAAGTAGTCTTCAGAGGCTATTCCTAGAAAATTCAAGATATACATTTTATTTATCAGGTAAATATCTTTAATATACGACGTTTTAATGATAATCGTTAGAGCCACTTTTAAGAAAAGAAAAATTTCCGAAAAAAGTCCATATAAAGGGTAGCTGAGTGTGGGGGAGTTTTGTTGAAAATCTTCGCGTCGCATTCTTGCAAGATACCAAGTTTAATATTTAACTGTCTTTTCGTTTTTGAGCTATGCTGTCCACAAGCGCGCACGCGCACGCACACACACACACGGACCTTTTTCCAGAATTATTTTTTGTTTCAGGGGGACCGCAAACGTATATTTCCGGTGAAATCTCGGTATGGAATTTTTGGGTGCAATACACCATGTACATAGTACGTGTAGAGAAAGTAAAAATAATTTGTTACACAGGTGTAAAGCAAGTCATATCAATGGAACACATCAGATTTTTTCCCCTTACGGTTAAGAGTTTCCAAGATATTCCTTGCTATTGGTTTCAGTTTTAAAATACTTAAACTTTTCTCAAACGAGAAGTCATCTTTAGTTTCATCTATCTTTTGTTTTAATCCTGACGATGCAAAGATAACCGAATTCCATCGTTTTAGTCTTAGCGTACTCCCTTATTTCGCTTCCACTTACAAGGAAGCGAGTAATAAGACAACTTTTAGCATGAAGTAGACAGAAGAATAAGCTTATTAGCAATAATTTGTTACAGAGAGGCAGAGAAAGTCATGTGAATGGAAAACATCACATTTTTAAAATCTAATTTGTTATTTAAAAATGTGAGCGTGTAAGTGGGTGACGTCATCAAGTTGTTTACGGAGATGACTTGCCGGTCCATGTAACCAAACAACCTTGAGTTGCTGAAATGCAATGTGTCCATGACAAGCAAGGCCCCTTAAAACTATCAACAACTGACATGTTAGTCTGGTACCACTACACTTAGCATAGCAATTCCAGAAATCTCATGTGTTCCAATCACATGACTTTCTCTACAGCTCTGCAACAAATTATTGTTAAAAAGCTTATGCTTCTATTTAACCCATGCTAATTAGCAGAAATAGTCTTATTGCTTGCTTCCTTGTAAGTAGAAGCGAAATAAGGGAGTACCATACGTTAAAGTGATAGTCAAAAGCTGGTTGCTATGTGACTGAAGTTCCTTTGTTTGTATGGACAGAACTTGACACATTTTAACTTTGTTTAAAGCCGAAACGAAAATCAGGGAATGTCTCAAAGTTGGTCACTCCACGAAAAAAAAAAAAAACAAAAAAACGAATATGATATAAATTGTGTGTTTTAACGTGATCTACACTTTTGTGTATCTCTTACGGTTTAGTAGTTATGCAAATCCAGGAACATTCATCCAGAATAAAGAGGTCTTCAGAGGATATTGCCAGAAAATGAAAAATCTACACTTTATTTAACGTGTTTATAGCTTTAATATACAGCATTTTAATCAAAATCATTAGAGCCATTTTTGAAAAAAACAAATTTTCAAAACACCGGTGAAATCACGGTATCGATTTTTTTAGCGGAATGCAATGCCTTCTCTATACACTATGTGCATTTTACATACGGGCTAGAACAGCAAAAGGCAAAGGCCACTAGTTTGTGATTAGCCTGAAGGAGATAGTTTTGTGACAATAGTTTGTTACAGAATAGGCAGAGAAAACCACATGAGTGGAACACATAAGCTTTTACTTTCTCTACACGTACTATGTGAAGGTATTGTAATGCACCCAAAAAGTCAGTACCGAGATTTCACCGGAAATATGTTTTTGGGTCCTCCTGAATAAAAAAGTATTTTTAGAAAATGTCCGTGTGTCTGTCTGTGGGCAGTATAGCTCAAAAACGAAAAGATAGTTAAATACCAAACTTGGTATTTAAGTTTGGTATCATCCAGGGATGCGACACGAACATTTTCAAAACATCCACCCACCCCAAACTAATTTTTCTTAAAAATAGCTCTACCGATTTTGATTAAAATATTGTATATTAAAAATATTTACCTGGCAAATAAAATGTATATCTTGAATTTTCTGGGAATAGCCTCTGAATACCTCTTCATCCCGAATGATTTTTGCGTAGCTGCAAAACCATAGCAGATATACAAAAACCTACTACACAAAAAATGTAGATCTCATTAAAATACACATTTTAATTCATATACTTTTTTTTTTTTTTTTTGTACAATTAACCGTATTCGAGATATTGCGGATAATTGGTTCCATTTTAGGCACTTAACTTATCTTAAATGGAAGACATCTTTCTTTTCGTTTCTCGTTTGTTTACTCCTGTAAAGCAAAAAAATTGGTATATCAATTGTTGGTTACCATGCTAACTTCCTATATCCAAGGTCGCGGGTTCAAACCCGGCGGAGGTCGATGGATTTTTTCGGGTGTAGAAACCCTTATCATGGCTTCCTTCGGAAGGGAAGTAAAGCCGTTGGCCCCGTGTCGTAGATTTACGGCACGTAAAAGAGCCTCAAGCCTGATAGAGAGGTCTCTGAGCAAAATTAAGCTGAGAAGCACAGCAGTTACAGAGTGTCCATAAATAACACGCCATTTCCATTTTACTCACAAGGAAGCTAGTAATAAGACTAATTCTGCTAATGTCTATCTTGAATAGCACGATGTAGATGTTTGTTTACCGAACATCATGTGAATGGAACACATCAGATTTTTCTGACTTCTTTTATCAACCTTTGCTTTCAACTCCTCCATAACGATTGATGAACTTCCACTGCGGTCTTTATTGGTTCTTCCTTGATTACTCGTACATTATAAGCCATTTCCTCACTGAAGATTCGTTCATTGCATTATCACTATACACTTGCGTTATTTGACTATAAAATCTCTACAATAAATTATTGTTCTATCGAGAAGAAATTAGCATAAAGGGTGTTATTATTTGCTTCCTTGTAAATAGGAGTATATTGGGTAAATCGATAGTCAAATGTTGCTATGTGACTGAAGTACCATTGTTTCTATGGCAGGAGTTGACAAATTCCGGTATGAGAAAACTTAAAGCTGAAACTAATAACATGGAATATCTCAAAAATAGTCAACTACACGAAAAAAATGTATAGCACATAAATTGTGTGTTTTAACGAGATCTACACTTTTTCTTAAGTACGCTTTTGCCTATCTCTTACGGGTTATACAAAATTCATCCAGAATAACCATCTCTTCAGAGGCTAGTACCAGAAAATTGAAGATATATATTTTATTTGTCATTAAAATATCTTAAATACAAGAAATTTTAATCAAAATCGTTAAGAGCCATTTTTTAGAAAATCAAAATTTTCGAAACTTTTTCCATATAAAGGGTAGTTGGAGGTGGGGGGATTTTCTTGAAAATGTTCGTGTAGCATCCTTGGAAGGTACCGAACTTAAATACCAAGTTTGGTATTTAATGGTCTTTTCGTTTTTGAGCTATGCTGCCCACAGACACACACACGGACATTTTTCTATAAAAGCTTTTTTTTTTATTTAAGGGAACCCAAAACATGTACTTCCGGTATGGAATTTTTGGATGGAATACAATACCTTCTCTACACTATGTACAATAACCACGTGGAGAAATAGAGTAAGGTATTGTAACTGTAGATAAAGTTTTGTGTTGATAACTTCGTTTTTACTTTCTCTAGCCTCATTGTACAATGTACATTGGGATAGAGAAGTATTGTATTCCACCCAAAAATTCCATGTCGAGATTTCACCGCAAATACATGTTTTAGGACCCCCTGAGTCCGAAAAAAGCATTTTCAGAAACAGGTCCGTGTGTGTGTGTCTGTGGACACCATAGCACAAAAACGAAAAGACGGTTAAATACCAAACTTGATATTTAAGATTGTCATCTTCCAAGGATGGATACGAGGATTTTCAAGAAACCCCCCCACACCTAACTACCCTTTACATGGAAAAATTTTCCGAATTTTTGTTTTTCTTAAAAATGGCTCTAACGATTTTGATTAAAATGCGACATATTAAAGCCATTTCTACCACAAATAAAATGTATATCTTGAATTTTCTGGGAATAACTTCTAAAGACCTGTTTGTTCTGGATGAATTTTGCTTATTTTGGTATAATTAGTAAACCGTAAGAGATAGATAAAAAGCTTACTATACAAAAAATGTAGGTCTTGTTAAAATACACAAGTTATGTCATATACATTCTTTTCGTGGAGCTTACTGCTTTCGAGATATTCCTTTTATTAGTTTCAATTGTGAAGTACTTATACTTTTCTCAGATGGAAATGTCCGTTTTTCTTTTGTTCTACTCCTGGCCAAGCAAGAAGCGATTTGCAATGACAAACACATAAAGACAGCTTTTAAAGCATTTGACTATCACTTTAGCCTAGTGCATCCCCTTAGTTCCAGTCTGCTTATAAGGAATTAAGTAATAAAATTCATCTAATGTTTATCTCGAAAAAAGAATTATCTTTTGTAAGAAGTTTGTTTGCAGAGTAGCCAGAGAAAGTCATGTGAGTGTAAGAAATCAGACTTGTTATTCAAATCGTCTGTCACGTTCTGGATGCCATAATGATAACAACATCTGGAGTTACAGATTATTGAAATACAGTTTGGTTACGTCACCTGTTAGAGCGCTTGAACAGCACACAAGCTGCGAGTACTCTATGCAGAGAGCGTACACAAAACAAAGTCAGTATGCGATCTCGAGTAAGGCGGCCTTTGTTTTGAACGTTTAGTTAGATTTTAAATAAAGTATGAGATATGAAGTAAATGGTTGAAAAGTAATTTGCAAATAATAACTGCTGTTTTCTTTTTATCGAAATTCACGGTAATGATAAGATTATGTATTTGGTGTTATAAATTATACGTCACTTGACGTGCCATGTGACGGTAATTCTGAGGCCAGTCAGAATGTCCAGGCCTATGGTCCAGGCTGAGAGCTACCTAACCTTAGGATAGGTAGCAGAAATGGGCTGCTATAAAGAATAACACACGGCTGTCAGGGTGCTAGCTACTTAACCTCCGAATAGGAAGCAGAAATGGGTTGATACAAAGAGCAACACACGGCTGTCAGGGTGCTAGCTACTTAACCTCGGGATAGGAAGCAGAAATGGGCTGCTATAAAGAGCAACATACGAGTGTCAGGGTGCTAGTTACTTAACCTCGGGATAGGAAGCAGAAATGGGTTGATACAAAGAGCAACACACGGCTGTCAGGGTGCTAGCTACTTAACCTCGGGATAGGAAGCAGAAATGGGCTGCTATAAAGAGCAACATACGAGTGTCAGGGTGCTAGTTACTTAACCTCGGGATAGGAAGCAGAAATGGGTTGATACAAAGAGCAACACACGGCTGTCAGGGTGCTAGCTACTTAACCTCGGGATAGGAAGCAGAAATGGGCTGCTATAAAGAGCAACATACGAGTGTCAGGGTGCTAGTTACTTAACCTCGGGATAGGAAGCAGAAATGGGTTGATACAAAGAACAACACACGAGTGTCAGGGTGCTAGCTACTTAGCCTCGGGATAGGAAGCAGAAATGGGTTGATACAAAGAACAACACACGGTTGTCAGGGTGCTAGCTACTTAACCTCGGAATAGGAAGCAGAAATGTGTTGCTATAAAGAACAACACACGAGTGTCAGGGTGCTAGCTACTTAACCTCGGGATAGGAAGCAGAAATGGGTTGCTATAAAGAACAACACACGAGAGGAAGCAGAAATGGGCTGCTATAAAGAACAACACACGAGTGTCAGGCTGCTAGCTACTTAAACTCGGGATAGGAAGCAGAAATGGGCTGCTATAAAGAACAACACACGAGTGTCAGGGTGCTAGCTACTTAAACTCGGGATAGGATGCAGAAATGGGTTGCTATAAAGAGCACACGAGTGTCAGGGTGCTAGCTACTTAACCTCGGGATAGGAAGCAGAAATGGGCTGCTATAAAGAATAACACACGGCTGTCAGGGTGCTAGTTACTTAACCTCGGGATAGGAAGCAGAAATGGGCTGCTATAAAGAATAACACACGAGTGTCAGGGTGCTAGCTACTTAACCTCGGGATAGGAAGCAGAAATGGGTTGCTATAAAGAATAACATACGAGTGTCAGGGTGCTCGCTACTTAACCTCAGGATAGGAAGCAGAAATGGGTTGATATAAAGAACAACTTCGCAAGTTACGATAAAAAACATGTGTTTATGACCAAAAATTTATATTTTGCTAGCTTGAGCGCTGTATGAGACCTTGCCAGTGCTGTCCACGGCAGCACTCGACGAGGAGAACACACCTTTACCGGTAGAAGTGCCGCTGCCACCAACACCAGTAGAACCGTCGTCAGAGGATCCGAACCTGGAGAGTAGCACGTTGTCACCACAGCCCTTGCAGCCTCCTGCACCGCCGTACCTGCAAACAGTACCTCGTGGTGAGATTCTGGATCAAGAGTTAGACCTCGGGGACACTGTTAGGAACAGTATAGGTGGATCTGGGGGACACTGATAGGAGCAGTAGAGGTGGACCTGGGGGACACTGATAGGGGCAGTAGAGGTAGACCTCGGGGACACTGTTAGGAGCAGTATAGGTGGATCTGGGGGACACTGATAGGAGTAGTAGAGGTGGACCTCGGGGACACTGTTAGGAGCAGTAGAGGTGGATCTGGAGGACACTGATAGGAGCAGTATAGGTGGATCTGGGGGACACTGATAGGAGTAGTATAGGTGGATCTGGTGGACACTGATAGGAGCAGTAGAGGTGGACCTCGGGGACACTGATAGGAGTAGTAGAGGTGGATCTGGGGGACACTGATAGGAGTAGTATAGGTGGACCTTGGGGACACTGATAGGGGCACTAGAGGAAGACCTGGGGGACACTGATAGGGGCAGTAGAGGTGGATCTGGGGGACACTGATAGGAGCAGTAGAGGTGGACCTGGGGGACACTGATAGGGGCAGTAGAGGTGGACCTCGGGGACACTGTTAGGAGCAGTATAGGTGGATCTGGGGGACACTGATAGGAGCAGTATAGGTGGATCTGGGGGACGCTGATAGGGGCGGTAGAGGTGGACCTCGGGGACACTGTTAGGAGCAGTATAGGTGGACCTGGGGGACACTGATAGGGGCAGTAGAGGAGGACCTGGGGGACACTGATAGCAGTAGTAGAGGTGGATCTGGGGGACACTGATAGGGGCGGTAGAGGTGGACCTGGGGGCACTGACAGGAGCAGTAGAGGTGGACCTGGGGGACACTGATAGGGGCAGTAGAGGTGGACCTCGGGGACACTGTTAGGAGCAGTATAGGTGGATCTGGGGGACACTGATAGGGGCAGTAGAGGTGGACTTGGAGGCACTGATAGCAGTAGAGGTGGACCTGGGGGACACTGATAGGGGCAGTAGAGGAGGATCTGGGGGACACTGATAGGGGCAGTAGAGGAGAACCTGGGGGACACTGATAGGAGCAGTAGAGGAGGACCTGGGGGACACTGATAGGGCAGTAGAGGAGGACCTGGGGGACACTGATAGGAGCAGTAGAGGTGGACGTGGGAGACACTGATAGGAACAGTAGAGGTGGACCTGGGGTCTGTAGTGCTTTGGGGAAAATGTTTAAATCTGTAGCTGTAATCTTTGAGAAAATATGTATTTCGAATATGGAATAAAAAATATAATACTAATAATAAAAACATTTTGTTATGTTCTACTGACATGCCTTTGTTTAACTACTCTACAATCAAACTTATTACAAAAGATTATTCTTCTTTCTACACAATGCTAATTAAGATAAACATTAGCAGCATGTTCTTATTACTTAGTTCCTTATAAGTAGAAGGTAACTAAAGGAATGCGCTATGCTAAAGTGATAGTCAAATGTTTTACAAGCTGTCGTTATAGAATTGTCATTACAAATCGCTTCTTTGCTTGGCCATGAGTAGAACACAAGAAAAACGGACATTTCCATCTGAGAAAAGTATAAGTACTTCACAATTGAAACTAATAAAAGGAATATCTCGAAAGCAGTAAGCTCCACGAAAAGAATGTATATGACATAACTTGTGTATTTTAACAAGACCTACATTTTTTGTATAGTAAGCTTTTTATCTATCTCTTACGGTTTACTAATTATACCAAATTAAGCAAAATTCATCCAGAATAAATAGGTCTTCAGAGGCTATTCCCAGTAAATTCAAGATATACATTTTATTTGCGATAGAAAGGGCTTTAATAAGTGGTATTTTAATCAAAATCGTTACAGCCAACATTTTCGAAAAAAATTCCATGTAAAGGGTAGTTGGGGTTGGGAGGTATTTTCTTGAAAATCTTCGTGTGGCATCCTTGGAAGACACTGAACTTAAATACCAGGTTTGGTATTTAACAGACTTTTCGATTTTAAGATATGCTGCACACACATACACACACGGACATTCTTCTAAAAAGTTTTTTTATTTTTTTATTTAGGGGTCTAAAATATATATTTCTTTTGAAATCTCGGTATCGAATTATTCGGTGCAATACAGTACCTTCTCTATACACCTTGTACATTGTACGTGTAGAGAAAGTAATAGTGGTAGTAGTAGTAATAATAATAATAATAATAATAATGATGATAATAATAATTTAATCTGAGAACATTTATTTTAGAGTTTAAGGTAATCATTTAGCCAGCGCAACGTTTTAAAACAGCATCCAAAACATGTTACTTCCGTCCTAGGAAAATGTAACATTCCAAATGTGTACTTTAAAGTATGGTGTATTACTTTCTCCACACGTACTATGTACATAGTGTATAGAGAAGGTATTGTATTACACCCAAAAATTCGATACCGAGATTTCATCGGAAATACATGTTTTGGGTCCCCCTGAACTCAAACATAGCATTTTTCAGAAAAATGTCCGTGTGTCTGTGCACAATATAGCTCAAAAACGAAGAGACCGTTAAAAACCAAACTTCGTATCGTCCAAGCATGCGACACGAAGATTTTCAGGAAAAGTCCCCCACCCCCAACTACCCTTTACGTGGTACTTTTTTTTTTTTTAGAAAATGTTGATTTTCTCAAAAATAGCTCTAATGATTTTGATTAAAATATCGTATATTAAAGATATTTACCTGACAAATAAAATGTATATCTTGAATTTCTGGGAATAGCCTCTGAAGACTACTTTATTCTGGATCAATTTTACGGAATTTTGTATGACTGCTAAACCGTAAGAGATGGAGAAAAACTTGCCACACAAAAAATGTAGAGCACGTTAAAACTCACAATTTATGTTATATACATTTTTTTCGTGGAGTAGATCGTTTTTTAGATATTCCTTGTTTTTGGTTTCAGCTTTAAAAAACTTATACTTTTCTGATACAGAAATTTGTCAACTCGTGTCCATATAAACAAAGGAACTTCAGTCACATAGCAACCAGCTTTTGACTATCACTTTAACCTATGCTCCCTTATTTCGCTTCTACTTACAAGGAAGCAAGTAATAAGGCTATTTCTGCTAATTCTTTCTCGATTAGCAAGAAGTAAATAGAAGCATAAGCTTTTTAAGAATAACTTGTTGCAGAGATGTAGAGAAAGCCATGTGAATGGAACATATCAGATTTGTTGAACATGGAGCGCCTGTTGTTCTGTAAGTGGTAAAACTTGAAGAATACGAGCAAGGCTGCTGATGAGCTCATATAACCGGTCTTCAAATTGTCAGCACCTAAGGAAATCCCCGGATGGGATTTTTATCAAATCTTAGGATATAGTCAAAAGGCGTGTGATACAACCAAGTTCTAGGCTACCTCTGTTTTTGTTTTCTCTACATTTTTTGTGTGGTAAGTTTTTGTTCATCTCTTACGGTTTAGCAGTTATGCAAAGTTCCGTACAATTCATCTAGAATAAAGTAGTCTTCACAGGCTATTCCCAAAAATTCAGATATACATTTTATTTGTTAGGTAAATATCTTAATATACGATATTTTAATCAAAATATTTAGAGCCATTTTTTCAGAAACTCAAAATTTTAGAAAAAAGTTCCATGTAAAGGGTAGTTGGGGTAGGGTGATTTTCTTGAAAATCTTCGAATCGCATCCTTGGAAGATACCAAGTTTGGAAATGAGCGGTCTTTTCGTTTTTGGAGTATGCTGCCCACACGTAGTACGTGTAGAGAAAGTATGTTATGAGAAAACTGTGCTGGCTGTAAATCACTATCAGGACTCCAATTGTCAGCTGAGCTCTCCAAGTTAAATAAAACAGTTAGGAAATTGCTTTTGACACGTCCTATTTCTTTGTTCTTCCCGGAATGTCTGCTTTAAATCAACTAATCAGATCTCTATAACACATGAAAGTGGGGACTTACCCTCCGCCGCCAGCGCCGGCCTGGCTTGAACTGGAACTCTGTGAAGAACTGCCGCCAAATCCTCCGGCTCCACTTGACGAGCCGCTCTGAGAGGAGCTCCCACTTCCTCCAAGTCCTCCACCACCGCCGCCCCCAAATCCTCCGGCTCCACCTCCGTGACCGCCGCCTCCATATCCTCCGAGACCGCTGCCTCCGCCTCCGTATCCACCACTACCGCCACCTCCAAATCCTCCAGATCCTCCTTGACCGCCTCCTCCGAAACCACCGCCGCCTGTGTATCCACCTCCACCTCCTAGTGCGCCGCCTCCTGCTCCACTGGAAGAACCACTTTGGGAAGAGCTACCACTTCCGCCTCCCAAACCGCCCCCTCCAAATCCACCTCCCAAACCACCCCCTCCATATCCGCCGCCAATACCTCCACCTCCTAGTCCGCCGCCTCCGTGGCCACCGCCAATACCTCCACCTCCTAGTCCGCCGCCTCCGTGGCCACCGCCAATACCACCACCTCCTAGTCCGCCGCCTCCGTGGCCACCGCCAATTCCTCCGCCTCCATAGCCGCCGCTACCACCGCCGCCAATACCTCCACCTCCTAGTCCTCCGCCTCCATGACCACCGCCAATGCCTCCATCTCCTATTCCGCCGCCGCCGATGCTTCCCCCTCCTAGTCCACCACCTCCATATCCGCCGCTACCACCGCCGCCAATACCTCCACCTCCTATTCCGCCGCCTCCAATTGCTCCGCTGGAGGAACCACTGCTACTGCCGCCACCCCCGAATCCAGCACCTCCTGGTCCTTTTCCTCCGCCAAATCCGCCAGCTCCACCGTATCCTCCACTGCCGCCTCCGCCGTATCCTCCACTGCCGCCTCCACCGTATCCACCGCTGCCGCCTCCGCCGTATCCTCCACTGCCTCCGAAACCTCCGCTTCCTCCTCCAAGTCCACCTCCTGGTCCTTTTCCTCCGCCAAATCCGCCAGCTCCACCATATCCTCCACTGCCGCCTCCACCGAATCCTCCACTGCCGCCTCCGCCATATCCTCCATTACCTCCACCAAGACCTGCACCGCCCCCAAGTCCTGCGCCGCCTCCACCGAATCCTCCACTGCCACCTCCACCGTATCCTCCACTGCCTCCAAAACCACCGCCGCCCCCACCAAGTCCTGCGCCACCTCCACCGAGACCACTATATCCGCCTCCTTTGCCGCCTCCGAAACCTCCGCTACTTGATGAGGAGCTACTCTGGCTGTAACTTCCGCTGCCGCCTCCAGCACCAGAGCTGGAAGAGGACTGGCTGGATGAGTAGCTTCCGCTCGGAGCGCCACCAAATACAATAGGACCGCCGCCGCCGCTGGAGAAGCTGGAGCTGGACGACTTGGAGAAGGAACTACTGCCGCCACCACCTCCTCCAGGACTGCGTCGGAACCTTCCTGTAGGCACGAGGTCGATCAGGTACACGCCATCGGGTGTGTCCACTGAAACACAAGGCAATACTCTAGCTGAAGAATCATATCACATACAGTAGGCAAGTTTAATGGCGGGAGTGTCCACTGAAACACAGGGGAATACTCTAGCTGAAGAATCATATCACATACAGTGAGCAAGTTTAATGGTGGATGTGTCCACTGAAACACAAGTGAATACTCTAGCTGAAGAATCATATCACATACAGTAAGCAAGTTTAATGGCGGAATAGTCCACTGAAACACAAGGGAATACTCTAGCTGAAGAATCATATCACATACAGTAAGCAAGTTTAATGGCGGGAGTGTCCACTGAAACACAAGTGAATACTATAGCTGAAGAATCATATCACATACAGTGAGCAAGTTTAATGGCGGGTGTGTCCACTGAAACACAAGGGAATACTCTAGCTGAAGAATCATATCACATACAGTAAGCAAGTTTAATGGCGGGAGTGTCCACTGAAACACAAGTGAATACTATAGCTGAAGAATCATATCACATACAGTGAGCAAGTTTAATGGTGGATGTGTCCACTGAAACACAAGTGAATACTATAGCTGAAGAATCATATCACATACAGTAAGCAAGTTTAATGGTGGATGTGTCCACTGAAGCACAAGTGAATACTCTAGCTGAAGAATCATATCACATACAGTAAGCAAGTTTAATGGCGGAATAGTCCACTGAAACACAAGTGAATACTCTAGCTGAAGAATCATATCACATACAGTAAGCAAGTTTAATGGTGGATGTGTCCACTGAAGCACAAGTGAATACTATAGCTGAAGAATCATATCACATACAGTAAGCAAGTTTAATGGTGGATGTGTCCACTGAAACACAAGGGAATACTCTAGCTGAAGAATCATATCACATACAGTGAGCAAGTTTAATGGTGGATGTGTCCACTGAAGCACAAGTGAATACTATAGCTGAAGAATCATATCACATACAGTGAGCAAGTTTAATGGCGGAATAGTCCACTGAAACACAAGTGAATACTATAGCTGAAGAATCATATCACATACAGTAAGTAAGTTTAATGGCGGATGTGTCCACTGAAATACAAGGGAATACTATAGCTGAAGAATCATATCACATACAGTAAGCAAGTTTAATGGTGGATGTGTCCACTGAAACACAAGGGAATACTCTAGCTGAAGAATCATATCACATACAGTAAGCAAGTTTAATGGTGGATGTGTCCACTGAAACACAAGGGAATACTCTAGCTGAAGAATCATATCACATACAGTAAGCAAGTTTAATGGCGGAATAGTCCACTGAAACACAAGGGAATACTCTAGCTGAAGAATCATATCACATACAGTAAGCAAGTTTAATGGTGGATGTGTCCACTGAAACACAAGTGAATACTATAGCTGAAGAATCATATCACATACAGTGAGCAAGTTTAATGGCGGAATAGTCCACTGAAGCACAAGTGAATACTATAGCTGAAGAATCATATGTACAGTGAAGGCGTTTAAGGTGATACATGTAAGAAATTTGAGTAAAAAACTGTTTAAAATTAAAAAATTGTTTTTTCCTAATAAAATTAAATGAATTTACTTTAAGAAAATATATCCTTTTACCTTTCTTGGCCCATATTACCGCCAATTAACTGACGCTTTAAATGGACAGGTGCATGCTTCTTAGTAAACATTCCGAAATTTAAAACCTTTTTTCTCCAAACTTTTTTTCCAACATTTTTCCAAACTCAAAATGCTCAACGATACAATGTTTTACTAATTTGTTTCTATTTTTATGTACCACCTCTATGTTAAATAAAATTGACATTTCGTAATAATGATTCAAATTTGAGAAATAAATTATTAACTTTTGAAAAATCAAGAGTACAGAAAATACACTTTTCTTCTTTCTCTACACGTACTACACACATACTGTTTAGAGAAGATATTGCATTCCACCGCAAATAAGCGTTTTAGCTCCCCTGTAACCAAATAAAGCATTTTCAGAAAAAGGCCCGTGTCTGTGTGTCTGTGAACATGATAAATCAAAAACGAAAAGTAGGTAAAATACCAAACTTGGTACTTAGGTTCAGCATTTTCCAAGATTGAGACACCAACATTTTGAGAAAAATCCCTACAGTCCAAACTACCCTTTACATGAAAAAAATTCAAAATATTTTATTTTCTGGAAAATGACTCTTAACCAATTTTATTAACATTCCCTATATCATAGATATTTATATGACAAATAAAAATGTATATCTTAAATTTTTTGGGAAAAGCCTCTAAAGGTCTCTTTATTGTGGAATAAAATTTTACTAAATTTTGTATAACTGGTAAACCGTAAAAGATAAGACAAATTCTTACTTCACAGAAAATGTAGATCTCGTTAAAGCATACAATTTACGTAATATGCATTTTTTTCGTGGAGTTGACCATTTTTGAGATATTCTTTATTATTGGTTTCAGTTTTAAAATAGTTATAACCTTTTTTCATACGGGAATTTGTCAACTCCTGGCAAAACACAGAAACAGATTTCATTCACAAAGCATACAGCTTTAAAAAGATTTGACTATCGCTTTAGCTTAGTGCATTCCCTTATTTCTCTACTTACAAGGAAGCAAGTAATTCTGTTAGTGTTTATTTGTATTAGAATAAGTTTTTTAACAATAACTTGTTACAGCGCTGTAGAGAAAGTCATATGATTGGAATACTTCAAATTTTTCTACTATAATTATAATTAATATAAAAAATACGATACGTTAAATCTATTTATAGCACATTTACTCTAGAACTTGAATTTATTATGTGAATATTTGTAAAAATAAATTACGTGGGGCATTTGTATTAGAACAATGAATTTAGAATATAAAAATCTAATGCTTTCCATTCACTTGACTTTCTCCACATATCTGCAACAAATTATTATTGAAAAGAATGTGCTTCTATTTACTTCATGCTAATCGAGAACAAATTAGCAGAAATAGTCTTATTACTTGCTTCCTTGTAAGTAGAAGTGAAATAAGGTTGTAGCATAGGTTAAAGTGATAGTCAAAAGTTGGTTGCTATGTGACTGAAGTTCCTTTGTTTGTGTGGACAGCAGTTGACAAATTCCTGTATGAGAAAAGTATAAGTTTCTTAAAGCTGAAACCAAAAACAAGGAATATCTCAAACACGATTAACTTCACGAAAAAAATGTATATAGCATAATTTGTGTGTTTTAACGGACCCTACACTTTTGTCCATCTCTTACGGTTTAGCAGTTATGCAAAAGTCATCCAGAATAAAGTACTCTTCAGAGGCTATTCCCAGAAAATTCAAGATATGCATTTTATTTGTCAAGTAAATATCTTAAATATACGAGATTTTAATCAAAATCATTAGAAATTTAAGATAATCAAAATTTTCGAAAATTTTTCCATGTATAGGGTAGTTTGGGGTGGGGGGATTTTCATGAAAAACTTCGTGTCATATCCTTGGAAGATACCAAGTTTGGTTTTTAATGTTTGAACTATGCTACCCACACATACACATAGACAGACAGACACACACGGACATTTTTCTAAATTTTTTTTTTTTAATTCAGGGAGTCTCAAAACATATTTCCGGTGAAATTTTTGGGTGGAATGCAATACCTTCTCTATACACTATGTACATAGTACATGTAGAGAAAGTAAGACATTATTATTTAAATAACCATGCAAGCTAGAATTTTGGAACATAGCAAACATATTAGTAATGTGGATTTTCCAAATTTTACACTCACATTACCTTAATAAGGGCTAATATATAGGATGATTCAAAAATACTTTTACAAAGATCGGCAACTGATTCCTTACATCGAAACAATACAAAATGTGTATATAAAAGTATGTCCCAAAATTCTTCGTTTTCGAATTATTGAGGTTCAAAATGTTATTGAAAACATTATAAAGTGACACATTTTTTTTACTCTGTATACCTACAATGTACATAGTGTATAGAGAAGGTATTGCACTCCACCCAAAAATAGGATACCGAGATTTCACCGGAAATGTATGTTTTAGGAGCTCCTGTATCCAAAAAAAGCATTTTCAGAAAAAGGTCCATGTGTGTGGAACTTTTTTTTCAAATAAATTGTTTTCTCAAAAATGGTTCTAAAGATTTTGATTTAAATATCGTATACTGAAGGTATTTATATGGCAAATAAAATGTATATGTTGAATATTCTAGAATAGCCTCTGAAGACTACTTTATTCTGGATGAATTTTACGGAATTTTGTATAACTGCTAAACTATAAGAGAAGGACAGAAACGTACCCCACAAAAACTGTAGAGCACGTTAAAACACACAATTTATGTAATTTACACTTTTCTCGTGGAGTTGGTCGTTTTTGAGATATTGCTTGTTTTTGATTTCACCTTTAAAAATCACTTTTCTCATACCGGAATTTGTCAACTCCAGTCCATACAAAGGAACTTCAATCACATAGCAACCAGCTTTTGACTGTCACTTTAACCTATGGTACTCCCTTATGTTGCTTCTACTTACAAAGAAGCAAGTAATAAGACTATCTCTGTTAATTTTTACTTTCTCTACACGTACTATGTACATAGTGTATAGAGGAAGTATTGTATTCCTCCCAAAAATTCGATACCGAGATTTCACCGGAAATAAATGTTTTAGGACCCCCTGAATACAAAAAAAAAAAAAAAGCATTTTTACAAAAATGTCCGCGCGCGCGCATGTGTGTGTGTGTGTGTGTGTGTCTGTCTGTCTGTGTGTCTGTGGACAGCATAGCTCAAAAACGAAAAGACCGTTGAATACCGATCTTGGTATTTAAGTTTCTTATCCTCCAAGGATGCGACACGAAGATTTTCAAAAAAATCCCCCCACCCCCAACTATCCCTTATATGGAACCTTTGTTCGAATTTTTTTTCTTAAAAATGACTCAAACGATTTTGATTAAAATATAGTATACTAAAGAATAACTTACAAATAAAATGTATATCTTGAATTTTCTAGGAAAAGCCTCTGAAGACTACTTTATTCTGGATGAATTTTACGGAATTTTGCATAAATTCTAAACCGTAGGAGATGGACAAAAACTTACAACACAAAAATGTAGAGCACGCTAAAACACACAATCTACATTGTGTACATTTTTTTCGTGGAGTTGATCGTTTTTGAGATATTTTTTTTTTTTTTGTTTGAAAAACTATACTTTTCTCACACAGGAATTTGTCAACTCCACGAAAAAAAAAAAAAAACGTATATGACATAAACTATATATTTTAAAAGGATCTACATTTTTTGTTAAGTAAGTTTTTGTTTATCTTTTACGGTTTAGTAATTATACAAATTCATCCAAAATATTCAGGTCTTCACAAGCCACTCCCACAAAATTCAAAATATACATTTTATTTGTGATGGAAATAACTTTAATATATGGTATTTTACTCAAAACCGTTAGAGCCATTTTTAAGAAAAACAATTTTCCAAAGTTTTTCCATGTAAAGGATAGTATAATTCGTAACAGAGATGTAGAGAAAGTCATGTGAATAAAATACATAATATTTTTACTTTAAAAATTCATTGTAATGCTTCACATAATGTATTTTTACAATATTTACATCAATAATTCGTTTTAAAATAAATTGCATATGACATAAACTATATGTTTTAAAGAAATGTTCATTTTTGTGTGTGTACTAATATTTTTGTGCGTCTCTTGTTACGGTTTATAAGTTATGCAAAACACATTCAGTGACGACTTCAGAGGCATTCCAAAAAAAAAAAATCGAAATATACATTTTATTTACCACACGAGTATGTCTGTAATAAGCAATATTTTAATCTAAATTCTTAGAGCTATTTTTGTGAAAATTGAAATTTTCGAACTTTTTTCCGTACAACGGTTGTTTAGACTTGGTTGATTTACTCGAAAATCTTATGTTGACTTTTCGTTTTCGAGTTTCTCTGTCCACACGGACCTTTTTCTAAAATATGATGTGCTCCACTCACATGACTTTCTGTACCTGTTCCACGAATAAAAAAGCTATCATACTAAAGGTATAATAAACACTAGCAGAAATTATCTTAAGAAATGGCCCGTTATTTGTGGACGCTTTGGTTCTCAGTGTCCCAGTCTATACTGGGCGTGAAAGATCGCTTAATTTTGCTCAGAGGCCTCTCTATCAGGCTTGAGGTTCTTTTACGTGCCATAAATCTACGACACGGTACCCACAGCTTTACTTCCCTTCCGAAGGAAGCCATGCTAAGGATTTTTACGCCCGAAAAAATTCATCGTCCTCCGCCGGGTTTGAACCCGCGACCTTGGGTATATGAAGTTAGCATGGTAACCACTACACCACGGAGGGCGACTAGAAATTATCTTAGTACTTGCTTGCTTGCAAGTCGAACGAAAATAAGGGGACACACTAGGCTAAAGTGATAGTCAAATGTTTTAAATGCTGGTCATTAAGTGAAACAATTGAAATTCCGTTCTCTCTTCACGTCCAGCAGGAAAAGAAAAGGGAGATGAAACGAAAGAGGACTATTCGTTTGAGAAACATTTCAAGTAGTTTACAACTGAAACACTATCATCTCGGAAACGGTTTACTCTACAACAAAAAATGTAAGACAGAGCGTCTGTTTTAATGAAAAACACATTTTTTGTGTGGTATGGTTTGCTAGTTATGCAAAACAAAAAACAAAAACAAACTGAAAATTCCCAAAAAATCAGGTATATAGAATTCGTTTGTAATACCAATATCTTTAATTAAAATGATTAGAGCCATTTTCATAAAATCAAAATATTCGATGTGATGGGGGGAGGGTTCTTGAAAACCTTCGTATCGCACTCTTGGAAGCTGTTGAACTTAAGTATGAAGTTTGGATTTAACGGATGTTATGTTCTCAACACACATACACGCGCGCGCGCTGTTTTTGGATTCATGAGTTCTCAAAATATGTATTTGCGGTGATTTCTCGGTACCGAAATTTTGAGTGAAATAAAATATCTTCTCTATTTACTACGTATGTTGTGCATACGTGCTAGAGAAAATAAAAATTAAATCAAATTAAAAGTCTCTAAAATTGCTTCTTTATAATTACCGCCTAAAAATCCGTCATTCGTCAAATAAACTTTTAGCGGTGATAAAACTAAAAAGCCGTAAAATTGGCAACCCTGTATGGCAGCAACATTGACATAATCCAAAAGAAATTTGCCTCTATTAAACGTGACTACTGTACTTACCGGCATAGTAACGTTGTTCCCGAGCTAGCGCCAGGCACGCCAGCAGTGGCAAGAACACGAACCACGACACTCTGGATGTTGCCATGGTTACTCGAGCCACAGTGAGTGTCCATCTGCTTCAAGACCAGCTTTATATAGCAGCAAGGTTGCGGGCAAGAGCGATTCAAGTGCAGCTTCTGGGAAAACCTTCCGGGGAAATACGTCTAGGTGTTTTATTGGCGTCGCATCGGTCAATTCCCTCTGGGCAACACAAATAGTTACCATTTAAACTATCCTGACCAAATCTGTAATCCATTCACATCACTGCAACAAATTACTGTTAAAAAGCTTTTCCTTCTATCTGCTGCATAGGTTAAAGTGACAGTCAAAAGCTGGTTGCTATGTGACTCAAGTTCCTTTGTTTGTATGGACACGAGTTGACAAATTCTTGTATGAGAAAAGTATTAGTTTTTAAAGCTGAAACCAAAAACAAGGAATATCTCCAAAACGATAATCTCCCCCCTCCAAATGTATATAACTAAATTATGTGTTTTAACGTGTTCTACATTTTGTGAGTGAGAAGTTTCTGTTTATCTCTTACGGTTTACCAGTTATACAAAAATTCATCCAGAATAAAGATGTCTTCAAGAGGATATTCCTAGAAATTTCAAGATATATACATTTTATTTGTCATGTAAATATCTTTAGTCAAAATCGTTAGAGCCATTTTCAGGAAATCGAAATATTCGAACATTTTTCCATGTAAAAGGTTGTTGGGGATGGGGGGATTTTCTTGAAAATCTTCCTGTCGCACCCTTGGAAGATACTGAAATTAAATACCAAGTTTGGTATTTAACGAACTTTTCGTTTTTGAGATATGTTGTACACACACGCGAACCTTTTTCTAAAAATGCTGTTTTGGATTCAGGGGGACCAAAAACATGGATTTCTGGTGAAATCTCGGTATCGAATTTTTGGGTGCATTACAACATCTTCTCTATACACTAGGATGCGACACGAAGATTTTCAAGAAATTCCCCCCACCACAAACTACCCAGTACATGGAACTTTTTTTTTTTGAAAACTTTGATTTTCTCAAAAATGGCTCTAATGATTTTGATTTAAATATGATATTTCCATGACAAATAAAATGTATATGTTGAATTTTCTGGGAATAGCCTCTGAAGACTACTTTATTCTGCATGAATTTTACGGAATTTTGCTTAACTGCTAAATCGTAAGAGACGGACCAAAACTGCAGAGCGCGTTAAAACACAATTTACGTTACATACATTTTTTCATGGAGTTGATGGTTTTTGAGATATTCCTATTTTTGGTTTCAGCTTTGAAAAACTTATTTATTTTTCTTATACAGGAATTTGTGAACTGCTGTCAATACAAAGGAACTTCAGTCACGTAGCAACCAGCTTTTGACTATCACTTTAACCTATGCTACTCCCTTATTTCGCTTCTACTTACAAGGAAGCAAGTAATAAGACTATTTCTGCTATTTTTTCCCCATTAGCATGAATTAATAGAAGCATAAGCTTTTTAACATCAATTTGTTGCAGAGATGTTGAGAAAGTCATGTGAATGGAACACATCACATTTCTTAAAAGCCGGTTGTTATGTAGTTGTTTCCTTGGCCAGGAGTAAAACAAAAGAAATACCGATGCTTCTGTTTCAGAAAAGCATAAGTATTTTAGAATTGAAACCAATAAAAAGGCATATATGGATAATGGTAGGTGCACAATAAACTGTGTGTTTTACCGAGATGTAGGCACAGTTTCTGTCTATCGCTGACGGTTTCCCACTGCACTTCAGCGGCTATTCCCACAAAATTCAAACAGTTTTAGCCATTTTTGAAAAAAATCAAACTTCTCGAAAAATGTTCGATATAAAGAGTAGTTTGGGATGAAGGGGATTTTCTTGGTGACGCAATCTTGAAGGATCAGACACTTAAACTCCAGGTTAAAGTTTAGTATCTTTCGTTTTTGAGGTATGCTATGCAGTCGTGTTTCTGAAAATCTGATGTGTTCCATTCACATGACTTTCTCTACATCTCTGTAACAAATTATTGTTAAAAAGTTTATGCTAATTGAGAAAAATTAGCAGAAATAGTCTCATTGCTTGCTTCCTTGTAAGTAGAAGCAAAATAAGGGAATAGCATAGGTTAAAGTGATAGTCAAAAGCTGGTTGCTATATGACTGAAGTTCCTTTGTTTGTATGGACAGCAGTTCATAGATTCCTGTATGAGAAAAATTTAAGTCTTTCAAAGCTCAAACCAACAACAAGGAATATCTCAAAAACGATCAACTCCACGAAAAAAATGTATGTATTATCGTGGTCTACATTTTTTGTGCAGTAAGTTTTTGTCTATCTCTTACGTCACTTGTTATGCAAAATTCATCCAGAACAAAGAGGCCTTCAGAGGCTATTTCCCACAAAATTCAAGATACACATTTTTTTGGTATGTAAATATCTTAAATATAAGAGATTTTAATCCAAATCCTTGAGCTATTTTTGAAAAAATCAAAATTTTCGATTTTTTTTCAATGTAAAGGGTAGTTTAGTGTAGAGCGATTTTTTTTTTAAATCTTCGTCTGGTATTTAACGGTCTTTTTGTTTTTGAGCTATGCTGTCCACACACACACATACACGCGGACCTTTTTCCCAGAAATCCTTTCTTTGGATCCAGGGGGGCCAAAAACATATATTTACGGTGAAATCTCGGTATCGAATTTTTGGGTGGAGTGCAATACCTTCTGTATACAATATGTGCATAGTACGTGTAGAGAAAGTAAAAACAAGCAAATAAAACGAACGGTAGGTAAAGCCACAGGCGAAACTAAAATAAGCCCAAAAAGGAGCGAAAAGGATGTGTCTAAAATTCGATCCACGGGCTAAAAGTAACTGTTACTAAAAATGGTTAAAATCTTTAAATCCCATGAACGTCCCCTCCATTAAAATTCGTCGTAAAAAGGGAAACTAAAAACTAATGTTTTAATGGACATGTCAAATGCTATAAGCAAGTAAAAACTCTATCGACTGTTCTATGGTCATCGCAAGGTTGGGCCATGAGAAGACAACCGAATTTCAATCACATAACGACACTTTCTAAAACATGTCACTATTCCTTTAGCCTTGTACTTACAAGGAACTAAGTAATGAGAACAATTATTATGATGTAGATAGAGGAATCATTAGAGAAAGTGATGTGGAGGTACCCTTCTTGGGATGCCATCACATAGCGACCAGGTGTTAAAATACTGACTGTCAGTGTTTTCCCTTATTCCTTTTGTACGTATTAGGAAATATACTATTTGTCTTAATATATAAGAAGAGCCATGTAGAGAAAGTATGAGGTATTTTCTCTGCACACATTTATCCTTGAACAAAGTGTAAGAATGCCAGGATGTACAGACAAGCCCATCTGACCACAAAATACTTCCTTTAAAAGCCACGTCCTGTTATGTACACCTTTAGCGCACTTTTTGTAGTTTGCTAAGCGTTTATTTGACTCGGACAAAAGTAAACTGAATACAGACATTTAAACAACAACCCCCTCCCGTCCCTGCGCACATTTGAGAATATTCAAGTATAATCCCTCTAATGCTACAACTATAAGACTTCTCAGAAACTATTTTAGATGCAGTCAAACTTTCACAATATATTTGACATAGGATAAAAACAAAACAAGTCACATACTGGGCAAGCAATGTGGTTTGCTTTTATTTTCTTAGTTTTTACTTTCTCTACACATACTATGTACATAGTGTATACAGAAGGTATTGCATTCCACCCAAAAATTCAAAACCGAGATTTCACCGGAAATATATGTTTTGGGTCCCCCTTAATCCAAAAAAAGGATTTTTACAAAACGATCCATGTGTGTGTGTGTGTGTATGTGTGTGGACAGCATAGCTCAAAAATGAAAAGACCGTTGAATACCAAACCTGGTATTTAAGTTTGTTTTCTTTCAAGGATGCGACACGAAGATTTTCAAGAAAATCCCCCCACCCCCAACTACCCTTAACATGAAACTTTTTTGAAAATTTTGATTTTTTTAAAATGGCTCTTACAATATTGATTAAAATATCGTTTATTAAATATATTTACCTGACAATTAATAAATATATATATATATATTGAATTTTCTGGAAATAGCCTCTGAAGATTATTTTATTCTGGATGAATTTTACGAAATGTTGCATATCTGCTAAACCGTAAGAGATGCACAAAAACCTAACACACAAAAATGTAGGGCACATTAAAACACACAATTTATGTTATTTTAATTTTTGTTTGTGAGTTGATCGTTTTGAGATATTCCTTGTTTTTGGTTTCAGCTTTGAAAAACTTGAATTTTTCTCATGCAGGAGTTTGTCAACTCATGTCCATACAAACAAAGGAACTTCAGTCACATAGCAACCAGCTTTTGACTATCACCTTAACCTATGCTACTCCCTTATTTCGCTTCTACTTAAAAGGAAGCAAGTAATAGCATTATTTTTGGCAGTTTTTTCTCGATTACATACTCGAGTTGACAAATTCCTGTATGAGAAAAGTATAAGTTTTTTAAAGCTGAAACCAAAAACAAGGGATATCTCAAAAACGACCAACTATAAGAAAAAAAATTATGTAACATACATTGTATGTTTTAAAGTGCTCTACATTTTTTGTGTGGTAAGTTTTTGTCCATCTCTTACGTTTTAGCAGTTATGCAAAATTCCGTAAAATTCATCCAGAATAAAGTAGTCTTTGGAGGCTATTCCCAAAAAATTCAAGATATGCATTTTATTTGTCAGGTAAATATCTAAAGTATACGATATTTTAATCAAAATCAGTAGAGTCATTTCTAAGAAAAACAAACATTTCGAAAACAGTTACATGTAAAGGGTAGTTGGGGGGATTTTCTTGAAAATCTTCGTGTCGAATCCCTGGAAGATACTAAACTTAAATATCCAGTCTGGTATTCAACGGTCTTTTCGTTTTTGAGCTATGCTGTCCACACACACACGGACATTTTTGTAAAAATGTTTTTTTTTTGTTCAGGGGGACGCAAAACATGTATTTCCAGTGAAATCGCGGTATCGAATTTTTGGCTGGAATGCAATACCTTCTCTGTACACTATGAACATAGTACGTGTAGAGAAAGTAAGCATTTGGAAAAACAATTAATGACAGATGCTGCGTATGTTGTATATAACAGTGTGTAGAATCGAAAGATGGTGGCTGGTCACAATACGTGCTTTATCAAAACGCATGTCAATTCCTCCACGTGTAGAGAAAGTAAAAATCTGATGTGTTACACTCACATGACTTTCTCTAGCTGCTCTACAAACAAACTTCTTACAACAGATAATTCTTCTTTCTACACAATGCTAATCTAGATAAACATTAGCAGAATGTTCTTATTACTTAGTTCCTTGTAAGTAGAAGGGAATGCACTAGGTTGAAGTGATAGCCAAATGTTTTAAAAACTGTCTTTAAGCGATTTTCATTGCAAATCGCTTCTTTGCTTGGCCAGGAGTAGAACAAAAGAAAAACGGATACTTTCGTGTGAGTAAAGTGTAATTATTTCACAACTGAAACTAGTGACAACGAATACCTAGAAAACCTAAGCTCTACGAAAAAAAAAAAAAAAAAAAATGTATATGACATAGCTTGTGTATTTTAACAAGACTTACCTTTTTTGTATGGTAAGTTTTTGTCTATCTCTTACGGTTTACTAATTAAGCCAAATTAAGCAAAATTCATCCAGAATAAACAGGTCTTTAGAAACCATTCCCAGAAAATTCAAGATATACATTTTATTTGAGAGGTAAATATCTTTAGTATATGACATTTTAATCAAAATCGTTAGAGCCATTTTTGAGAAAATCAAAATTTTCGAAAGAAGTTCCATGTAAAGGGTAGTTTGTATTTTGGGGGATTTCTCTCAAAATCTTCGTATCGCATCCTTGGAAGACACTAAACTTAAATACCAAGTTTGGTATTTAACCGTCTTTTCGTTTTTGAGCTATGCTGTCCATAGCCCCATACACGCACGCACGCACACACAGAGTCCTAAAACATGTGTTCCCGGTGAAATCTCGACATGGAATTTTTGGGTGGAATACAATACTTCTCTAAAGTAAAAACTCAAGTTCCACCCTAGACACTGGATTGCAATTCATACATAAACTGATTAAGTGATAAAATGTTGAAATACACGTGAGAATGTCAACACAATATTTTTGAGAAATGTGTCGAGTGGGCCAACAGCCGTGACCTTGAGTGAGCTGGTGAAGGTGGCTGCAGTGTGAATCAGTGCTAATCATCTTCGGGAATTCCTTGTGGCAGTCTTTGTTTATTGCCAGGGTGCCCAGCATGCATGCTGCAATTATTGCACGATTTCTAATACTTGTGGCACATCTGGTTTTGTTATTAGCAGCTCCAGGGATGACCAACCATGTATCATCACGCAGGCGATTCTTAAAACCTCTCACGAGAATTGTTTGCACAGTTGTAGGCCCAAAGTAACACTGTCACTGAGGTAAGTGGACTATTTGTTCAGATCTGGGAACCAAATTTGGTGAGTGTGATCGACCTGACAGTGAAAGTCATATGACATTGTCACTTATCATTGTCTAGTCAGACATTTGCTCAGATTTGGGAACAGGAAAAAGTCTCTGGTGGGCATGGTACATGTGACAGTGCAAGTCATGTGACATTGTCACTTATTATTGTCCAGTCAGACATTTGCTCAGATTTGGGAACAGGAAAAAGTCTCTGGTGGGCATGGTACATGTGACAGTGCAAGTCATGTGACATTGTCACTTATTATTGTCCAGTCAGACATTTGCTCAGATTTGGGAACAGGAAAAAGTCTCTGGTGGGCATGGTACATGTGACAGTGCAAGTCATGTGACATTGTCACTTATTATTGTCCAGTCAGACATTTGCTCAGATTTGGGAACAGGAAAAAGTCTCTGGTGGGCATGGTACATGTGACAGTGCAAGTCATGTGATCATTGTCCAGCCAGACATTTGCTCAGATTTGGGAACAGGAAAAAGTCTCTGGTGGGCATGGTACATGTGACAGTGCAAGTCATGTGATCATTGTCCAGTCAGACATTTGCTCAGATTTGGGAACAGGAAAAAGTCTCTGGTGGGCATGGTACATGTGACAGTGAAAGTCATGTGACATTGTCACATCTCATTGTCCAGTCAGACATTTGCTCAGATTTGGGAACAGGAAAAAGTCTCTGGTGGGCATGGTACATGTGACAGTGAAAGTCATGTGACATTGTCACATCTCATTGTCCAGCCAGACATTTGCTCAGATTTGGGAACAGGAAAAAGTCTCTGGTGGGCATGGTACATGTGACAGTGAAAGTCATGTGACATTGTCACATCTCATTGTCCAGCCAGACATTTGCTCAGATTTGGGAACAGGAAAAAGTCTCTGGTGGGCATGGTACATGTGACAGTGCAAGTCATGTGACATTGTCACATCTCATTGTCCAGCCAGACATTTGCTCAGATTTGGGAACAGGAAAAAGTCTCTGGTGGGCATGGTACATGTGACAGTGAAAGTCATGTGACATTGTCACTTATCATTGTCCAGCCAGACATTTGCTCAGATTTGGGAACAGGAAAAAGTCTCTGGTGGGCATGGTACATGTGACAGTGAAAGTCATGTGACATTGTCACATCTCATTGTCCAGCCAGACATTTGCTCAGATTTGGGAACAGGAAAAAGTCTCTGGTGGGCATGGTACATGTGACAGTGCAAGTCATGTGATCATTGTCCAGTCAGACATTTGCTCAGATTTGGGAACAGGAAAAAGTCTCTGGTGGGCATGGTACATGTGACAGTGAAAGTCATGTGATCATTGTCCAGCCAGACATTTGCTCAGATTTGGGAACAGGAAAAAGTCTCTGGTGGGCATGGTACATGTGACAGTGCAAGTCATGTGACATTGTCACTTATTATTGTCCAGTCAGACATTTGCTCAGATTTGGGAACAGGAAAAAGTCTCTGGTGGGCATGGTACATGTGACAGTGAAAGTCATGTGACATTGTCACTTATTATTGTCCAGTCAGACATTTGCTCAGATTTGGGAACAGGAAAAAGTCTCTGGTGGGCATGGTACATGTGACAGTGAAAGTCATGTGACATTGTCACATCTCATTGTCCAGCCAGACATTTGCTCAGATTTGGGAACAGGAAAAAGTCTCTGGTGGGCATGGTACATGTGACAGTGAAAGTCATGTGACATTGTCACTTATCATTGTCCAGTCAGACATTTGCTCAGATTTGGGAACAGGAAAAAGTCTCTGGTGGGCATGGTACATGTGACAGTGCAAGTCATGTGATCATTGTCACTTATCATTGTCCAGTCAGACATTTGCTCAGATTTGGGAACAGGAAAAAGTCTCTGGTGGGCATGGTACATGTGACAGTGCAAGTCATGTGACATTGTCACATCTCATTGTCCAGCCAGACATTTGCTCAGATTTGGGAACAGGAAAAAGTCTCTGGTGGGCATGGTACATGTGACAGTGCAAGTCATGTGATCATTGTCCAGTCAGACATTTGCTCAGATTTGGGAACAGGAAAAAGTCTCTGGTGGGCATGGTACATGTGACAGTGCAAGTCATGTGATCATTGTCCAGTCAGACATTTGCTCAGATTTGGGAACAGGAAAAAGTCTCTGGTGGGCATGGTACATGTGACAGTGCAAGTCATGTGATCATTGTCCAGTCAGACATTTGCTCAGATTTGGGAACAGGAAAAAGTCTCTGGTGGGCATGGTACATGTGACAGTGCAAGTCATGTGATCATTGTCCAGTCAGACATTTGCTCAGATTTGGGAACAGGAAAAAGTCTCTGGTGGGCATGGTACATGTGACAGTGCAAGTCATGTGATCATTGTCCAGTCAGACATTTGCTCAGATTTGGGAACAGGAAAAAGTCTCTGGTGGGCATGGTACATGTGACAGTGCAAGTCATGTGATCATTGTCCAGTCAGACATTTGCTCAGATTTGGGAACAGGAAAAAGTCTCTGGTGGGCATGGTACATGTGACAGTGCAAGTCATGTGATCATTGTCCAGTCAGACATTTGCTCAGATTTGGGAACAGGAAAAAGTCTCTGGTGGGCATGGTACATGTGACAGTGCAAGTCACTTATCATTGTCCAGCCAGACATTTGCTCAGATTTGGGAACAGGAAAAAGTCTCTGGTGGGCATGGTACATGTGACAGTGCAAGTCATGTGATCATTGTCACATCTCATTGTCCAGCCAGACATTTGCTCAGATTTGGGAACAGGAAAAAGTCTCTGGTGGGCATGGTACATGTGACAGTGCAAGTCATGTGACGTTTGACTGCACAATGTTTGCAAAATACTGCCATACTCAGTGTCAAAGTTTCATTTCACTTATTAAATGGTTTTTGATAACCTTAAAATCATATTTGGTGCCCAAACAGCAGTTACAGTTAAACAAATGAGGATATGTGACCTTCACAGCTTCAGCAAAGTTGCACAGTAGTGTTTTGTCCTTTCCAAGTACTTTACCAACACTATACAGTGCAGAGATCCCAGAAACTAGCGTTATAACTTTCCTTTGGCCTTCTGTGGAGAACCTTCGCCTTCTTACACCTACAGAGTGGGCGCTGTTTCGTCTTTGACGTGTGGTGGCCGATGGACACATTCGGTCAGCGACACTATGATACATTTCTGATTGACGATGTGGCAACTTTGCTAATCCAATGTTATTAACAAACTTTGAAACACAAAAGCTATTTTACTGCACGCATATGACTTTTTCTACCTATTCTACAGCAAACTGTTCTTGCAAATAAGTTTTCTTCTACACTTGATGATAATCAAATTAAACATTAATACAAATGGAATTATTACCTACTTCCTTGTAAGTTGAAGGGAAATAAGGAAATACAAGAAGCTAAAGCAGCAGTTTTCTACTTTGTCTACACGTACTATGTACATAGTGTATAGAGAAGGTATTGCACACCACCCAAAAATTCGATACCAAGATTTCACCGGAATATATGTTTTAGGGTGCCCTGTATTCAAAAAAAGTATTTTCAGAAAAAAGTCCATGTATCTATGAACACGATAACTCAAAAACGAAAAGTCGGTAAAATACCAAACTTGGTATTTAAGTTTAGTATCTTCCAGGGATGCGACACAAAGATTTTGAGAAAAATTCCCCAACCCCTAAATACCCTTTACATGGAACTTTTTTCGAAAATTTTGATTTTCTCAAAAATGCTCTAGCGATTTTGATTAAAATATCGTATATTAACGATAATTACCTGACAAATAAAATGTATACCTTGAATTTTCTGGGAATAGCCTCTGAAGAGTACTTTATTTTGGATGGGATTTACGGAATTTTGTACTACTGCTAAATCGTAAGAGATGGATAAACGCTTACTGCACAAAAAACGTAGAGCACGTTAAAACACACAATTTATGTTATATACATTTTTTCGTGGAGCTGATTGTTTTTTAGATATTCCTTGTTTTTTGTTTCAGCTTTGAAATACTTATACTTTTCTCACACAGGAATTAGTCAACTGCTGTCCACACAAACAAAGGAACTTCAGTCCCATAGCAAGCAGCTTTTGACTATCACTTTAACCTATGCTACTCCCTTATTTCGCTTCTACCTACAAGGAAGCAAGTAATAAGACTATTTCTTATGGTTAGCATGAAGTAAATAGAAGCCTAAGCTGTTCAACAATAATTTGTTACAGAGATGTAGAGAAAGTCATGTGAATGGAACACATCAGAGTCTAAGTAAATCATTTGTGGTGTAATCTCGGTATCGAATTTTTGGGTGGAATGCTATACCTTCTCAAGCGTTTCGCGTTGTACTCCTGGTCTACGCTCTGGTTTCCAAAGTCATAGGTTCAAACCCGGCGGAGGGCGATGACTGTAACCATCCTTGGCATGGTTTCATTGGGTAAAACTGTTGGTCCCGTGTCGTAGGTTCACAGCACGTAAAAGAACCTTAAACCTGATAAAGAGGCCTCTGAGTAAAATTAATTGGTCTTTCACGCCCAATATACCTGAACCCTTTTTTTTTCAACCTCCGATAGCTATAAATAAAAGACAAGCAGATAGAAAACAATTATTTTAATACTAAAAGTTTTGGTTACTTTTCAACATAATCACTGAGACATTTATCGTACCTGTGCACAAGCTTTGCAATACCCGCTTCAAAAAATGTTGCCGCCGTCAATGATTTCAAATGAGCATTGACGTTGTTTTGAAGATCTTGGTACTTTACGACGTTTGCGGAGAGCCATTCAAAACAAACGAAGAGGAATGCTGACTTGAGGAATTGTGTTGATCCATGACAACGCTCGTCCACACAACCCATCGGCTCCTTGAGCAATTTCAATGGGACATTTTCGATCTCCGTCGTACAGTCCTGACCTGGCACCCAGCAACTTTCACCTTTTCCCTGAACTGAAGACGTGACTAGGAGGGCAGCACTTTCAAACCAACCAAGCAAAGAAGCGATTTGCAATGACAGTCGCATAACGACAGCTTTTAAAACATTTGACTATCACTTTAGCCTAGTACATTCTCTTAGTTCCAGTAAGGAATTAAAAAAAAATTCTGCTAATGTTTATCTCGATTAGCATAGTGTTGAAAGAAGAATTATCCTTTATAAGAAGCTTGTAGAGTAGCTAGAGAAAGCCATGTGAGTGTAACACATCAGATTTTTATAGCTTTTACTACCAAGGCACCGCAGGCGATGACACTGGTGACACATGCAATGAAGATGGAGCATCAGTGGAATGCGATGGTGGGGGAAAGCGGAGAACCCGGAGAAAATCCGCCCCTGAGTCGCTTTGTCCGCCACAAATCTCACATGCGGTCGATTGGTATCGAACCCGGGTCGTTTAGGCGAGAGGCGAATGGTCTAACCATTGGGCAATATATACAGGGTGTTTCAAAACGACACCAAACGAAGATGTGGACCTTGTTGGTCATACTGTGCGTGTTACGTGAATATAATTTTCAGTTCTAAACTCGGCACATACAGAATCTGCCATAAAATCACCATGGATTAGGCAGTCGTACATAACGAAATGGCACGTGCCTGGCCCACTCCAAGAGAGATGCCGGTTGGTAGCGAAGGTCCCAGTCGCGTGGTTTGATAAACAACCTCAGAATGTGTTATACGAAACACACATGCTACCTTTTCCTTTACTTAGGTGACCTGTGCCGCGCCGGTGTGTCTATCAAACAAGGAAGCGAGTTGTACTTTCAGTTCACTAGCCGATATCAAATATCTGTCACCTGCACTGATAAACACGTGTTATATTCATATCTATATAAATGGCCTACTATATAAACAATGTCAATCGTCTGCTTCCAATTCTTCCACACCTGACAGTCCTTCGTCTCTGCTCACGTCATTGTCATCATCAACGTTATCGCTACTTTCTGCACCATTATCCTGGATTAGAATTCTTTTTTATTTTCTGCATTTTTTTTTCAATGTTCTCAACATGTTGACATACATTTTCCCATTGTGGCCTGCGAATTTCTGCAATTCGCTGGTGACACAATTGTTCCACGTTTTTTAATTTGAAAGTGATATATTAAGTTTTATGTTTCTTTCTTTCTTATCTTTGAGAACCCTGGAAACGGAACTCAGTTAAATATCAGTTGCCATTCACTTTCTACAGCCTTTTGAAGAACTCGGGGAACATACATTTTCTTGTTTCATGAAGTCAAGGACATTAGCAAAGTAATACCTTGCCACTTAACTTTGTAAACGCAGGAGCCAAGGTTAAAAAAATAAAATGAACACTATTTACTGCCCACTTTGCTCTGACTTGAAGTGAGCAAAGTATGATATCACAAACTGCGATAAGCTAGGCTCGGTAGCAGGGTCACGATTCCACAATATTCCCGTGTGGTGTCGAGTTGAAACGGCCTGTATATGATGCTATCTTCGTGGGGTGTGACGCCAATAAGCACATGGTGGCCGCAGTCCGCAGTCACACACACGTTGCACGTAGTAGAAAAACAAATACCATGGTCAAATTGAAGACGTTTAATTTTTACTTTCTCTACACATAGTGTATAGACAAGGTATTGATTGCACTCCACCCAAAAAAATCGATACCGAGATTTCACCGGAAATATATGTTTTAGGGTCCTCTGTATAAAAAAAAATCAAAAAAGGTCCTTGTGTCCGTGAACACGATAACTCAAAAACCAAAGGTTGGTAAAATACCAAACTTGGTATTTAAGTTTAGTATTTTCCAGGGATGCGACACGAATATTTTGAGAAAATCCCCCCACCTCCAACTACCCTTTACATGGTACTTTTTTCGATATTTACCTGACAAATAAAATGTATATCTTGAATTTTCTGGGAGTAGCCTCTGAAGACTGCTTTATTCTGGATGAATTTTACGGAATTTTGCATAACTGCTAAACCGCAAGAGATACACAAAAAACTTACCACACAAAAAATGTAGAGCACATTAAAACACACAATTTATGTTATATATTTTTTTCGTGAAGTTGATGGTTTTTCAGATACTCCTTGTTTTTGGTTTCAGCTTATACAAGCCTATACTTTTCTCATACAGGAATTTGTCAACTCGTGTTCATACAAACAAAGGAACTTGAGTCACATAGCAACCAGCTTTTGACTGTCACTTTAACCTATGGTACTCCCTTATTTCACTTCTACTTACAAGGAAGCAAGTAATAAGACTATTTCTGTTAATTTGTTCTCGATCAGCATGAAGTAAATAGAAGCATAAGCTCTTTAACAATAATTTGTTGCAGAGAAAGTCATGTGAATGAGATTTTTGAGAGTGCTAAACACTTTGGTCACACATGAACTTTACCTTCACAAGCTCCCATACATCAGCAAGTGTTTCCAGAAGTGTCATGACATTTCACTATTGCTAGATAACAAGTGAAGACGAGGATGTAACAGCCACAACATAAATCAACTACCTGGATACAACCAGTGAGAGCTAGGGGGCAGCAAAACCTCTCTTGCACGTCTGCTTGCGCTTAACGCTAATACATTTCTAAAAAATTAAACACGGATTAACATTTTTTTTAAAAAAGTCTGATTGTTACATTCACATAACATATCTGTTAACCAATGAAGATAAACATTAGCAGAAATGGTGTTATTACTTGCTTCCTTATAAGAGGAAGGGAAATAAAGAAATACAGTAGGTTAAACCGACAGTCAAATGTTTTAAAAGCTACTCACTATATGATACAATTGAGGTTCGGTTCGCTTTGCATGCTCCCGTTTAAGAAACGTTTTAAAGATCGAACTTTACAAGAAGAACGCCCGTGACATAAATTGTGTGTCTCAACAAGATCTACAGGTTTTTGTTTACTAAGTTTTGTCTATCGTTTACAGTTTAACCGTTATGCCAAATTGTGCAAAACTCATCAAGAATAAAAGGTTTTCTGATACTATTTCCAGAAAATTCAGGATAGAAATTTTATTTGGAATGTAAATATCTTTAATATACCATGTTTTAATCAGAATCGTTAAGAGTTATTCATGAGAAAAACAACATTCTCAAAGTTTTTCCAGTAAAGCGCACTTTCTGGTGGAGGAATTTCCTTGAAAAATCTTCGTATCGGATCCTTGGAAGATTTTTTGAGCTATGCTGCCCACAAACAAACATACACAGATCTCCTTCTAAAAATTGTTCTTTCTGACTCAGCACAGCTCAGAACATGTATCTCGATATCGAATTTTTGAGTGGATACGTAGCTTCTCTAGCTGCTACTATACACATACGTGCTAGACAAAGTAGAACTTTTTGTCACGTCTAGCTGTTGATGTAAAATTGTGTTTCATTTGACTCCGAATGCCGATGTGCTGGAATAGCGGCCGGCATAGTTTCATCAGTTCTTGCGCATGCTTCGCCAAACCCATCACTAACTTACCAACCATTTGCCAAAATAAAACCGTTATTGCCAGCATGTGCAGCTCGCTAAGATACACTAACGTAAAACAGACAAGTTAAACCTTATCGTTCTTCTTTTATTAGAACATTTCTTAAAGAAATCAAGTTGAATAAAAAAAAGTGCCTCTACAAGTTATAAAAACGGAAAATTGAATTATCGTGCTATTGCCCACATTTTAGTGACGTCACACTGTACAGCCTGCGAGGTTCATGGCAATGTAATGATTCAAATTACTTTTAGGGTCTTTAGCTGATATTTTTCATCAGCATAACCACTGTTATTGATATTGTCACAAAATTGAGTTCTCTTACGACAAATAATAATAATAATTAATGCTGAATTGAATTGGAAGGAATGACGTCACATAGACCGCCTTTACCTTCACGAACAACGTTACAGAAAATGCTTCATAACCAACAAATAGTGCCTTTTCTCTCAAAACAAAAATTATTGCAATAAATTTATGAAAGGATTGAGCAAATTTAAAACAATGAAATATAGTTACAATATCTTGATTTTCTGGACGAAATTATAAGAAACCTGCCAACTACAGAAAAAGACTTGTAACCTCATAAACTTACAACTCAGCAATGAAGTTACCATTGAAATGGTTGTATCTATTTGCGCAAGCATTTCTATGTCCTTACGAAGCGATGACCACCTTACTCAATGTATTGTCACGTGGTACCGGTTTTTCAACGCAGATGTTATTCATGTTGGGCCAATCAAATTTTACAGGCAAGTGTATATGGTACTGCAATGAACGGTGAGGAAATGGCACATAATTTACGAGTAAGCAAGGAAGAACATAAGAGTGTGTAGGATAAAGACCGTTCATCAATCGTTGTGGAGCAGTTGAATGCTTGCCAGCCGTGAAGACCTCAAAGTGACAGTGACCACATGTTTAGCGGTGGAAGAGTACAACACGATCTTGATTCAGGTGTCATGAAAACATGTATTTCCGGTGAAATATCAGTATCGAATTTTTGGTTGCAGTGCAATACCTTTTATATGGCAGAGAAATTAAAAAAAAAAAGGAATATAAAACTCCTAGTTTACAAACTTTGGAATTTTTATAATGCTTTGACCATTGGGAATTTAAATAGTAAAAGAATTACCAACATTTTGATTTTTTCAAAAATATCTCTCCATTTTGGTTAAAATATTAAATCTTCAAGATATTTACCTAACAAATAAAACGAATATCTTGAATTTTCTGGGAATAGCTTCTGAAGACTACTTTATTCTGGATGAATTTTGTATAACTGGCAAACCATAAGATATACACGAACCCAAAACAATCTGATGTGTTACACTCACATGGCTTTCTCTAGCTGCTCTACAAAAGATTATTCTTCTTTCTACACAAATCTAAACATTAGCAGAATGTTCTTATTACTTAGTTCCTTATAAGTAGAAGGCAACTAAAGGAATGTTCTATGTTAAAGTGATAGTCAAATGTCTTAAAAGCTAAATACTTTATGCGATTGTCGGTTCTTTGTTTGACCATAACTAGAACAAAAGAAAATGGACACTTCCTGTCTGAGAAAAGTATAAGTACTTTACAATTGAAACAAATAACAAGAAATATCTCGGAAACGCTTACCTCCACAACAAAAATGTAAAGGACATAAATTGTGTCTTTTGACGAGATCTACATTTTTTGTGGACTAAGTTTTTGTCTATCACAAACGGTTTAGCAGTTAAGTGAAACTCTTAAAAAATCATCCAGAATAAAGTGCTCTTCAGAGGCTATTCTCAGAAAATTCAAAATATACATTTTATTTGTGTTGTGAATAGCTTTATTTACGGTATTTTAATCAAAATCGCTAGAGCTATTTTTGAGAAAAACAAAATTATATATATTTTTTTCCACATAAAGGGCAGTTTGAGATGGGGGAGGGGATCTTCATGAAAATCTTGGCGTCGCACCCTTGGAAAATAAATAAACTTAAACACCTACTTTGGCATTTAACGATCTTTTTGTTATTGAGCTATGCTGTCCACAGACACAGGACCTTTTTCTAAAAATGCGTTTTCCTGACTCAGGGGACCCCAAAAGGTATATTTCAGGTGAACTCTAGTCATCAAATGTTTGGGTGGAATACAATACCTTCTCTATCCACTATATACATTGTACTTGTGGGCTAGAGAAAGTAAACATTCTTTTTTTTTGGTTCAGGGAACCTCAAAACATAGATTTCCATTGACATTTCGACATCGAATCTTTGGGTGCAATTCAATACCCTCTTTATACAATATGTATATAGTATGTGTAGAGCAAGTGAAAATGTTATCTCGTTAAAAACACAATTTATATGATATTCACGTTTTGTGTAAATTTAACAATTTCCGAGATATTCCTTGTTATTAGTATTAATTTTAAATTACTTATTTTTCTCAAACGGGAATTTGATATTCCGAGAACCGAACTTAATCACATAGCAAACAGTTTTTAAAACATTTGACTATCGTTTTAGGTTATAAGCTTTCTGCTTATATGGAACTAAGTAATAAGACAATTTTTCGAATGTTTATGTTGATCAAAATTAAGTAGATTGAAGAATAAGCTTTTCTTAGAGAAGAGGTAGAGAAAATGATGTGAATGGAACACATCAGATTTTTACTTTCTCTACACCTTCTATGTACATAGTGTATAGAGAAGGTATTGTATTGCACCCAAAAATTCCATACCGAGATTTCACAAATTACATGTTTTGGGTCCCCCTGAATCAAAAAACCCACACACACACACACGTCTGTGGACAGCATAGTTCATAAACGAAAAGACTGTTAAATACCAAACTTGGTATCTTCCAAGGATGCGACACGAAGCTTTTCAAGAAAATGCTCCCACCCCAAACTACGCTTTACATGGAGAAAATTGCAAAACTGTTGAATTTCTCAAAAGTGGCTGTAACGATGTTTACTAAAATATCGTATATTGAAGATATTTTTATGCCAAATAAAATGTATATCTTGAATTTTCTGGGAATAGCATCTAAAGACCTCTTTACTCTGGATGACTTTTATTAAACTTTGCATTTCTAGTAAACCGTAAGAGATAGGCAAAAACTTACTACACAAGAAATGTAGATTACAAAGGAACTTGAGTCACATAGCAACCAGCTTTTGACTATCACTTTAACCTATGCAAAGATGTAGAGAAAGTCATGTGAATGGAACACATGAGAGATTTTCTCTTTATAGATTTAGTTTTGGAAGTATCACTGGCTTCGAAACCAGAAAACATTGAGGTGATGTGGACACCCCTGAGCTTCCGCGCGAGTATCACCTTGACCTTCAGTCTCCGGGAACACAACAAAAGAATGACGACACTCCTGAGGAAAACACCGACACTCACTTGTTATTGCATCAGTGGTACTCCAAACGTTCGTTCATATACACGGTACGTAAGTGTATTGTGATTTACCGACCTCGCCACCACATTCACATGCCTAAACTGTAACTAGCTATTCTCCTTCATGCTAATCGAAATAAACATTAGCTCCTGTTAGTTGTTAGTCAAATATTATAAAACCTGCCCGCTATGCCATTAAAATTCGGCTGTCTTTGCATGGTCATAAAGAGATGAGACCTGCCTATTTGAGAAATATCTCTGAAATGGCTAGCTCTACAAAAATAAATAGGTAAATAAATATAGGAGAAACAAATTGTGTGTTCTAACGACATCTACTTAGGCTGTCACAGAAGTACCCGACCTGACGTATAGATGGCGCTTGCTGTTGCAGACAACAATGGTAAAAAGGCCAACCTTTGAAGTTTGACGATTTTACATTGTTTTGCATTGTTGTCAAATTTCCGTATGAGAAAAGTATAAATATTTTATTACTGAAACCAATAACGAGGAATATCTCAAAAACAATCAACTCCACGAAAAATGTAAGCACATATTTAACATAATTTGTGAGCTCTACATTTTCTATTAAGTAAGCTTTTGTCTATATCTCATGGTTTACCACTTCCGCAAAATGCATCCAGAATAAAGATGTCTTCAATGTCTATTCCCACGAAATTCAAATACACATTTTATTTGTCATGTAAATATCTTTAATATAGGACATTTTAATCAAAATCGTGAGCCATTTTTGCGAAATTCAAAATTTTCGAAATTGTTTCCATTTAAGAGGTAGTTGGAGGTGGGGGGATTTTCTTGAAAATCTTCGTGATACCAAGTTTAGTATTTAACTGACTTTTCCTTTTTGAGCTATGCTGCCCACAGACACACACGGATATTTTTCAAAAAAAATTGTTTTTTGGATTTAGGGGGTCTCAAAACATATATTTCCGGTGAAATCTCGGTATTGACTTTTTGGGTGCAATACAAATACCTTCTCTAAACACTATGTATACGGTACGTGTAGAGAAAGTATTAAAAAGAACTAGATTTTGGCGGTAAAACTAATTGTTGATAAAAATTTAAAAACCATTTAAACCGCACCGGTATTATCGCGAAGGACCTCCGCTAGGGAGGCCGGCAGCTGGAGAGTTATGCAGGAGTGGAAGCAAAATATTGATTAAAGAATTGAGATTTCACTGTGGACAGTACATATCCTGCAGGAATTTCTGCCATCAAGAAAATACAAACATTCCAGAACAGGGTCACTAGCAAAGCTGCTCTCCATAGAGATCGTCGTGTTCCTGAAGTCAACAGTATTCTTAAGAAACACTGAATCCTTGCACTTGACAGTTGGTACATCCACAGAATACAGATGAAAAGCTTTACCTGTTTGACTTCCTGAACCAATCACAAATAAGCATTCCGGTCGGTCACACAACGGAAACTGATCCAGATGCTGCACCTTTATTTGCAACCACGTGCTCAGTTTGTGAACTCCTAACACATGCGTTGAGCTGTTCTGTGCAAACTACGTATGTTTGTATGTGAGGGAACATAACAGGACTTTCACAATTATAGACTTTTGCAGGAAGGTGTGGACGCTGTTACATGGAACAAGAAAGTGAATCATGTTCACAAAATAATACGAAAAGCACAGGAATCATCAGTGAATGTGAACCACTAAATGATATGTCTTGGTGACGAAGATGACGATGATCCTTTTCCAGAATGATGACGTCGGAGACTTGGATGGAATTGAGCCATTAAAATTCTAAACTGGTGAAAATCATTTTGTTACACTTTTCTCTCATTGTAACGAGCTATTTTGTATTAATCTGCTCTATATTGTCGTAAATACGTTATAGTATCACTGTTATTTTCAATTAGTTTCATTTACTTGTACACTGTTTATAACCACCCGAACAGTCAAGTAGAAGGATTCGCGGCTGGGGTAAAACTTCATTGGCCATCCCAACTCAATGAGCTGCCACCTCCTAGAGAAGAAGATCAAAGCGGAAGAGACACAACTGCGAGGATCATCCAGAAAGTAACAGCCGATTTGGCATAACTAAATAATAACAAAGGATTTGTAAACAAACAAACAAAGTTCTTCCATTTCTCAACGTGATCGTCATTGCTATCAATGTCACGTGGTACAGATGTTATTCTCTTCCACCGCTAAACATCTGAGGCAAGATGTCACTGTCACTTTGAGGTCTTCATGGCTGACAAATCAATCCAACCAAAAAGTCATGTACAGTACCCAAATGAAACACCGTTTTCTGGATTCTTTTACCAACATTTTCTTTCAATTCCTCAATAATGATTGATGAACTTCCATTCCGGTCTTTACTGGTTCTTCCTTGATTACGCCATTTCTTCAATGAAGACTCGTTCATTGCGGTTTCTGCCTATAGCATTCGACTGGCCGAACATTTTGTGCATTCAAAAAAACGAATAAGTTCTTTGGTGGTAGAGTAGTATAACATCGGCATTGAAAAACTGGTACCACGTGACAGAGTAAGGTAGTGTGACTTTGTAAATAAAGTTTTGTGTTCGTATTATTTAGTTATAACAAATCGTTGGTTACTTTCGTATATAACCAGAGAAGATGATCTTTATGTTTCATGCCATTGTGTTCAACTGTAATGCACTTTGTTGCAATTAAGTTATCTAATAAATGAAAAAAAGAAAAAAAAAAAAAGATGAACGTATTGTTAGAGTAAATTGAATGATTCCAAGACTATTATAATGTGGCTATCTGAAAGTAACAACCCTTGCTCTGATGGGATGTTGAGTGCTCATCCAAAGTGGACAAAACTCTGTTTTGCTCATACAATTTTTTCGCCAGCTCATCAACTCTAATGGATCTTCTTGTGGGGATGTAATTTGATCATTAACGTCCACAAGTAATCATGTGCTCAAGGCCAGGTATGAAACCTGGTACCTAACCGCATCCCGTCGGCGGGGATTTACTCAGGAACTGGATCATTTGTAACATCTCACACAGTTGGTGGTCATGTTTCCTCTACACATTAACGAATCATCTACCTAAATATTCGTACTCAAAGATAAGGGAAACATTTCAAGAATGAAAGTGTCATAAACTAATTTAAAAGATATATTACAACCTCTGCAACAAATTATTGTTAAAAAGCTCATGCTTCTATTTACTTAATGCTAATCGAGAAAAAAATATCAGAAATAGTGGTATTACTTGCTTCATTGTAAGTACAAGCGAATAAGGGAGTACCATAGGTTAAAGTGATAGTCAAAAGCTGGTTGTTATGTGACTGAAGTTCCTTTGTTTGTATGGACAGCAGTTGACAAATTTCTGTATGAGAACGCTGAAACCAAAAACAAAGAATATCTTAAAAACGATCAACTCCACGAAAAAAAATGTATATAACATAAAATGTGTGATTTAATGTGCTGTATATTTTTTGTAAGGTAAGGTTTTGTCCGTCTCTTACGGTTTAGCAGTTGTGTAAAATTCCGTAAAATTCATCCAGAATAAAGTAGTATTTAGAGGCTATTCCCAGAACATTCAAAATATACATTTTATTTGTGAGGTAAATGTCCTTAATATACCATATTTTAATCAAAATCGTTAGAGCCATTTTTAAGCAAATCAAAATTTTCGAAAACAGTTCCATTTAAAGGGTAGATTGGGGTGGGGAATATTCTTGAAAATCATCGGATTTTTTTATATTCTTTTTCGGTTATTCATTGAAGCTACCTTGTATCTTTAAAATAAGCCATTTTAATCAAAATCGTTAGTCATTTTTTAGAAAATCGAAAATTTCGAAATGTTTTCCATGTAAATAGTGCGTTTGGGGGGGGGGGATTTCCCTGTAGTATGCACATAGTGTATAGAGAAGGTATTGTATTGCACCCAAAAATCGAATACGGGGATTCCACCGGAAATGTGTTTTAGGGTCCCCTGTATAAAAAAAATGCATTTTTAGAAAACGGTCCGTGTGTGTCTGTGGACAGGATTACTCCAAAATGAAAAAATTGTAAAATGCCAAACTTTAGTATCTTCCAGGATGTGACACGAAGATTAGGAAGAAAATCCCCCACATAAATTGCGATCTACATTTTTTGTGTAGTAAGTTTTTGTCTCTCTTACGGTTATGCAAAATTCAATTAAAATCTTGTAGAATAAAGAGGTCTTTTGAGGTTATTCCCAGGAATTCAAGATACACATTTCATTTGTTAGGTAAATATGTTTAATATACGATATTTTAATCAAAATCGTTAAAGCCATTTTTAATAAAATCAAAATTTTCGAAAAAAGTTCCATGTAAAGGGTAGTTGGGGTGGAGGGATTTTCTTCAAAATCTTCGTGTCGCATCCTTGGAAGATACCAAACTTAAATTCTAAGTTTGGTATTTAACGTCTTTTCGTTTTTGGGCTATGCTGTCCACAGACACACAAAAGGGCATTTTTTAAATAGGCTTTTTTTTTTTTTTTTTTGATTCAGAGGGTCTCAAAACTTATATTTCCGGTGAATTCTCGGTATTGAATTTTTGGGTGCAATACAATACCTTCTCTAAACACCATGTACATAGTACGTGTGGAGAAAGTAAAAACGCGAGTTTCGTCATACAGGAATTAGTCAACTCGTGTCCATACAAACAAAGGAACTTCAGTCACATAGCAACCAGCTTTTGACTGTCACTTTAACCTATGCTACTCCCTTATTTCCCTTCTACTTACAAGGAAGCAAGTAATATGACTATTTCTGCTAATTTTTTCTCGATTTGCCTTAAAGAAATGTTTTTGAACAATTCTTTGTTGCAGAGAAAGAAGCTGGTGTCCGCCCTTACCTGAGGGCAATGCTTCATCTTTATCGTTCTCCGTATTCGCAACATGATATAATTTTGCGAACCGAAAGGGGAAGAACGAACTGGTGGTTCGTGGAAGAGATGGTGTTATCAAACTGAGAAAGAAAATCGTGAGTTACCCAGCCTTGCCCTCGAGGGCTTTGGCTCGCTCGTCCGTCACAAATATCTATAATCACATTTCAACAATAAGGACACATCACCTGTAACAAATGAGCTTATTCTTGTATCCACCTCATGCTTATCGAGATAAACATTAACAGAAACTGTCTTATTACTTGCTTCCTTGTAAGTAGAAGGGAATACACTAGGATAAAGCGATACTAAAATTCTCTTTGCTTGGTCGGGAGTTGTATGAGGAATGTTTTAGTATTTCAAAACTGAAACCAATAACAAGGAATATCTCGAAAACAGTCAGCTCTACGAAAAAATGTATATGACATAAATTGTGTTTTAACGAGTGTTTTACAAAATTCAACAAAATGTATCCATAATGAAGAGGTCTTCAGAGGCTATTCCAAGAAAATTCAAGATGTAAATTTTATTTGTCATGTAAATATCTTAAATATAAGAGATTTAACCAAAATTCTTAGAAACATTAAAAAAAAAAAAAAAAAAAAAACTTTGGAAACTTTCTTCATATAAAGGGTATTTGAGGGTAGGGGATTTTCTTGAAAATGTTCGTACCGCACCCCCAAATATGAAGATATCACTGTAAAATAAACATATAAGGGCCCCCTGTATCCCAAATGAAGCATTTTACATGAAACAGTTTTCTTTTCTCAAAAAATGAGTGTAGCGTGGTTAATTAAAATGTCATATCTTTAAGATATTTTCATGACTAACGAAATGTTTTTCTGGGAATAGCCTCTGAAGACTCTTGTATAACTGGCAAACAATAAGAAATATGCAGGATCGGCTGATAATTCCTGGGATGGTTTCAAATGAGCAACATTGACGTTGTTTTGAAGATCTTGGTACTTTACGACGTTTCCGGAGAGCCATTCAAAACAAACGAAGAGGAATGCTGACTTGAGAAATTGTGTTGATCCATGACAACGCTCGTCCACACAACCCATCGGCTCCTTGAACAATTTCAATGGGACATTTTCCATCATCAGTTCTGACCCAGCGACTTTCACCTTTTCCCTGAACTGAAGACGTGGCTTGGAGGGCAGCACTTTCAAACCAACCAAGATCTTCACGTCAATACTGCTCATTTGAAATCATTGGCGGCTACATTTTTTGAAGCGGGTATTGCAAAGCTCGTGCACAGGTACGATAAATGTCTCAATATTTTCGGTGATTGTGTTGAAAAGTAACCAAAACTTCAGTAATGAAATAATTTTTTTTTTCTATGAACTTGTCTTGTATTTATAGCCTATCGGAAGTTGAGAGAATAAAAAAACGGTCCTCGTAGATAAAAGAATACTTTTTTGTTTGTTTGCAAGCCATATGAATGGAACCCATAAGATTGAAACACCCTGCATTCTCTTAGTACTACTTTTCTGCCTATCTCTTTTTTCCTGCCATTTTTGTGGAAATTAAGTGATATAAAAATGTGCATCTCAGTAATACTTTTATATCCTGTTTACTTTCACTACACGTATTATGTACGTAGTGCAAAGAGAAGATATTGCATTGCACCCAAAATTGGATACCGAGGTTCCACCGGAAATACATTTTAGGCTCCCCTGTATGCAAAAAGGAAAAAAAAAACAAAAAACAATTTTTAGAAAAAGTCAATCTGTGCGTGTGTAAGTGTGTCTCTGAACACGATAACTTAATAAACAAAAGTCAGGAAAATACCAGGCTTGGTCCTATATAAGTTTAGTATCTTCCAAGAATGCGACACGAAGATTTTGAACAAAATCTTCCACCCCAAACTTGGAAATTTTTTCGAAAATTTTGATTTTCTCAAAAATGGCTCTAACGATTTTGATTAAAATATCGTATATTAAAGATATTTACACGAAGTTAAAATGTATATCTTGAATTTTCAAGGACTAGCCTCTGAAGACTACTTTATTCTGGATGAATTTTACGGAAGTTTGCATAACTGAAAAACCGTAAATGATGGACAAAAACTTACTACACAAATATATATATATATTCGTGAAGTTGATCGTTTTTCAGACATTCCTTGTTATTTGGTTTCAGCTTTAAAAACTTATACTTTTCTCATACAGAAATTTGTCAACTCCTGTACATACAAACAAAGGAACTTCCAGTCACATAGCAACCAGCTTTTGACTATCACTTTAACCTCTTTCGCTTCTACTTACAAGGAAGCAAGTAATAAGACTATTTCTGCTAATGTTTATCTCGATTATCATGAAGTATATAGAAGAATAAGGTTTTAACAATAATTTGTTACAGCGATGTAGAGAAAATCATGTGAATGTTAAGATGTGATCTCTGATTATACACTTCCAAATTTACCAGAACTGGTAACGTCGCGAAGCAAAGGTGATATTTCTCACGTCATATAACTGTACGATAATATGTTACGTCATGCTTCATGCTAATGATCGCATCGAGAAGGTCAATCGAGTCTGTTAACGGATGTTTCTTGCTATTGGTGGAGAAGATGGGCTTTTCCAATGCCCTGCAGTCCTCGGAGAACCTGCACAAGTGTTGCCAATCTGGGAGAAAAGTACCTAAACCTGGGGTGTTTCACAACCACAGCTTGGAAAATGTTCAATACACTTAGGTACTCCCAAAGTAATACATTCTAGTATTGCTATAATAATTTCGCGGAATATCAGTTTTATAAAATGCCTCAAGTAGGGGCGTCGCTTTAGGGGACGCTAGTACGCTGAGCGTTCTCCTTATTTTTGTGTATTTAATTATTTTATATTCTTTTCTAACAGCTTTAAAGGAAGACAATTACAGTAGTGATCATACTGTAATAAGCCTAACTAGCAAACACAAGTCGATCCGTTCCGTACGCTGAGACGAGTCAGTCCTATGTGGTATGGCTAGCAGCACCTCCCCGCAAACCTCGTGAATACGCTAGCGTTCAGCTATGTACCCTGGCGTGTTTCTGTATCCGGAGCACTGTTGAGGTAATGTCAATTGTGTTTCTTTGTGAATAAAATTATAATATGTGTTCAGCAGTCACTGGTTAATATAAATGCTTGGCATAGTGAAATACAACTCGCCATTGCAAATATACAAAACGTAAGAATGCGACGCTTTCATCGAATAATGTCTCAAAAATAGTATCCAGTTGAATAAGTTTCAGTAATTCTGAAAAGGCAGATTGAAAGTGCTGACATATGAAATCATTGGCTGCCAAGCTCTTTAAATAAAATCCAGATTTGAAGATTTTCCACAGTTTTGTAGAATTACTAAAAAAAAAAGGAACATAAGAAAGAATTTGCTCAGACGAAAATGTGCAAACTAATAAAGCAGTATCCAGGTTGAAAATGAGCACAACATGTCCTGAAGAACTTGCTTCCAGACCCGGTGTGTGAGGACGTGACTAAGCCTTTGCTGCAGCAAGTAGTGAGCACACGCACGAGAACTAAAACAGCCTCAATGATCAATCACCGTTTGTGCAACGTACAAAACAAGTTGTTGCAAGAGCTATATTCTGATGCCGTCGCAACAAACAAGAACCGACGGATGGCTTTGGAGTATAAGTCAGATGAGTGTTATTGTTTTCAATATAACATTATGTTAACACTGTTTTCTTTGTCAACCTCAAACCTAAGTTATGGGCGCAATCCTTGATAATTGCCCACCTCCACCTTTTATTTCCAGCACAACTATAGCGTTCCCATTTTTTCATTTCACGCTACGCCACTGATACGAGGGTCGGCTGATAAGTCCCGGACCTCACACAGAGATGGCGCCACTAGGCCAGTTTAACTCCAGACTAGCTTGTATCCATAGTTACACGTCAATAGCTTCTTTACTTTTCCAATGACAGCATTTTAAACAAGACAACTTTACAGTTTTCACGAGAAAGGAGAATTTGGAAAAACGAGCACTGATTAAATACTTCCATTTGGAAGGTTTAACGCCTAAAGAAATCAAGGAGCAAATGGACAGTACATTGAAAGAGTCTGCCCCTTCATATTCAATGATTAAAAGGTGGGTTGCACAGTTTAAAAAGGGACGTACGAGCACTAGTGATGAGCCTCGCTCTGGACGCCCTGTAGAAGTGACAACTCCAGAGATCATTGTTTAGTACTGCAAGACCGCAGATTAAAGTTGTTTGAGATAGCAGAGGCTGTAGATATATCAAAAGAACGTGCAGTTAATATTTTAAGTAATGTTTCGGGCTTTCACAAGGTCTGTGCCGCGTTTGTTGACACCTGATCAAAAGTTGCAAAGAAAAACTGTTTCTGTTAAGAATGTGGAGCTCTACCGTAGAAATCCCATTGCATTTTTGAGACGGCTTATTAACATGGGTGAAACTTGGATACATCACTACACTCCAGAAAGTAAATCACAGTCAAAACAGTGGATTGCGCCAGGTGAACCAACTCCAAAAAAGGCGAAGTCAATTTTGTCAGCTAACAAGGTTATGGCGAGTGTTTTCTGGGATGCACAGGGAATTATTTTTATTGATTACTTGGAAAGGGTAAAAGTATCACTTGGCGACTACTACGCAAGCTTACTGCAACGTTTGAGTGATGAGATGAAAAGAAAAAGACCTCATTTGGAAAAGAAAAAAAAGAAAGAAACAGGTCTTGTTTCATCACGACAATGCTGCGGCCCGTCGTTCAGTCATTGCAATGGAAAAGCGTGCGAAATGCTTGAACATGCACCTGTTCCCAAACCTCAGGGACGAACATTTCACAGCAACGATGCGGAAAACAGCTACTTTGATAAATCGCACTACACAGGTGGTTTAATTAAATTAGAACACCGATATGACAAATGGAGATAATGTTGAGAGATAAATGTTTAAATGCTGTTTTCAATGAAAGCCGACCCCAATACAAAGGATTTTTGGACTGAAGTAGGTGCTTATACAGCGATGAATTCCTTTCAAGAGTTATGGTATTATATCTCACCCATTCAGCTACAGGAATTGAGAGGGTTTCCAATTAATTGAGCATAGTGGAATCAAAATTGCTTATAGCATAAATTTAAATATGTACTCTGAACTGTAAGAAGTGGGCTAAAGCGCATGGGGGGATTTTCTGGAAAATCTTCGTGTCGCATCCTTGGAAGATACTGAACTTAAATACCAAATTTGGTGATTTAAAGACTTTTGGTTTTTGAGCTATGCTGTCCACACACACATGGGAATGTTTCTAAAAACACTTTTTGGATTCAGGGGGTCCCAGAACATATATTTCCGGTGAAATCTTGGGTGGGTTACAATACCTTCTCTAAAACTATCTAGGTGCATACATAGTACGTGCAGAGAGAGTAAAACATACAACTTGTGCCATTTATACATTTTACAATTTCCAAGATATTTCTTGTATTGGTTAAAGAACTTCAAGTTTTCTCAAACGGGAAGTCATTTCTCCATTAGCGTTGATAAAAGTGTGGGAATAGCGAGTTTGCACAACAGGTACAGAATATTAGTATGTGGATGGAACAGTGCACACAAAAACTGATACCAAGATTTCACCGCAAATACATGTTTTGAGACCTCCTGAATCCAAAATAGCATTATTAGAAAAATATCCATGTGTGTGTCTGTGGACAGCATAGCTCAAAAACGAAAAGTCCGTTATAAACAAAACTTGGTATTTAAGTTTAGTATCTTGCAAGGATGCGACAGGAAGATTTTCAAGAAAATTCCTCCACACCCAACTACCATTTACATGAAAAATTTGATTTTCTTAAAATGGCTCTAACGATTTTTTAATAAAATCCCTTATATTTAAGATCTTTACTTGCCAAATAAAATGAATATCTTGAATTTTCTAGGAATAGCCTCTGAAGACTACTTTATTCTGGATTATTTTTATTGAATTGTGTATAATTGGTAAACCGTAAAAGATAGACAAAAACTCACTACACACAAATTTAGATCATGTTAAAACACACAATTTATGTCATTTACATTTTTTTCGTGGAGCTGAGATATTCTGTTTTTTGGTTTGAGCTTTGAAAAACTTATACTTTTCTCATACAGGAATTTGTCAACCCCTATTCATACAAACAAAGGAACTTCAGTCACATAGCAACCAACTTTTGACTATCACTTTAACCTATGGTACTCCCTCATTTCTCTTCTACTTACAAGGAAGCTAGTAATAAGACTATTTCTGCTAATTTTTTCTCGATTAGCATGAAGTAAATGGAAGCCTAAGCTTTTTAACAATAATTTGTCGCAGAGATGTCGAGAAAGTCATGTGAATGGAACATATCAGGGACTGTAAAAGATGTATTTCCGGTATATGAAATCTCGGTAATTTTTGGATGAAATACAATACCTTCCTTACCTATTATAAACATAGTAGAGGTAGAGAAAGTAAAAATCTTTTTATTATTGTAATGCACAACTGCTTCAATAATGTTGTGATAGTAAATAAATAAAATAATAAAAATATTTTTACTTTCTTTACATCTACTATATTCATAATAGGTAGGGAAGGTGTTCTATTTCATCCAAAAATTCCATTTCGAGATTTCATTGAAAGTACACGTTTTCGGGTGCCGTGTATAAAAACATGTGATATGTTCCATTCACGTGACTTTCTCTACATCTCTGTAACAAATTATTGTTAAAAAGTTATTCTTCTATATACTTCATGATAATCGAGATAAACATTAGCAGAAATAGTCTTATTACTCGCGGCCTTGTGAATAGAAGGGAAATAAGAAAACACACAGGCTAAAGCGATAGTCTCGTTCTTTAAAAGCAAGTTGCTATGTGAAACATTGAAAATCCAATCTCCTTGTTTGCCAGGAGTAAACAAACGAGAAACGAGGAAAAAGATGTCTGCCCGTTTGAGAAAAGTTTAAGTGGCTAAAATTAAAACTAATAATCCAGAATATGTGAAAACGGCAACTCTACAAAGATATATATATGTTTGAATGAGATATACATTTTTGTGTAGTAAGTTTTTTTTTTTATATCTCTTACTGTTTGCCAGTTATACAAAACTCAATAAATATCATCATCCAGAATAAAGAAGTCTTTAGAGGCTATTCCCAGAAAATTCAAGATACACATTTCCTTTGTCTTATACATAAGGTATTTTAATTAAAATCGTTAGATCGGTAGTTTGGGGTGGGGGATTTTATTCTTGGAAGATAATAAACAAGTTTGCAATTTAACGGTCTTTTCGTTTTTGAGTTATGCTGTCCACAGACACACGGACCTTTTTCTATTTTTTTCGGACTCAGGGGACCTCAAAGTATATATTTCTGGTGAAATATCGACATCGAAGTTTTGGGTGGAATACAATACCTTCTCTATCCACTATATACGGGCTAAACAAAGTTACTTACTTTGTTACAGTACCCTCATGTTTTGATTTCCCCTTCAGTGGATCTAGTCTCTGATGTTTATTAAGTACTGCGCATGTTACAATTACAAAACTAGCTATTGGTGACTTTGTTCTCTCAAAAAAGCCTGATCCCCCCCCCCCACACACACACATTTTTCTAAAAATGCTTTGTTTTTAATTCAGGGCGTCACAAAACATATTCCCGGTGAAATCTCAGTATCGAATTTTGGGTGTAATACAATACCTTCTACACTATCTGAATAGTACGTGTGGAGGAAGTAAAAATAAAAGCCCATGTTATAATAAAAAACTCAAGTAATGAATAACTTCTAATTAACAATAACATACTTTAAAAATGTGATTTTTACTATTGCATGCAATGTGCATGGTCAAGTTATTGTATTTCACCCAAAAATGGGATAGGGAGATTTTGTTGCAGATAAATGCTGGAGGTTCCCTGATTAAAAGAAAATTATAAGAGTTGCGTGCGCGCCTGTGTGTGTGTGTGTGTGTGTGTGTGTGTGTGTGTGCGCGTGTTTGGAAGATATTGAACTTAAATACCTGGACATTTTTCTAAAAATGCTTTTTTTTTGGATTCAGGGGATCCTAAAGAGTATTTCTGGTGAAATCTCGGTATCGTATTTTTGGCCCTTAGAGTGTATTACACCTTGTCTATGTACACAGTACGTGTAGAGAAAGTTCAAAGGACGACTCAGAATGAATCGTATTTATCGATTAACGTTGGCTTTAAATAAATAATCGATTATGCGTTCCTAAGGTTGTTGGCGACACCAGACTCTCAGTGCAACCCAATTCGCTACGAAATAAATATGGGGCGATTCATGAAGGAATTGCTCATATGAACTACTACATGGAAAGAATCGTATGAGTCGTGTCAATTTTGGCATGAATCGTAGCTCAAAAAGAATCGCGAGAAACGTACTAGTCTCAATATGAATCGTTGTTCAAAAAGAACCACATGAGTCGAAAAGAATCGAATGACTCGTGACAACCATAGCAGCTATCGGTGTTCAAAACAAATCGTGACCAGGTATTGGGGTTTGTTTTTCTTTTGTTTCCACCTTTCTAAGCTCCAAGCCGAGCTTCGACGAAAACTGTCGAGTGCGTACGATGATGTGTAGAGGGAATTTAACCATTTATTTTATTGTGAGAAAATAAATAGTGCTCAGGCCATGAGGCCAAATATAAGTACACATAAAAATATAGAATATATAAAATATATATATTATGTAACATACAATCTACATAAGAAAACGAACACTGCCGATGATTACCGAAGCCACCACGAGCGTCTTTATATTGTTTAGGGAGGAGTTATCGTACACGAGAAAGCAAACGTTACAATTTACAACTGTTTTATATTTATTGCTGCAGTATCTTAAATATAATATAGACACGTGAGTAAGCAATATATATATATATATATATATATATATATATATATATAACTTCAGAAACAACATTTTACGACAAATAAAGCAATTGTGCTCCAACATAACAGATATAGAAACATCCTGTTCTAATACATTAAATTACCTCGAATATTCCTGAAGAAAATAATAATTAATTTGCGACTAGCGTTGCCTTATAATGACGTATTTATAACAATTACATGACACGACAGTGAAGAATAATAATTACTATGTGTATTAACATTACACAAATACCGACATGTTTAGCTGTCAAGTTTAGACAAACACGTTTTATGTTTTTTTTTTAATTAGAATAATGGAGGACATTTTACCAAATGAGATGGAAAAGTAGTTTTTATATAAATTACTGTTTTTATGTTAAAGGAACTACCACATGACTATCATCCCGTGTATAATGAAAGTCAAGCACAGAGAAGGCATGGCGACCGTTAATGAATCGTGAACGAATCCTATAATTCGATTACTGACAATGAATAGCTCGACCCAGCTATACTACAAAATGCGGTTCATGTTCCCCTCGTTTGTACGAAACATTGTATCATACCAGGAAGTTTATTTGTATAGTTTAACAAATCAAGTGCTACTATTTCCGTACAATTTGTCAACCATAGCCACTAATGTGTTTGAAAGTATATATCTCGAAGAAATTAGTAACCTAACTATTTAAAATCCTTAGAATTCTCTTCTCATTTACATAATTATGCTTTGTGTTTTCGGTACTATATAAACACACTTATACCGCCATCTGTTGAGCAAATAATTTCACATAATTCAGTCCAGTGGGTAAACTACATATGAAAAAATAATGACATCTAGGTGCCAGGAGACGGCATGTTAGCAGTTGCGAGTGCTCTACTCTGCCCTCTAGGTGGACAGCGCAGAACTAAGTGAAGTTTCCGTAATTGATTCTCCCTTTTTACTTTCTCTGCACATACTATTTACACTGTGTATAGAGAAGGTATTATATTCCATTCAAAAATTCGATACTGGGATTTCACCGGAAATATATGTTTTGAAACGCCCTGAATAAAAAAAAAATCTGATGTGTTCCATTCACATGACTTTCTCTAGCTGCTCTACAAACTTCCAACAAAAGATTATTCTTCTTTCTACACAATGCTAATCGAGATAAACATTAGCAGATTGTTCTTATTACTTAGTTCCTTATAAGTAGAAGGCAACTAAAGGAATGTGCTATGTTAAAGTGATAGTCAAATGTTTTAAAAGCTGTCGTTATGCGATTGTCATTGTAAATCGCTTCTTTTCTTGGCCAGGTGTAAAAAAAAAAAAAAAAAAAAAAAAAAAAAAAAAAAAAAAAAAAAAAAACGGACCCTTCCTGTCTGAGAAAAGTGTATAAGTATTACACAATTGAAACCAATAACAAGGAATATCTTGGAAACGGTCACCTGCACAACAAAAACGTAAAGGACATAAATTGTGTGTTTTGACGAGATCTACGTTTTCTGTGTAATGAGTTTTTGCCTATCGCTTATGGTTTAGCAGTTAAGCAAAATTCAATCAGAATAAAGAGATCTTCAGAGGCTATTCCCAGAAAATTCGAGATATACATTTTAATTAGGATATAAATAGCTTTAATATACGGGGTTTTAATCAAAATCGTTTGAGCCATTTTTAAGAAAATCAAAATTTTCGAAAATGTTTCCATGTAAAGAGTAGTTTTTGGTGGGGGGCTTTTTCTTGAAAATCTTTGTTTCGCATCCTTGGAAGATACTAAACCTAAATACCAAGTTTGGTATTTAATGGTCTTTTTGTTTTGAGGCTATGTTGTCCACAGAGGCACACACAGACAGACAGACACACACACACACACACACACACGCGGACCTTTTTTTAAAAATGATTTTTTCGGACTCAGGGGACCCCAAAACATATATTTCCGGTAAAATCTCGGTATTGAATTTTTGGGTGCATTACAATACCTTCTGTATCCCTATGTACATTGTACACATTGGGCTAGAGAAAGTAAAACAGAAGCATTTTTAGATAATGTTCGTATGTATCTGTGGGCAGCGTAGCTCAAAAACGGAAAGTCCGTTGCATACCAGAATTGGTATTTAAGTTCAATATCTTCCAAGGATGCGACACTAAGATTTTCAAGAAAATCCCCCCCACACCAACTACCATTTACATGGAACTTTATTCGAAATTTCTGATTTTCTCAAAAATTGCTCTAACGATTTTAATTAAAATATCGTATTCAAAGATAAATAAATACGTATATTTGATAAATAAAATGTATATCTTGAATTTTATGGGAATAGCCTCTGAAGACTACTTTATTCTGGATTAATTTTATGGAATTTTGCATAACTGCTAAACCGTAAGCGATGGGCAAAAACTTTACACACAAAAATGTAGATCGCGTCAAAACACACATTTTATGTTATATAATTTTTTTTCTTCGTGGAGTTGATCGTTTTTGAGATATTCCTTGTTTTTTGGTTTCAGCTTTATAAAACTTATACTTTTTTCACACAAGAATTTGTCAACTTATGTCCTTATAAACAAAGGAACTTAAGTCACATAACAACCAGCTTTTGACTATCACTTTAATCTATGCTACTCCCTTATTTCCCTTCAAGTAATAAGACAATTTCGGCTATTTTTCTCAAGTAGCCTGAAGTAAATAGAAGCATAAGCTTCGTTACAGAGATGTGGAGAAAGTCATGTGAATGGAAACTTTCAGTTTAACTACCTGGCACAATGTATATTAACGGAATGAATATGCTTAGCCGAGAGAGAAGGCAGCACAAGTCAAAGAGCTGTCGAGTAACCAGAGATATACACAACAGATAGGATATGTGTTGCCATTTTTAGACAACACACTTGTGAGACGAGTTCAGCTTTTCTTGGTTAAATGAGCAACCAAAAATAACATTTTGTGGTGTTAGAAGTCAACTAAGTATACATTTGGACTGTAGGTTTTAAACCAGTATGATGGTCAATACGTGCGTGGTGTTTGGCTGTAGCTCCTCGAATAGCAGAAGCAAACACCGAAGAAAAGGAAATGTTTCAATACATATTTTAGGTTACTTATTTAAGTGATTTTGTGGTGTTAAATGAAGCAGTAAATTAGAGTGTAAATTTTAAACCAGTATAATGGTGAATACGTGTGGTGTTTGGTTGTAGTTTTTCGAATAGCCGGAGCAAAAACAACGAAAGGGAAGTGTGTTTCAATTGATAGGTTAGTGCACTCATTTAAGTGATTTTTGGTGGTATGCTTAGTGACATATGTGATAAATTATCAACGGAACGATTCGGTATTGTTTGTTAGATTTTAGATTTCCAACTCGAGAAATTTAGCAACCAACTCCAGTTTATAAGAAACCCCTTGTTAATTCGCCCATTTAGCAGTTATCGCGAGAAACAATTATGTGCTTATGATATCAGAACCGTGAGAGTAGAGGGCGTTTTCCTCGGACTGGGAATACAATGATAATTATCACAATGTTCCTCGACCGAAATTCTTGATGAGTATCACACATTGCACTGAAACTTTAAAACAAAGCTGTACAGCCTTTTGTTACATTAACAGTAATTCTGGACCAAGATTAACTTATGAGCTTGCCACGATGTTTACTGCAATGTATCAATAATAACTTCTGACAGGACAAAAAATATTATTGTATTAAATATTGCTTCAACTAGAGATCTCTCTCCTTCCATTGTCCTTAAGAAAAACAATTAGTTTGACAGATGTTACATTGTGTAGCGCCGTAAGATGGCGGCCCTTGCTTCAGCATTGCCGCCCTGTGAGATGTTGGCAACAATTAGGGATAGAGGTGGCAGCGCTGCCATCTCAGTTCAGCGAGAGTCTGCCGTACAGATGGACGTGAAGCCAAGTTACTGGCACGCACCGGGATCACAACCCCTCACTCCACTCACAGTGGGCAGGTTGGTGGACATCGCAGCAGACCGATGGGCGGACAGAGAGGCTCTGGTGTCCGTGTACCAGGGTCAAAGATTCACATTCTCCCAGCTGCGTCACAAGGTAAATATCGCTGCATGCGGAGACAACGTCTAATCTGATCAAGTGTCTGCTGCTGGGATCTCGCATCTCTGCAGTTTCAACCCAGCTGTTCTTTACATGAAGTAAATGTAGTTTTATACAACTCTGGTTCTCAGCGTCCCATTCTATACTGGGCGTGAAAGACTGCATACTTTTACTCAGAGGCCACTCTATCTGCTGTGGTTCTCAGCGTCCCATTCTATACTGTGCGTGAAAGACCGCTTAATTTTACTCAGAGGCCTCTTTATCAGGCTTGAGGTTCTTTAACTGCTGTGGTTCTCAGCGTCCCATTCTATACTGTGCGTGAAAGACCGCTTAATTTTACTCAGAGGCCTCTTTATCAGGCTTGAGGTTCTTTAACTGCTGTGGTTCTCAGCGTCCCATTCTATACTGGGTGTGAAAGATCACTTAATTTTGTCCAGAGGCCTCTCTATCAGACTTGAGGTTCTTTAACTGCTGTGGTTCTCAGTGTCCCATTCTATACTGGGCGTGAAAGATCACTTAATTTTGCTCAGAGGCCTCTCTATCAGACTTGAGGTTCTCTAACTGCTGTGGTTCTCAGTGCCCCATTCTATACTGGGCGTGAAAGACAGCTTAATTTTACTCAGAGGCCTCTTTATCAGACTTGAGGTTCTTTAACTGCTGTGGTTCTCAGCGTCCCATTCTATACTGGGCGTGAAAGACCACTTAATTTTACTCAGAGGCCTCTTTATCAGACTTGAGGTTGTTTAACGTGCCGTAAATATACGACACGGAACCATCGGCTTTACTTCCCCTCCGAAGGAAGCAATGCTAAGGATTTTTACGCCGGGTTTGAACCAGCGACCTGAGGTATAACCATTACTCCACGGAGGGCAACTTTAACGTGATTAAAGGATGTTCCCAATAGTGAAATTCTCTTTGTACACATCACCTGTGGCTGGTTATCCATTTCTTTTGCTCTTTTTACTTTCTTTGTGTATAGAGTGTATTGTAATGCACCCAAAAATTCAATACCGAGATTTCACCGGAAATACATGTTTTGGGTCCCCCGTGTGTGTGTCTGTGGACAGTATAGCTCAAACACGAAATGACCGTTAAATACCAAGTTTGGTATCTTCCAAGGATGCGGCACGAAGATTTTCAAGAAAATCCCCCCACCACAAACTACCCTTTACATAGAACTTATGAAGCTTATGTTTCTATTTACTTCATGCTAATCGAGAAAAAATGAGCAGAAATAGTTTTATTACTTGCTTCCTTGTAAGGAGAAGCGAAATAATGGGGTACCATAGGTTAAAGTGACAGTCAAAAGCTGGTTGCTATGTCACTGAAGTTCCTTTGTTTGTATGGACAGCAGTTGACAAATTCTGTATGAGAAAAGCTTAAGTTTTTCAAAGCTATAACCAATAACAGAATATGTCAAAAACGAATAACTCCACGAAAAAAGATGTATGTAACATAAATTGTGTGTTTTAACGTGCTTTACATTTTCTGTGTGGTAAGTTCTAATCCAGCTCTAAGGGCTTAGCAGTTATGCAAAATTGAATAAAAATCGTCCAAAATAAAGAAGTCTTTAGAGGCTACTCCCCAAAAAAAGTGAACATATACATTCTATTTTAAATGTAAATATCTTAAATATAAGAGATTATAGTCAAAATCGTTAGTCATTTTTGAGAAAATTAAATGTTTCGATAAAAGTCCCATGTAAAGGGTAGTTTAGGGTTGGGGGATTTTCTTGAAAATGTTCGAGTCGCATCCTTGGAAGATACCAAACTTAAATACCAAGGTTGGCACTCGGCGGTCTTTACGTTTTTGAGCTATGCTGCCCACAGACACACACGGACATTTTTCTAAAATTGCTTTTTATTCAGGGGGTCTCAAAACATGAATCTCCGGTGAAATCTCGGTACTGAATTTTTTGGTGCATTACAATACCTTCTTTATACACTATGTACATAGAGATACGTGTAGAGAAAGTAAAAATGTATTTGATCGTAAAGGGGTAATATATAATTAGATTGTTCACTGTCTATAAATGTAAACATGGTGCAGGGTGTCATTTTTGTTGATTCGACACGATATTTACTGTGGTGCTGCAGACAGCGGACCTTGGTTCAATGACCGAAAACTGAAGCACCGCCAGGTATATCTGATACACGTGGCTTCACAACACCACAGCTCCCTGCAAATTCAACTTCTTAAGGGGACATGAAAGTGCTTTTCAGCGATGTTTGTTTTTTACTTTCTCTACACGTATTGTGTACATAGTGTATAGAGAAGGTATTGTATTGCACCCAAAAATTCCATACCGAGATTTCACAGGAAATTTATGTTATAGGGTCACCTGTATAAAAAAAAAACATTTTCAGAAAAAGGTCCGTGTGTCTGTGAACACGATAACTCAAAAATGAAAATTTGATTAAATGACAAACTTGGTATATAAGGAGGCGACACGAAGATTTTGAGAAAAATCCCTCCACCCAAAACTACCCTTTACATGGAACATTTCCCGAATTCCGATTTTCACAAAAATGGCTCTTAACGATTTTGATTTAAACATCGTATGAAAGTATTTATACGGCAAATAAAATCTGTATCTTGAATTTTCTGGGAATAGCCTCTGAAGAGTACTTTATTCTGGCGATTTTTATTCAATTTTGCATAACTGCTAAACCATTAGAACACGTTAAAACACACCATTTATGTTGTATACATTTTTTTTTTGTGGAGTTAATCTTTTTTTTTAGATACTGCTTGTTATTGATTTCAGCTTTAAGAAACGTATACTTTTCTCATGTAGGAATTTGTCAACTCGTGTCCATACAAACAAAGGAACTTCAGTCACATAGCAACCAGCTTTTGACTGTCACTTTAACCTATGGTACTCCCTTATTTCACTTCTACTTACAAGGAAGCAAGTAATAAGACTATTTCTGCTAATTTTTATGTCAATTAGCATGAAGTAAACAGAAGCATAAGTCTTTTAACAATAATTTGTTGCTGGGATGTAGAGAAAGTCATGTGAATGGAAGACATCAGGTTTTTGTTTACTGCTCGGCAAGTCTTTAAGAATAAAGACAATTTTGCTCTTACACTAATCATCACAAGTTGGAAAATATATGTTACTTTCCGGTAGAAGTTCATCCTTTTCAAAGCGTAGCAATTGAACAAGTTTGGCTTAATAGTACCTGCTGAGCTGCATTTTAAGAAACTATTGTAATTTTTACTTTTTCTAGCCCCGCATGTACAATGTACATAGGGATAGAGAAATATCGTATTCCATCCAAAAATTACATGTCGAGATTTCACCGGAAATACATGTTTTAGGACCCCCTGAGTCCAAAAAAAAAAAAAAAGCATTTTCAGAAACAGGTCCGTGTATGTATGTCTGTGGACAGCAAAGCTCAAAAACGAAAAGACGGTTAGTTGCCAAACTTGGTATTTAAGTTTGGTATCCTCCAAGGATAAGACACGAAGATTTTCTCCTAACTACCCTTTATTTGGAAAAAAACTTTAAAAATTTGGTTTTGTTAAAAATGGCTCTAACGTTCTTGATTAAAATACCACATATTAACGCCATTTCTGTCACAAATAAAATGTATATTTTGAATTTTCTGGGAATAGCTTCTAAAGACCTGTTTATTCTGGATGAATTTTGCTTAATTTGGCATAACTAATAAAGGGTAAGATATACACAAAAACTTACTGTACAAAAAATGTAGATCTTGTTAAAATACAAAGTTATGTCATATACATTTTTTTTTCGTGGAGCTTACCGTTTTCGAGGTATTCCTTGTTATTAGTTTCAGTTGTGAAGTACTTATACTTTTCTCAGACAGGTAGAGTCCGTTTTTCTTTTGTTCTACTCCTGGCCAAGCAAAGAAGCGATTTGCAATGACAATTGCATAACGACAGCTTTTAAAACATTTGACAATCACTTTAACATAGCACATTCCTTTAGTTGCCTTCTACTTATAAGGAACTAAAATTCTGCTAATGTTTATCTCGATTAGCGTGGTGTTATCTTTTGCAAGAGTAGCTAGAGAAAGTCATGTGAGTGTAACACATCAGATGGCACCACCTGAGTTTGGAGATGCATTTCAAGGTTTTTATAACCCTCAAGGGGCAATAATTATCAAAGAAATAGCCGTAGCGGGCGAACCCGGTGTTTCCCGCAACGTTTGGCAAACAAATAGCTCCATGGAGTGCCAAGGTGTTGGGGCTCTCAGCCAAACACCTGGCAACAATGCTGATTATTCGTTTGGAATATTGAAAACCTAGGTTGGAATACGATTATTGAACAAGACAATTGCATCTGCAAGCAAGGCCATGGCGTCAGTTTTCTGGGATGCACGCGGGATAATTTTCATTGATTATCTCAAAAAAGGAAACGTTATCAATGGTGAATATTATGCGAACTTGATACAGCGTTTGAGTGATGAAATAGAGCAAAAAACGGCCGCATTTAGCGAAAAAGAAAGTTTTGTCTCATGAAGACAATGCACCAGTTGACACATCCATTATCGTCATGACCAAAATCAATGAGTTAAAGTTCGAATTGCTTCCTCATGCACCCTCTTCGCCAGATTTAGCCCCCTCTAATTATTTTCTGGTTGCAAACTTGAAGAAATGGCTTGGTGGTGGAAGATTTGCCAACAATGAAGAGATGGAGTCTGCAGTTCTCACTATAAACAGGGTATTGAACATCGCTGGGAAAAGTGTATGGAGCTGAAAAGAGACTATGTAGAGAAATAAAGATGTTTGTGCTTTCTTTGTTAGGTCGGGTACTTCTGGGACACAACAGATTTTTCAGTTTCTGTCCATCTTGTAACTGCACATTTTGCTGCAACTCATCTTCAATTAGATACATGGTGGAAACACTGAAGCGTTATAATGAACTCTAAAACAACTAGCATCGCAGTTCACTCATAAATACAATATTTAGCATCGGGCTACTTTACTCAGAGGTGAGCCGATTCCAGAATCAGCAAGATACCTTGGCCTCTAATTGGATTAACGTTTGACATAGAAATGTCACCTGTCTCTTCAGCACAAAAGGCTAATTAATATACTCTTCACTGATCAGACCTATATGGTTGCCCAATCTGGTGTTCAGCTTCACCTTCCCAAATACGAAGAGTACAAACTATTCAGAACAGATGTCCCCGTGTAATCATCATGTTCCATGGTATAGAAACTGCACTAGTCACTCAGATCTCTAAGTTTCAGAAATTACAGCAGACTCCATAATCCGTTCAACCATCGCAGCAACCCAATAGTTCAACAAACTCCTGTAAACTACCCACCAGATCCACAAAAAGAAGATAAGACACTTTTGATTTAAGGCTAAACACGTCTGATTGTGTAATCCGGACTGCCGCTAGGCAGAACCCCTGACACATGTTTCACGGTGTTTCTTTATTTCTAGTTGTTCACAACTGTCTTGTGCTACATAGGTTTCGTTTCGTACTCGGCTACTCTACCCTGACACCCCGCTAGGACTTACATGCGGCTGTCTAGGGCTCAGAAGCCTGTCGGGGAGCCAACGACTCGAAACAACAGAATGGAGAACTCGGCTCGTAGCCAGGCATGAACGTGAGGAAGTGGATATCGTGTATGTAAAATGTAAGAGAAAGGATGATAGGAAAGGTGATGATGGATCAATTGGTAGAATGAGTGTAGGGGGACGACCCGGAGAAAACCCGCCCAAGCGCCACTTCGTCCACAGCAAATCCACATGGGATCGAAACCGGGCACCTAGTTGGGAGGCGACAGGTCTGACCACTCAGCCACGGCGCCGCCTTATAATGAAGTTAATATTAGAAAAAAATATAGATGCAATCTTAGACCTAAGGTTTTGATAATATTAACGTTGAGTATTTCTATACAAAAGTTATTGATGGAAATATGAAGGAAAACTACTGTTTTAAACCGTGAATTGATTTTCTATTGTAACTAGAGGTTATATCTTAAGCGACCAATAAGAGAAAACAAAATAAATTGATGTTGTTACCTTTTACAGACTGTGGTGTTTGCTGGTGGCCTGTTACGGCTCGGTGTTACTCCTGGGGACAGAATGGCAATCTGGGGACACAACTGTAGTCAGTGGTACATCGCCTACCTGGCGGCTGCGAGCATTGGAGTCATAACTGTGAGTAACATGTCCCAATCTTACAATACAGTATGGTGTTAAATCGGATATCTCCGTTTCTATCTAACGCACACATGTTGCGTCCTTTTCTACTCTCGCGCTGTCAACAAGCTGCTAAATAATATTGTATAGATATTCACTTTTTATAATTCTCAGCTTTGAACATACCCCATGCAGATGCATATCCGCTGTGCAGATGCTTCTAGTCAGCAAGTAATGGTGGAAACTTGAAATACCAGTTTAGTGAAACATAAGCAAGGGAAGAAGTATTCTTATTGAATATGCTCGTACACTATTGTCTGTGAAAATTGCAACAACGAGAAGAAAACTCATGAATGCAATACCACAGAATAGGTACATGACAAGTAACAAATGACAAGCTTTTCAAATGTGTATATGACCTTTGAGCCTTCATACTCAGTGGTTGGTGTGGCCTCCATGTGCCGCAATTAGAGCTGCTATACGTTGTGACATTGAATCAAAGTTCCGGAGGGATTTCCCTACACGCAGTTTGTGTTCAAGCCCACAAATCCGTGACACTGGTTGCTGGAGGACCGTACCGACCAGCCGTATCCCAGACATGTCAGGCGAACGTGCAGGCCAGGGAAGCAATGATACCCGTCGCTCTTCCAAGAAGGTTTGTACATTCCTCATGTGGCCGGACATTGTACTGCTGATATGAGACCTGTGGAGATGCCTGAAGCAGGGGGAGTACCTCGGGCTCTACAGCCACCGTTAGGTACAGGTTGCTGTTCAATACGTACGAGGCCAGTTCGGTTATTGTAACCGTTGCATCCGAAACCTCCGCTATGTCCGCTCAACAATGCAGCCCTCCAGGCTGCACTCACTAGGGTACCGCCGGACACGTATGTGGGACTTGTTGAAGTGGGACTCGTCCGACGGTGTTCACGTGCCCACTGCATCGCAGGAGCTTGTGGTTTCTGAACAATGGAAGTCGGCGTAATCACATGTGTGGAACCAGTTCAACCTGCAGCAGACGGCGACAAACCATTGATGCAGACAAGTTTGTAGCTGTTGCAGTGCTCCAGCGTCGAGCCAACACTGCGGTCATCTTCTGTGGTCTAGTACCTGCTCTTCGCTGCGTACGACCTTCATCTATCCACTGCTTCCACACATGCATCACTGTCGTGGCAGCATGCCCAGTACGAGACGAAATGTCACGGTGTGGCAAACCCGCTTCCCGGAGACCGATCATTCTGCCCCGGTTGAACTCACATGCCGATATGGCTGCCTTTGATTTTTTTTTAATTTTTTTTTTTACCGTGGAGGGGAAAAATGCATTACGCATTCAACCCCCAGCCGAAGTGCAATGGCTGGGAGGATATGTGAGACTCTCCGCTTCCTCATGCGGCATACCCACTAAAAAACCCCTCCACGTTATAACAGTAGTTTGTTGAGAATCTCGTGGCTTTGCGCGGTCCCGCTGACGCACCCGCGTTAGTAGGCGAAAGGTAGGAAGCTGCCGCACGTTGTGCGGGAGCGGGTGAAAGGTTGTTTCTAGGCTAACAGCCATGGAACCTGACTGCAGCCTAGGGAGTAGAGGTGATATTGGTAAGGAAATAAAAGGTGGAAATAGAGGAGAGAATAGGACGTAGACGTTATGGATTATACCTGCTTCGGAATTGCTCCACGAAGCTCCCAGTAGTCTTCCACTCCGTCAGTGGTCGGGCTTTCCCGAGCCGTGCGTGCCCCTCAGCCTGTACAGGAGGAGGAGCAGTGTTGGGTTGCTGACGTTTTGATTGAAACAGCTCAGCAGAGTATGCAGCTTGCTGCAGGAGAACCTGCCTCAGAGGCTGCATGAGGGCGTCGATCCTGGTGGACAGGTCGGCGGCTGAAGTCTGCTGGCTGGTGGCTGCGGCGGCGTTAGAAGCTTGCAGTTCCTGCAGCTTCTGTGTGAGGAGGCTGCATGTCTCTTCCAGAGCAGCTATTCGAGCGCCGACGTTCAGGATCTCCGCGTGGAGGTCCTGAATGGCTTCTCGCGTCGCTGCGTCTGTTGAGAGTGCAGGTGGTGAGGCCTCGGTGGTTGATGTCTGCGGTGGAGTGCTACGGCGCGCAGGAGGTGGTGAGGAAGTGCTGCTCCTTGGGTAGAGAGGGCACTGCGCTTGCCCTGTGAAATGTCCTGTGCCACGGCAGGTGGCACAGAACCGGCGGCGACGGCGTAGATTGTGCTCAGTGCACTCAGCGGTGGTGTTGGCGGAGCCACAATAGTGGCACCGCGGCGTCGCGGAGCAGGAGTCAGCATTATGCCCGAAGGCACAACAGCGACGGCAGGGCCGGTTACGTTCCATCTTGCTAGCCTCGACGACCAGGAGTTGCCCTAACAAGGGCAACCCTGATGCCAAGGCAGCGTCGAGGTCCGAACGATCCTGAAGCTCCAGCCTCACAAGTGGTGTAGGTCCCCGGTTGCAAATTATCCTTGTGGCCCTCAAACAAGAAGGCCACTTGGATTTCGCTCCGGCGAGAAGGTGCCGGGTGGAAAGGTCCCTAGGGACCCCCCGTACCACGGCACTGAACCGGGGCGGCGGCGGCGACGTGGAGCTGGGCGGCGGCGGTGTAGGAGATGACGGCAACTGCGGCAGCAGTTGCGGCGAGGGTGTGGTGGCGGCCGGCGGCGAAGCAGGGCTTGCCGGGACTGGTAGAAACGGAGGTGCTGCCTCCTCGGCGGCTGCCGAGGAAGAGGTGTCGGGTGCTGCCTTAGCAGCGGCGAGTCTGCGCTGTCTCTTCTTGGCCATCTTAGCGAGTCGAAGAAGTCGATGTGACTGCACTGACTACACTTGGTGCAACACTGATCTTGTCGGACCGACAAGACAGGGCTCCGCGTGTACTCCATCTCTCTGTAAACCTAATCACTTATTGCTTGCATACTCTGCTACACCTCCACCAAGTTTGGAGATATCCGGGTAATTCTATCTTGGTGTTGCAATGTTCACAAACGGCAATGTGTGTGAGTAAAGTTTTGTGAGAAGTATCTTACTTTCTCGTTAAACAATATTCTTGGCTTAACGGTAGAGTTTTCTGGTGTTTCCGAAGTCAGCATAAAGCGTTGTAAATTAGTCGAGGTGCGACATCTTGTGTAAGAAGCTTTCCAAGAAGTGACAACCGAAAATGCAGTGAATATATGTCACACATTCTTTGGGAAGAGTAAACAAAGTGAGCTTTTGAGAGAATGATGGACATTGTCATTAGCCCACTAATTATGAATCTCTGTGAATACTCACAATTGGGTTACAACTACAACAAATGACTCGTATCTTGAAGGAGTGGAACCAATTCCATCTTCAGATAAGCTCTTCTGGTAAGTCACTGTATTATATTTAAAAAATGTGTAGTGTGTGGGTGTGCATTTGTGAATGCTAAAAATATATGTGCATTTTATAATTTTACGGAGGAGTTTTATATTTTGTGCTGATTATATAACGACTCGCCTACCTATTTTATTTTTTGTATATATTATACATTCCATAGAGTTAATCATGATCTGTGAACAATGAAAGAAGGTAGGTATTTCTTTTCCTGCCTAACGCAGGTACGCGGTTTTACAATTGTACAGCAGAGGAATCGGCTTAGCACCACGTGGTGTGTGCACGTGCGTTCGTGGAAGAATACATTCTGATTTGTTTACATCGCCGTAAGGATGGACAGATAATACCTCCATGTTTTTTTGTTTTTTTCCTTCAGAAATGATGTCATGGTGACAAACGAAGCTACCAAGAATTATTTATTGTATAACAGGTTTTTAATTCCTAGAAATTTGTTGTCTCTACATATTCACGTCATGTATATGCAAAACGACATTGAGCTAAATCCGCATACTGTACATCTGGTGGGTTTATAAATACTTCAAATCATCCACTTTAAATAAACTTATCCTGTCATGTTCCAATGAAATATTTATGATTGCAGGTGAAGCTCAACCCAGCGCTGCAGGTTCCAGAAGTGATAGCCAGCCTGAGAAAAGCGAACACCCGAGTCATACTTTATGCTGAACGTTACTATGATATGGTGATACAAGTGAAGTCATCAGTTCCTGACCTCGCTATCATCAACATGGGCCAGGAACACCAAGTGTAAGTTATGATATGGTGATACAAGTGAAGTCATCAGTTCCTGACCTCGCTATCATCAACATGGGTCAGGAACACCAAGTGTAAGTTATGATATGGTGATACAAATGTTGAACTTAGATATCAAGTTTGGTATTTGAGAGACTTTTCCTTTTGACACACGGATACACACAGTGACCTTTTACAAAAAAAGGTTTTCTAATGTAGGGGTCCTAAAACGTGTATTTCCAGTGAAATCTCGGTATTGAATTTTTGGGTGGAATGTAGTACCTTTTCTACTTATGTACTAAGTAGATAACCTAACAAGAAATACGGGTATTTAAGCTATGGCAGAACTCCAACATTAAATAATAAACTTTGTGAAAGTGTACAATACTGCTATTCAACTGATTAAAAAAAAGCGGTTTAACTGGTGCATTAGCTGTTACATCTGGAATAGAGTAATTGACCTGGTCCTTTGTGTCCGCAGACATTGTCATGTGTTCACTGAGGTCATGTCAGACCTTGCTCCGGCCTTGATTGCCGAGGTTGAAACAAAGAAGGCGCTGGTACAGCCAGACGATGTGTGTGACATCATCTTCAGCTCAGTAAGTTCTTGATCTAAACAATGGAGTTTTTTTCTTCAAAGTGATATTAGCCTAACTTGTTATACTGACCGCAGGGCTCGACAGGGACTCCTAAAGCGGCGCTCCTGAGTCATCACGCTATGGTCAACAACACCCTCATCACTGGCAGACGGATGGGAATGCACTTGGAGGTATGTTTCCTCAACATGAAGTCGCCACGACTTGTGGAATTCGTTTTAACACATTTAAAATATGTTATTGTTTTTCAAACTATCCCCCTTTAACATGAATACATTTTCGCATTCGATGAAGCCAGCCCTTAAAGCAATGCAGCCACTGCTCCTGAGGCACTTCAGAAACCAGTTCTTTTTTATAATGTTCTACTGCTTCATCTGATGATGAAAATGCTACAGGCATTTTATCTTGTAGTTTTGACAAAAAAAAATCTGATGTGTTCCATTCACATGACTTTCTCTACATCTCTGCGACCAATTATTGTTAAAAAGCTTATGCTTCTATTTACTTCATACTAGTCGAGAAAACATTATCAGAAATAGTCTTATTATTTGCTTCCTTGCAAGCGAAATAAGGGAGTACCATAGGTTAAAGTGAGAGTCGAAAGCTGGTTGCTATGTGACTGAAGTTCCTTTGTTTATATGGATAGGAGTTGACAAATTCCTGTATGAGAAAAGTATAAATTCTTTAAAGCTGGAACCAAAACAAGCAATATTTATAAAAAAAACTCTACATATAAATAAATTGTGTTTTAACGAGCTCTACATTTTCTATTCAGTACGTTTTTGTCTATCTCTTACGGTTTGTCAATTATCAAAATTGCATAAAATTCATCCAGAATAAAATTTATTTCAGAGGCTCTTCCCAGAAAATTCAATATGTACATTTTATTTGTCAGGTAAATATCTTTAATATACATTTTAATCAAAAACCATTAGAGACATTTTTGAGAAAATCAAAATTTTCGAAACTTTTTCCATGGAAAGGATAGTTAGGGGTGGGGGAATTTTCTTGGAAATTTTCGTTTGGTATTTAATGGACTTTTCGCTTTTGAGCTATGCTTCCACAGACACACACACCGCACACACGGACCTTTTTCCAAAACAAGTATTTCCGGTGAAAACTCGGTATGTAATTTTTGGGTGGAATACAATATCTTCTCTATACACTATGTACATAGTACGTGTAGAGAAAATAAAAATAAATGATGGGGTGTTAGGCCAGGGCTATATGGTGCTCACCTTTAGGGTACGCAGATATTCAGCTGTTGCGACGATGTGTTGTCATGATGATATTTCTTTTTCAAAAAGACATTTCTGTATTGCTATTAGCCATATGGACCGTTAAATAAACAAAGCAGTAGTTATCTTCTTACAGAACTGCTGAAGCTCTGTCCCAAAGTCCCATTCGCTTTTCTTTTCAGGGTCAAGACAATAAATCCAAGTTTGAGGTGCCACCTTCCAGCAGCAAACAATGTGTTGTTTTTGATCGGCAGTCCGTTTATGTGCAATCCATTGACAACGATCACGTCTAACAGTTAATGTAAAATGTCGCCTGAATAAATTCACAATCTGTCTGTCGATATTCTGCAAGTATTGCTTGAACAGCGGCAATATTTTCATCAGTAGCATTGCTTCATGAAATTCACCAATAGAGAAAAATCTGATCTGCTTTGTATTGTTTATAAACTATAGGACTTCTTCACCAAAAGTATTTCCAAGCCGATTTTGACATTGCTTAGGATTTAATGATAAAATTTGCACAGGCATGTCCTCTACTCAAACTCATTGTAGGCAGAACATAAACTATTAGTACAAATGGAAATAAACAACTCAGCTCTGTGAGGTAAAGAAAAGACAACTTTTCAGTATGTTCTCATAAGCAACAAAACTCTAACTTGAGGATATCTGTGCTGCAGGTACACCGATGGTGCGTCACTACACAGTTCTGTCATGCCACTGCCAGTGTGACCGGAGTCCTGAGTTGTCTACACTATGGTGCTACATTCATCATTCCCAGTGAGCAATACAGTGGCAAGGAAACTGTCAACAGCCTGCAACAAGAGAGGTACGTTCTCCTTGAGGTGCATTCTTTCACGATCTTATTGCACGAAGTATCGCTCTGCAAAGAATGTTCAGAAATTATGTTTTATTAGTAACCTGACGGGGTTCTTCTATTAATCTAATTAAAGTCAGGCTAACTCCTTCCATTAGCAATGAAGAGATGCGCTGTTGAAGATACAACCGGTGGAAATCCAATGCACCGGGAACAGAAGCAAGGTATGACAGCACGTTTGCTGTCCTATATGCTGCACCTCCGTGATATACGAGGGCGGTTTTTTTTTTCCCAGCCTCCTAAAGGCTATAAATAAACGACAAGTTCATAGAAAACAACTATTTTATTACTAAAGGTTTTGTTCACTTATGGTTACTTTTCAACATAATCACCGAAAAGATTGAGACATTTGTCGTACCTGCACAAGCTTTGCAATACCCACTTCCAAAAACGTTGTTGCCACCAATGATTTCAAATGAGCATTGACGTTGTTTTAGAGATCGTTTGCGGAGAGCTATTCAAAACAAACGAAGAGGAATTGTGTTGATCCATGACAACGCTCGTCCACACAACCCATCGGCTCCTTGAACAATTCCAATGGGACATTTTCCATCATCCGCCGTACAGTCCTGACCTGGCACCCAGCGACTTTCACCTTTTCCCTGAACTGAAGACGTGGCTAGGAGGGCAGCACTTTCAAACCAACCGATATCTTCAAAACAACGTCAATACTCACTTGAACTCATTGGCGGCGGCAACATTTTTTGAAGCGGGTATTGCTAAGCTTGTGCACAGGTACGATAAATGTCTCAATCTTTTCGGTGATTACGTTGAAAAGTAACCATAAGTGAACAAAACCTTTAGTAATAAAATAGTTGTTTTCTATGAACTTGTCTTTTATTGTCAGCCTATCGGAGGTAGAAAAAAAACGGCTCTCGCAAATGCCTTAGATAAAACTATATGTATACATTGAAATTGTACCAGGAACTTTATACATTACTGAATATGTGCAGGTGCACCGTCATGCTGGGAATACCGTCACAACTGGTAGACATCGTGGACATCGCCAGCACTAGCAGAATCACATTTCCTCATATGAAGCTTATCGCCCTGGGTGGTGCGCCGATCTCTTCGGCGTTGGTGTATGCAGTGCAGCGAATAATACCTTCCGCCAAAGTATTGGTAAGTGTTATAACGTTTTATGTAGCTGGGTGCATTAGAGTAAAATCAGACAAAACACACGCGCTTGTTGTTGCAGGGCATGCTGGGAATGACTGAAACGACATGCGTTACCTTCATGTCCATGCTCGATGACTCCGTCGAGAAGGTTGCCTCCACTACTGGATATGTCACAGACCACATAGAGGTAAGCTGCAACGTAGTTACCCACGAGGGCGGTTCAGTAAGTCCCGTGTTTTAAAATAGATGGCGTTGTTAAGACTTTCGTACACGTCACCAAAACAAGTTTGGTATTCATTCGTAAGTTAGTTTGGATTTGGTAGGTGCATCAGTTAGTTCTTCAACCTGCTTTCGCTAAAATGGAAGAAAGTATAGTATCGTACAGTAATTTGTTATTACTTTCTGTACATGTTGCATATTATTGTGTTGCACTCCAAAATTCGATACCGAGATTTTACAGGAAATATATATTTTGGGACCCCCTAAAAAGAAAGAAAGAAAAAAAAAGAACATTTCTTACTTTCTCTGGCCGCATATGTACAATGTACATGGTGTATAGAGCAGATTTTGTATTGCACCCAAAAATTCAATACCGAGATTTCACCGGAAATATATGTTTTAGGTCCACCCGAATCCAAAAAAGGCATTTTTATAAAACTGTCAGTGTGAGTATGCGTGTGTCTGGGCAGCATAGCTCAAAAACAAAAAGTCCGCTAAATACCAAACTTGGTATTTAAGTTCTGTGTCGTCCAATGATTTTAAGAAAATTCCCCCGCCTCTCAACTACCCTTTACATGGAAAAAGTTCCGAAAATTTTGATTTTCTCAAAAATGGCTCTAACGATTTTGATTAAAATATCGCATATTAAACATATTTACCTGGAAAATAAAATGTGTATCTTGAATTTTTTGAGAATAGCCTCTGAAGACTTCCTTATTCTGCAAGAATTTTACGGAATCTTGTATAACTGGCAAACCGTAACAAATAAAGATAATGTTACTTAACAGAAAATGTAGAGCTCGTCAAAACACACAATTTATGTTAAATGCATTTTTTTTCGTGAGTGGACGGTTTTGAGATATTCCTTGTTATTGGTTTCAGCTTTAGAGTACTTAACTTTTCTCATACGAAAAGTTGACAACTCCTGTCCATTACAAACAAAGGAACATAGCAACTAGCTTTTGACGAATACTATGCTACTCCCTTATTTCCCTTCTACTTGCATTGAAGCAAGTAATAAGACTATTTCTGCTAATTGTTTCTCGATTAGCATGAAGTAAACAGAAGCATAAGCTTTTTAACAATAATTGTTGCAGCAATGTGGAGAAAGGCATGAATGGAACAAATAAGAATATATAACTCCCATCGCTGTTGCATTCCTGAAAAGAGAACTTTTTGTGTGGGTAACATGTTTTGAAATCCCGTTCTCTGAGAAAGTAGATTGACCTGGCTACAACTTACCTCTGTACCATAAAGCCGTCCTCAATGGACCATATACTCGTATAAGATCACGACTGGATGTTGAAGGCTTTATGCCATGTTTCCTGTTTATGTGTCCGGCAGACACATACTGCACGTCACTCCGAAAGCACTAAATGCAATGCAGTAGTTCTATTAAATAATACAGTTCGCCCTGTCTAGTGACACTTTTCATTGGACCAGTTTGTGTTCATATGCACTCAGTTTTCGGAAATGAAACAGGAAAGATTGAAAACTTGGTAATTGTGGATGTAGCCATCATTGATGTTGTAGGTGAAGCTGGTGGATTCCGAGGGACGTATGGTGCCCATGGGAACACCTGGAGAACTATGGGTTCGAGGTTTCACTCTGATGCTGGGCTATTGGGGAAACGAAGGCAAACCCAAGGAAGTGGTACGAAGGGACGGCTGGTTCCCAACAGGGTAAGTTCATTATTTGCAACATCCACACTTCACTCGCGTCCAGTAGTCACGTGAGATTGGGCGAAAACAATTTAAATGCATTCCTTGAAAAGTATATTGTACATTGTTTCAGAAATTAAGTAATATATTAATGAGTACAGTGATGGTATCTTCGTTAAGTTGCTATGAAAATATCTGCAATCAAGAAGAGAAATTAGCTGCTATACTATTTTCCTTGTTATGTCGCACCGAGTTCAAGAGAAGTGTTTGCACGTGGGGAAAATGTGATAAACGTTTAACAAGAGTTGCTTCCTGCTCTGCGATGGGTAACGGCTTCGACTCCCGAATGGGGATTGGAAATTTTCTCTAGCCGATATTAGTCCCTATCCGCCCCAAAGTCTGGAAATATTGATGAGAGAGTATGCAATCTAGTGCATAAAGTCCAAAGAGTAACGAAACCAACTATAGCACTACATGACGTAACAGCATTGGCAATAAATAGTTTGTTCCAAAGAGAAATCCTGCAGATATCACTTTGCAGCTGTGAACCTGAAATAAATGAATGACCTTAGTAGGTTTCTTGTGATACAACTTTTGTTTTTTTTATTGTAATGTTTGCAACTAAGAGTCCAATGGTCTGACCATAAGAAAAAAATCTGATGTGTTCCATTCACATGATTTTCTCTACATTTCTGCAAAACAATATTTTTAAAAAACTCATATTTCTATTTACTTCAGGCCAATCGAAAAAAACAAAACAAAAAAAAAAACTAGCAGAAGTAGTCTCATTACTTGCTTCCTTGTAAGTAGAAGCGAAACAAGGGAGTAGCATAGGTTAAAGTGACAGTCAAAAGCTGGTTGCTATGTGACTGAAGTTCCTTTGTTTGTATGGACAGCAGTTGACAAATTCCTGTATGAGAAAAGTATATGTTTTTCAAAGCTGAAATAAATAACAAGGAATATCTCAAAAACCATCAACTCCACGAAACAAATGTATATAACATAAATTGTGTGTTTTAACGTGCTCTACATTTTTATGTAGTAAGTTTCTGTCTATCTCTTACGATTTAGCAGTTATGCAAAATTCCGTAAAGTTCATCCAGAATAAAGTAGTCTTCAGAGGCTATTCCCAGAAAATTCAAGAGATACATTTTGTTTGTGAGGTAAATATCTTTAATATATGCTATTTTAATCAATATCGTTAGAGCCATTTTAGAGAAAATCAAAATTTTCGAAAAAAGTTCCATGTAAAGGGTAGTTTGGGTTGGGGGATTTTCTTGAAAATCTTCGTGTCGCATCCTTGGAAGATATTAAACCTAAATACCAAGTTTGGTTTTTAAAGGACTTTTTGTTTTTGAGCTATGCTACCCTCAGACACACACACCGACAGAGAGACACACGGAAATTTCGGTATGGAATTTTTGGGTGCATTACAATGCCTTCTCTATAAACCATGTACGCATCAGTGTCATCGCCTGCGGTGCCAGAGCAGTAAAAGTGGGCGTTAAACACTACAAAAAACAAAGCTATATACATAGTACGTGTAGAGAAAGTAATACAGTAACAAACCCAAACAAAATTCTAAACCAAATCTTAGAGATTTGTTCAACCCTCTTGAAATTGAGCGATTTCAATATAAATTTTGGTATTTTTAAAATAAATCTGGCGTTATTTTGTGAAATGAATCGAGATAAGCACATGGGTCTGTGCTAACAATTCAGATCATTCAAATCAACTCTGAAATGATCATCTTCAGGTGAATACACAAACTAAGAAAATGCTTCTGTTTCTTTGCAATTGACTCGTTAGAGTGTAACTATCGCCTACCATTGTCAGGAGTTTCAATCTAGTAATTCAAATGCAATCTGCTATAAAATCCGTACATTTGTTCTTGGTAAGTAGAATAAGAATTGCTTTCCCTAAAAACGTACGAATACACTTTTCTCTACAAATACACGTTTTAACGTCCCTGCAATACAAAACTGATGTTTTGCATTCACGTGACTTTTTCTACGTCTCTGTAAACAAATTATTGTTAAAAAGCGTACTCTTCTATTTGCTTTATGCTAATTGAGATAAACATTAGCAGCAACTTAGTCCCTTGTATGTAGTAGAATGGAAAATATCTAATGTTTTGCATTCACATGCTGTCCTCTAGCTGTTCGGTAAACAGACATTTTATTGAAAACATTAATCTCTTATCTACATCAAGATAAACATAAGCAGAATTAGCACCCCTAACGACACTTTATATGGAAACATTTTGAAATTTTTTATTTTCTCAAAAATGGCTCTGAAGATATCTTTATTTGGATGAATTTTGCATAACTGGTAAACCTAAATAGACAAAAACACCTAATAGAAAATGTAGATTTCATTAAAACACACAGTTTATGTTATATACTTTTTTTCGTGGAGTTGATCATTAAGATATTCCTTCTTATTGGTTTCAGCGATAAAATATTTATACTTCTCATACAGGAATTTGTCAACTGCTGTCCATACAAACAAAGGAACGTCAGTCACATAGCAACCAGCTTTTGACTACCACTTTAACCTATGGTACTACTTTATTTCACTTCTACTTACAAGGAAGCAAGTAATAAGACTATTTCTCGATTGGCATAAGGTAAATAGCAGAGTAATTTGTTGCAGAGATGCAGAGAAAATGATATGAATGGATGACATCAGATTGTTTGCCTGTCACAGTGACCAGATGGTGCTGACAGATGACGGCTATGGTCGTGTGGTGGGACGTCTCAAGGAAATGATCATCCGAGAGAACCAGAACATATTCCCTCTGGAGATAGAACAGTTCCTGCAAGGTCATCCCGACATTCTGGATGTACAGGTATTTAAACCTTTCCAAAGCTAGACATATATAGAACGTGAGGTATTAAATAAAAATGAAATGGCGTTTTATTTATGGATACTCTTTAACTCTGTGGCTCTCAGAGTCCCATTCTATACTGGGTGTGAAAGATCAATTAATTTTGTTCAGAGGCCTCTCTATCAGACTTGAGGTTCTTTAACTGCTGTGGTTCTCAGTGTCCCATTCTATACTGGGTGTGAAAGATCACTTAATTTTGTTCAGAGGCCTCTCTATCAGGCTTGAGGTTCTTTAACTGCTGTGGTTCTCAGTGTCCCATTCTATACTGGGTGTGAAAGATCACTTAATTTTGTTCAGAGGCCTCTCTATCAGGCTTGAGGTTCTTTAACTGCTGTGGTTCTCAGCGTCCCATTCTATACTGAGTGTGAAATACCACTTAATTTTGCTCAGAGGTCTCTTTATCAGGCTTGAGTTTCTTTAACTGCTGTGGTTCTCAGCGTCCCATTCTATACTGAGTGTGAAATACCACTTAATTTTGCTCAGAGGTCTCTTTATCAGGCTTGAGGTTCTTTAACTGCTGTGGTTCTCAGCGTCCCATTCTATACTGAGTGTGAAATACCATTTACTTTTGCTCAGAGGTCTCTTTATCAGGCTTGAGGTTCTTTAACTGCTGTGGTTCTCAGCGTCCCATTCTATACTGGGTGTGAAATACCACTTAATTTTGCTCAGAGGTCTCTTTATCAGGCTTGATGTTCTTTAACTGCTGTGGTTCTCAGTGTTCCATTCTATACTGAGTGTGAAAGATCACTTAATTTTGTTCAGAGACATCTATATCAGACTTTAGGTTCTTTAACTGCTGTGGTTCTCAGCGTCCCATTCTATACTGGGTGTAAAAGATCACTTAATTTTGTTCAGAGACCTCTCTATCAGACTTGAGGTTCTTTAACTGCTGAGGTTCTCAGCGTCCCATTCTATACTGGGTGTGAAAGATCACTTAATTTTGTTCAGAGGCCTCTCTATCAGACTTGAGGTTCTTTAACTGCTGAGCTTCTCAGTGTCCCATTCTATACTGGGTGTGAAAGATCACTTAATTTTGTTCAGAGACCTCTATATCAGACTTGAGGTTCTTTAACTGATGTGGTTCTCAGTGTGGCATTCTATACTGGGTGTGAAAGATCACTTAATTTTGCTCAGAGGCCTCTCTATCAGGCTTGAAGTTCTTTAACTGCTGTGGTTCTCAGTGTCCCATTCTATACTGGGTGTGAAAGATCATTTAATTTTGTTCAGAGACCTCTCTATCAGGCTTGAGGTTCTTTAACTGCTGTGGTTCTCAGTGTCCCATTCTATACTAGGTGTGAAAGATCACTTAATTTTGTTCAGAGGCCTCTCTATCAGACTTGAGGTTCTTTAACTGTTGTGGTTCTCAGTGTCCCATTCTATACTGGGTGTGGAAGATCATTTAATTTTGTTCAGAGACCTCTCTATCAGACTTGAGGTTCTTTAACTGCTGTGGTTCTCAGTGTCCCATTCTATACTGGGTGTGGAAGATCATTTAATTTTGTTCAGAGGCCTCTCTATCAGACTTGAGGTTCTTTAACTGTTGTGGTTCTCAGTGTCCCATTCTATACTAGGTGTGAAAGATCATTTAATTTTGTTCAGAGACCTCTCTATCAGACTTGAGGTTCTTTAACTGCTGTGGTTCTCAGTGTCCCATTCTATACTGGGTGTGGAAGATCACTTAATTTTGTTCAGAGGCCTCTCTATCAGACTTGAGGTTCTTTAACTGTTGTGGTTCTCAGTGTCCCATTCTATACTGGGCGTGAAAGATCACATAATTTTACTAATAGGCCTCTCTATCAGGCTTGAGGTTCTTTAACTGCTGTGGTTCTCAGTGTCCCATTCTATACTGGGTGTGAAAGACCACTTAATTTTGCTCAGAGGCCTCTCTATCAGGCTTGAGGTTCTTTAACTGCTGTGGTTCTCAGTATCCCATTCTATACTGGGTGTCAAAGATCACTTAATTTTGTTCAGAGGCCTCTCTATCAGACTTGAGGTTCTTTAACTGCTGTGGTTCTCAGCGTCCCATTCTATACTGGGTGTGAAAGACCACTTAATTTTGTTCAGAGACCTCTCTATCAGGCTTGAGGTTCTTTAACTGCTGTGGTTCTCAGTGTCCCATTCTATACTGGGTGTGAAAGATCACTTAATTTTGCTCAGAGACCCCTCTATCAGGCTTGAGGTTCTTTAACTGCTGTGGTTCTCAGTGTCCCATTCTATACTGGGTGTGAAAGATCACTTAATTTTGCTCAGAGACCCCTCTATCAGGCTTGAGGTTCTTTAACTGCTGTGGTTCTCAGCATCCCATTCTATACTGGGCGTGAAAGATCACTTAATTTTGTTCAGAGGCCTCTCTATGAGACTTGAGGTTCTTTAACTGCTGTGGTTCTTAGCGTCCCATTCTATACTGGCTGTGAAAGATCACATAATTTTGTTCAGAGACCTCTCTATCAGGCTTGAGGTTCTTTAACTGCTGTGGTTCTTAGCGTCCCATTCTATACTGGGCGTGAAAGATCACTTAATTTTGCTCAGAGGCCTCTCGATCAGGCTTGAGGTTCTTTAACTGCTGTGGTTCTTAGCGTCCCATTCTATACTGGGCGTGAAAGATCACTTAATTTTGTTCAGAGACCTCTCTATCAGGCTTGAGGTTCTTTAACTGCTGTGGTTCTTAGCGTCCCATTCTATACTGGGCGTGAAAGATCACTTAATTTTGCTCAGAGGCCTCTCTATCAGGCTTGAGGTTCTTTAACTGCTGTGTTCTCAGTGTCCCATTCTATACTGGGTGTGAAAGACCACTTAATTTTGCTCAGAGGCCTCTCTATCAGGCTTGAGGTTCTTTTATGTAAATCTACAACACGGGACCAACGGTTTTACTTCCCTTCCGAAGAAAGCCATGCTAAGGATTTTTACACCCGATAAAATCCATTGTCCTCCGCCGGGTTTGATCTCGTGACCTTGGGTGTATGAAGTCAGCATGGTAGCCATTACACCACGGAGGGTGACTTTGGGTATTGGTATGATAAATAAAACTGTATTTGGAAGTTTGTATGAACAGCGTGTGTTACCCACTTCATTCTCAATTGGAATCACATGTTTTTCAAAATGAAATTTCTTGTATCTCACAACTGCTTGCTAATGTCTTAGGATTTGAGTTTGTTAGAGTTACTCTAATATGCAGAGTCATCATTAATATTCTGTGTTCGCTCAAATAAATCAGTACATTTTCTTACTTCCCTTCTACTTACAAGGAAGCAAGTAGTAAGACAATTTCTGTTAATGCTTTTCTCGATTAGCATGAAGTAGATAAAAGCATAACCTTTTTTAACAATTATTTGTTACAGAGATGTAGAGAAAGTCATGTCAATGAAACACATCACACTTTTTTCAAGTAGTAACGCTATTCATATATTTCTCTCTCTCTGGTGGTCGCGCAAAGAGTATGGAATTACAAAGGCAATACATAACAACATGCTCCTATGTATGTTTGACAGGCTTTCGGTGTGCCGGACAAAAGAGTAGGTGAAGAAATGTGTGTCTACGTCAGAACAAAATGTGACGTCACTCTCACTCAACAGCATGTCAAGGACTACTGCAAAGGAAAGGTAAGTGAGGACTTAAAATAGAATTCTACTTTTACTTTCTCTAACAGATAGTAGGTAACAGAAGGTATTTTATTTCACCTAAAAATTCAATACTCAGATTCTATCGATAATACATGCTTTGAGACCCCCTCAATCCAAAAAGCAATTTTCGAAAAAGGTCCACACGCTTGTCTATATGTGTTATTTTTAAATGTTCCTTTATTGGCGTATCTTCCATTACAGATAAAGAAATGCTACAGGCTTGATTGAATGCAATGTTTAATTAGCAAAATTCCTGTAACTTAGTATTAAAATTTGTTGAAGTTTTAGACGTTTACAGTTTATATATCAAAGGGAAGACTACCGCAGAACCTGGGTAGGGCCGACAGATGTCTAGTAGCTCTTCAGGCTTGTGCCGGAGGACAATTAGGTGTCTCACAACCCCGCCAAGGCGTCCCATGTGTTTCCGGCCCTGCCATGTCGAGTCCAACCCAATCCTTTCAGTAGGGGCTCTGATATTCGCCTCCGACTACATCTAGTAACCTCTCGAGGTCTACATACCCGCACCGGAATAGCTAAAGCCCCCCCCCCCCCCATGGGAATTTTAATTCGTGTTGCTTGTGTTAAAAATTCTACTTTTAGTTGAGCTGTCTTAAAAAGTGTCGTCATGTTTCAGATCGCACAGTGGAAAATCCCACGGTACGTGCTGTTCACGGAGACGTTTCCACGATCAGCTGCTGCCAAGATCATCAAGAGAGACCTTCAACAGCTGGCGCTACAGACCCTGGGGCTCGACAATCTTCACAACATGCTATACAAGCCAGAGCTGCAAGCTCCTAGTGTGCAGTAGTCTGGACAATGCCATTCACAGCATCGATCATTACCTTATAAATAATTTGTATTACAATAAAAATAATATGATATATTACACTCACATGACTTTCTCTAGCTACTCTCAAACAAACTTCTTACAACAAATAATTCTTCTTTCTACACAATGCTAATCGAGATAAACATTAGCAGAATTAGCCGCTTTGTCCATCAGAAATCTCACATGGGATCGAACCCGGGCCGTCTAGGTGAGAGGCGCGTGGTCTAACTACTCGGCCACGGCGCGGCCTTATAAGTAGAACGGAACTAAGATAATGCACTAGGCTAAAGTGATAGTCAAATGTTTTAAAAACTGTCGTTATGCAATTGTCATTGCAAATTGCTTCTTTGCTTGATCAGGAATAGAACAAAAGAAAGAAAAAAAAAACGGACACTGCCTGTCTGAGAAAAGTGTAAGTACTACACAATTGAAACTAATAACAAGGAATACCTCGAAAATGGTAAGCTCCACGAAAAAAATGTATAAGACATAACTTGTGTCTTTTAACAAGATCTACAGTTTTTGTACGGTAAGTTTTTGTCTATCTCTTACGGTTTACTAGTTATACCAAATTAAGCAAAATTTATACAGGTCTTTAGAAGCAATTACCAGAAAATTCAAGATATACATTTTATTTGCGATAGAAATGGCTTTAATATGTGGTATTTTAATAAAAATCGTTAGAGCCTTTTTTAAGAAAAACAAAATTTTCGAAATTTTTTCCATGTAAAGGATAGTTAGGGGTGAGGGGATTTTCTTGAAAATCTTCGTGTCGCATCCTTGGAAGATACCAAACTTAAATACCAAGTTTGGTATTTAGCCGTCTTTTCGTTTTGGAGTTATGCTGTCCAGACACGCACATACGCGGACCTGTTTCTAAAAATTCTTTTTTTTTTTTTTTGGACTCAGGGGGTCCAAAGACATGTATTTCCGGTGAAATCTCGATATCGACTTTTTGGGTGGAATACAATAGTTCTGTATCCTTATGTACGGGGCTAGAGAAAGCGATAATAATTGGATATATATTGGTATGAATACGTATACTTAATTGCTAAGGGCACATAGCAATAGTCAGCGAGCTGAGGTGGTATTGCCTATCCCCCACAGAGTCTGCAAGCATGCAAATGAGAGTGAGCGTGAATGAGTTTAGCAATATAAAAATGATTAATCTAATATTGTAAACCTACAGTAGTAGCCCCCGACATCACCATTCAAGTTAAAACATAGCAACGGAGATCTACACCAAACAGTCTAGTCATGACGTTTTTGAACACTAAACAGAGGATTAATCAAAACAATAGTTTCCATGTAACTTTTAAAAGTGGTAAAGAGCTTTAACTGTCTGATAAGGTAACGGATTAAATATAACATATTTGAAGTTATTTTGTGTTTTAGCATATTTGTGTGTATGCATTTATTTTCAGTAATTGCGTGGCAGAGTTATATATACGAAAATCGTTTACAATAATAATCTAAGTTAATAAAAGTAAAACAAGCAACATGTTGTATATACATGTTTTAAAATACCTAACTACTTATTATTCAGTATAGCAATACTTGTGTCAATTACCAGCATGTTTATGAAGCCGCGAGCCGTGCGGGAGCGGGGAAAGCTATATCTAGCTACCCGGCGAGCTGCTATGCAGTAACCAATTGCCTAAGGTTCAATGTTGTAAGAGGACTTGTATTCTTTTCACCAAGTCTGAAATGTAAGGCAGAGCCTGAAGAAGTGTTATAGATAAACACTATTTATATCCACAAGCTGCATATTATAGTGCTGGTGTTTGCGTGTCAACGATAAAGAGAACTCATAAGGAGAAGGAACTAGTACATTGAGCACTTCTAGACCTGAACAAATCAATGACTTTAAAACTACCGTTATACGAAGAGTAATAGATTAACTCATTTTATATGTATTTATTTATGAAAAGTCTATGTCATAAAATGCATGTTTTGAGTAGTGAGTTTCTGTCTTTCTCTTACTTAAAAAAGTCTTAGAGGCTATTTCCAGAAAATACCTTAAACATATTGCATATTAATAAAAACCGTGATAGTTAATTTTGGTAAAATAAACCTTTTTGAAAAAGTCACAGTACAGGGTAATGGGGGGGGGATTTTACTGAAAATCTTTGTGGGATACCCTTGGTAGATTTTTAACTTAAATACCAAGTTTGGTATTTAACGAGCGTTTCGTTTTTGAGCTATGAAATGAAATGCAGTTTCATTTATGGACGCTGTTTAACTGCTGTGGTTCTCAGCGTCCCATTCTATACTAGACCGATTAATTTTGCTCAGAGGCCCCTTTATCAGGCTTGAGGTATTTATGACACGGGACCCACGGCCGGGTTTGGCATGGAGGGCGACCAGACACTAATCTATCAAGTTAGGCTACATTTCACCTCAACATTCCTTTCAGCGCCCTCGAGCTGCCAACATAATTTTACTTGAATGAATGAATAAGTGTATTTATTAATATAGCAATATCATACATAGAGTTTCAACAGTCGCACGGGTCCACAGACCGTACGTGCTTTTGCAATACACATTACAAGCAATATTAAAACAACAACCACAACAAAGAATTAAAAGAGTAAACACGAAAATAAAAATACAAAGGAAATACACAGTCAAAAGCAATATTAAACAACAATAAAAATTAAGAGTGAATCCGAAAATAAAGATACAAAGATATTCAAATATAGCAATTTAAATTTACAGCACAGAGTACACCTTCATAAATGCACCCTCTTATCATAGATAATTACACTTAAAAGACATATATACACATAATATATACAACCCTAGCACAACAGTGACCTAAGTATGATATAATATACATGTATGTAGAACATTGTAGTCACTTTTGTTTAGTTGATCTTATTCCCCCCCCCCCCTTCTCCATTGGCAGCCTCCTCAGATCTCAGCTGTCTTGCCTTAAGTATAAATTTACCTAGCCCGTCCATGTTTTCCGTGCCTGCCAGTAGCGTCCAACATGCTTCTATCCCTACATTCGCAGTGGTAAAAAATCGCGGCAAATATTTTTCCCGCCATTGCTCCGTACCCCTACATCTTGCCAAGATGTGAGTCCACGACTCTTCCTCCTCGCAAATGGGACAGATTCTTATACCATTCTCGTCAGAAATTTTCGTGCTCCTCCATGCTCCTAGTCTAATCCAACTAATATCCCTAAGCTCGCAGGGCACACAAGAAAGGCTGCTACAGACAATTCTTCAATAGTCCTAATAACAAATTAAAATGTTCCTACGTCGGTTCTGAACCCTGTACCCTTAACTTGATACAAATGATTGTTTTCTAACGTCTACGATGCATTTAAACCAGTAAAAGCTTTACAAAGTGCGACTAACCTGTGTCTTTTAGTGGCGCCCATTTATTCTGTTCCATCTTTCGTAAACCCAAAATCTTTACCTCTGTTTATGAATGTTACAGACTTCTCTGTATCAGTTTGGTTAACCCTGTATGGGTCCTATAACTGGCACTAAGCACTTGTAAGCAATTCCCCTGGACTTGGCTCTCCTCTTTTTACTTTCTCTACACGTACTATGTACCTAGTATATAGAGAAGGTATTGCACTCCACCCAGAATTTCGATACCGAGATTTCACTGGAAATTCTGTATCCAAAAAAAAAAAGCATTTTCAGAAAAAGGTCCGTGTGTGTGTCCGTGAACACGATAACTCAAAACTTGGTATTTAACTTAAGTATCTTCCAGGAATGCGACACGAAGATTTTGAGAAAAGTCCCCCCACCCCAAACTATGCTTTACATGGCACTTTTTTTAAAAAAAAATATTTTTTCAAAAATGGCTCTAACGGTTTTGACTAAAATGTCGTATATTAAAGATATTTACCTGACAAATAAAACTTATATCTTGAATTTTCTGGGAATGGCCTCTGAAGACTACTTTATTCTGGATGAATTTTACGGAATTTTGCACAACTGCTAAACCGTAAGAGATGGACAAAAACTTACCACACAAAAACGTAGAGCACGTTAAAACACACAATTTATGTTATATAACTCTTTTCTGGAGTTGATCGTTTTTTGGTTTCAGCTTTAAAAAACATTTTTCTCATATAGGAATTTGTCAACTCGTGTCCATACAAAGGAACTTCAGTCACATAGCAACCAGCTTTTGACTGTCATTTTAACCTATGGTACTCCCTTATTTCCCTTCTACTTACAAGGAAGCAAGTAATAAGAATACTTCTACTAATTTTTACTCGATTAGTATGAAGTAAATATATAGAAGCATAAGCTTTTTAACAATAATTTGCTGCAGATAAGTAGAGAATGGAACACATGAGATTTTTTGTTCAGTGTTCTCATTACTCTTCCACACGTTCCTAGATGTAGAATTTATCTGATCCATCCGGCACACTCCCAAATATTTGCAGCTGTGGAATTTGTTCCCTGCCCATATCAACAACTTTCCCCTTAGTACGACAAAAAACACTTGACTTAACTGTCATTTTGTTTACGGCGGTGCACCTATTTATTTCATTTAGGTCTTCAATCTTATTGTAAACAACACCACAGAACATGTTTACAAAACCAAACAAGAATTGTTTTAACGTTTTAGATTATGTTATTGTTTTTAAAAATATGCCCCTGTAACATTTTCTTAAAGGAATGATGCAGCTTCAGAAACCAGATGTTTAGAATGTTCCAGTGCTTCTTCTAAGACAATAGAAACACTGACACCTGCTGTTTCAGAAAAGTATTTTAAAATTGAAACCAATAACAAAGAATATCTCGAAAATGGTTACCTCCAAAATAAAACTATGTATGACAAATCCTGTGTTTTTTACATTTTACTTTATCTAGTACATACTAGCTAGAGAAACTGTTGGATTACACCCAAAAGTCAATGTCGAGATCTCAGCAAACATGTTTTGAGGTCCCCTGCGTCCGAAATTTTTTTTAGAAAGGGGAACTACAGGAAACGACATAGCTAAGCGCAGAGACGCGCGGAAGTCCCTAACAGTTCACTAGATGGAGCCTCAACCAGCGCAACCAGGGGGAAGAGAGTTTCAACCGTGCCATCTGCCTGCAAAGCCTCAAAGACGAAGAAGGGAAATGAAAGAAAGGAACCGTGGTAGATATACAGCACCCCCCAGCATTTGCCCAAGCGGCCCCAGCAAAAACCCAGGGCCAGAGTGCTCTGTCAACGGGGAGCGAACCCGAATACGAGTTACAGATGAAAGCACCTAAGCTTCATTACTTGACAAATAAAATATTATCTTCAATCTTGTGGGAGTATCGTCTACATGCTGGATGACCTTTGTTTAGGAAGTGAACCGTAAGAAATAGACAAAACACACCATTTATGTTATATAGTGAACCTGTTCCTTGTTATTGGCTTAAATTTTAAAATAATTAAAGCTTTCGCAAAAGGGGCATCGTCTCTTATGGTCATGCAATTCATGATCAGCGTTTAAACCATTTGATTCTCGTTTCGCTGTAACTTATTCACCAAAATAACTCAGGTTTCAAAGAAAAAACTCTGATGTGTTCCATTCACATGACTTTCTCTACATCTCTGCAACAAAATAGTCAAAAGCTGGTTGCTATGTGACTGAAGTTCCTTTGTTTGTATGGACACGAGTCGACAAAGTCCTGTATGAGAAAAGTATGTTTTTCAAAGCAGAAACTAAAAACAAGGGACATCTAAAAAACGATCAAATCCACGAAAGAATGTATATAACATAAATTGTGTGTTTTAACGTGTTCTACATTTTTTGTGTGGTAAGTTGTTATCTGTCTCTTACGGTTTAGGAGTTATGCACAACGCCATAAATTTCATCCAGAATAAAGTAAGTTTCAGAGGCTATTCCCAGAAAATTGAAGATATACATTTTATTTGTTAGGCAAATATCTTTAGTATATGATACTTTAATTTAAATCGTTAGAGCTATTTTTAAGAAAATCAACATTTTCGAAAAAAGTTCCATGTAAAGGGTAGTTTGGGCTGGGGGGATTTTTCTCAAAATCCTCGTGTCGCTTCCCTGGAAGGTACTAAACTTAAATACCAAGTTTGATATTTTACCGACTTTTCGTTTTTGAGTTATCTGTTCACCGACACACACACATGGACCTTTTTCTGAAAATACTATATTTAGATACAGGGAACCCTTAAAACATATATTTCGTGTGAAATCTCGGTATCGAATTTTTGAGTGCATTACAATACCTTCTTTATACACTATGTATATAGTAGGTATAGAGAAAGTAAAAAAGACTATCTCAACCTTATAAAATCGAGGGGGGGGGGAAATCTGGCATTAAATGTGAATAAAAAGGCTTCATAAATTTTTAAATTAAAAAATGATAGCAGACCAAGCATCACTTAAATAAATTTACCTCCATAGCAAAATTAATTTTGCCAAGTGCAAATATTAAAGCGCAAATTATTGTTTTCCATAAAACTGCATCATTTTTAACCTGTTTTCTTGATTGAGAACTCAGCTTACTATCCACAGTTTTAAAGATGTCGATTTCTGGTTTTGATATGCGTTTGATCCATGTAGATTTCACAAAAACCGAAGGACAGGAATGAAATGTGTGATATTTAGGGGTGTCCGCCATGTAATAGAAAGAATAGTCTGTGTAGAACGTCAATTGGCACTTCACTATGGGGGAGGTTGTTGAGACAGAGATAAAAAGGTAATTGCTGAGATAATCTCATCTTTCTGTTACGTCACCAGTTTCATGTTAACGTCAAGTGGACTGCCCTTGACAAGAGCCTTGTGGCGTGTTGCCAATTCTCAATTCAGTGTACCGCTCTGGAAATGAGATTGTTTCACATCTCCAAGCTTAGATTTAATGTTATAACAAAAACTGTTGTTTTATATAAACTTGCTTCGTGGCTCTCAAGGGCACATCATAACACCTACAACAACAAAATATATACTAGGGTCTGCTGATAACCTTTATTTCTCAACATAATCTCCATTTGTCATATCGGAGTTCTAATTTAATTAAACCATCTCTGGAGTGCGATTTATCAAGGTCCTCAAAATAGCTGTTTACCGCATCAATGACCTCCTCATTGCTGTGAAATCTTCGTCCTTGAGGTTTGGGAACAGGTGGTAGTCACCGGGTGCTAGTTCTGGCGAATAGGGTGCATGTTCAAGCAATTCCAACTTTAATTTGCACATTTTTCCCATTGCAATGACGAACGATGGGCCGGAGCATTGTCCTGATAAAACAAGTGTTTTTTTGCCAAATGAGGTATTTTCCTTTTCACCTCATCACTCAAACGATGCAGTAAGCTTGCGCAGTAGTCGTCAAGAAATTAATAAAAATAATTCCCTGTGCATCCCAGAAAACACTCGCCATAACCTTGTTAGCTGACAAAATTGACTTTGCCATTCTTGGAGTTGGTTCACCTGGCGCAATCCACTGCTTTGACTGTCATTTACTTTCTGGAGTGTAGTGATGTATCCAGTTTCATCCATGGCAATAAGCCGCCTCAAAAATTCACTGGGATTTTTACGGTAGAGCCCCACATTCTTAACAGAAACAGTGTTTCTTTGCAACTTTTGATCAGGTGTCAACAAATGCGGCACAGACCTTGTGGAAGTCCAAAACTACTTAAAATATTACCTGCACGTTCTTATGATATGTTTACAGCCTCTGCTATCTCAAACAACTTTAATCTGCGGTCTTCCAGTACTAAACGATGAATTTTTTCAATGATCTCTGGAGTTGTCACTTCTACAGGGCGTCCAGAGCGAGGCTCATCACTAGTGCTCGTACGTCCCTTTTTAAACTGTGCAACCCACCTTTTAATCGTTGAATGTGAAGGGGCAGAGTCTTTCAATGATTTCTTTAGGCGTTAAGCCTTTCAAATGGAAGTATTTAATGACTGCTCGTTTTTCCAAATGCTCCATTTTCGTGAAAACTGTAAAGTTGTCTTGTTTAAAATGCTGTCATTGGAAAACTTAAGAAGCTATTGACGTGCAACTATGGATACAAGCTAGTCTAGAGTTAAACTGGCCTAGTGTCGCCATCTCTGTGTGAGGCTCGGCGCTTATCAGCCGATCCTAATGCTTCAACTACAAATAGAAAGGTTAATGTGTTTATCACAAATCAGCATTGATAGTTTGTGGTATACACTAATTTTAACTGTCGCCGTCCGTGGTCAAGGTAATGTGCTGGACTCTGGTTCCCAGGTTCGTGCTGCTGAATTTTACTTTCTCTACACGTACTATGTACATAGTGTATAGAGAAGGTATTGTATTGCACCCAAAAATTCCATACCGAGATTTCACCGCAAATATATGCTTTGATTCCCCCGGAATAAAAAAAAATAAAAAAACAACAACAACATTTGTGTGTGTGTGTGTGTGTGTGCAACATAGCTCAAAAACGAAAAGACCGTTAAATACCAAACTTGGTATTTAAAGTGAATATTTTCCAAGGATGCGACACAAAAATGTTCAAGAAAATTCCCCCAGCCTTGACTTCCCTTTACATGGAAAAGATTTCCAAAGTTTTGATTTTCTCAAAAATGGCTCTAACGATTTTTATTAAAATCTCATATATTTACATGACAAACAAAATGTATATCTTGAATTTTCTAGGAATAACCTCTGAAGACTGCTTTATTCTGGATGATTTTTTTATTGAATTTTGCATAACTGCTAAACCGTAAGAGATAGACAAAAACTTACCACACAAAAAATGTAGAGCACGTTAAAACACACAATTTATTATATATACACTTTTTTCCCTGGAGTTGATCGTTTTTTATATATTCCTTGCTTTTGGTTTCAGCTTTGAAAAATAGAAGCATAAGCCTTTTAACAATACTTTGTTGCAGAGATGTAGAGAAAGTCATGTGAGTGGAACACATCAGGTTTTCTCCCTTCGGAAGGGAAGTAAAGACGTGGTGCCGAGACCTCTGAGCAAAATAAAGCGGTCTTTAACGCCCAACATAGAAAGGGACGCTTAGAACCCTAGCAGTTAAATAACAGTAAACTTAATGTTAATAATTAGTCAATCTTAAAATTGTGTCCCACCAGATAATTTGGGCACGAGCCGCCACTGCTATTTTCTGGCCTCCAATGAGTGACAGAAACAATAATTTCATTCGCATGGCTTTCTCTATTCATTCTACAAAGCGCTCTTGAAAACAATATTCTACTTATCACACGTTTACACTTGCAGATAAAAAGGAGGCTTACGGTAATGCGTCTGTGAAATTCGTAAATCCAACATTAGTTTTCAACTAATCAGGCTGAAATTTTGAACATAAATTTATCTTGTACAGTAGTTACATCCTTTAAAATTTGGTTTATGCATCATAGGTACCTTTTGAGTTATTCATTTTTAAACTAAAAATTCAAATCACTCCACACAGTGAAAATGATCAAAATGCTATTTTTTATTTGTCAATATATGCATTTAAGTATCAGGAACAGAACTATCATAAGAATTTATTGTACCACAATAAATTCTAGAGGTAAAAATATTAAAGCCAGAAGCAGACAAACATTTAAGACATTTTATAATACAATTGACTTTAAAAATCAATATCTAAAACAATATTAGGAATTTTAAAAACTCATATGATAGAAACGATTTTTTGCTTGTTAAAAACCTATCCTAAAAATTTAAGAGAGCTTGAATAAAACCTGCATCGTGTGGAACATTTTGAAAGAACGGTAAACGAGCAAATCAAGTTTTAAAGTACAAAACATGCATTTCCCCTGAAATCTCGGTATCGAAGTTTTGGTGCAATGCAATACATAGTAGGTGGAATGCATCAGGCTCTCTATACACTATGTACATAGCACGACTGGAATGCGACGGAGAGTTGGCTGCCTCACTTCACTCACAGACGCGTACAGAGATGGACGTGAAACCGAGCTACTGGCACACGCCAGGAACACAACCCCTCACTCCACGCACACTGGGCAGCTTTGTGGACATCGCAGCAGACCGATGGGCGGACAGAGAAGCTCTCGTGTCCGTGTACCAGGACCACAGGCTCACATTCTCCCAGCTACGTCACAAGGTAACATCTTCTGCGTCACTCAATGTGATCACACGTAAAGCTTTGATTTAGTTCTTTTTTCGTGTGTAGGACAAGGTAGAGTCAGACTAAACAAATTGAATGCCATAGCCGGGATTTGAACCACGGATCTCCCGATCTCTAGCCGGCTGCTCTACCACTGAACTACCATGACAGCATAACGGCATGGCATTGCATTTCACAACTGACTTGCATATTTCCCGGTAAACCACATTACACCCACATTGGCGACTTATAACATTTTCGCCATTGGGGTTGTCATCTCAAAATAATTTGAGATCACCTTGTGGTTTACCAGGAAACATGCGAGTTAGTTGAGAAATTCAATGCTATGCCGGCATGTTGCCATGGTAGCTCAGTGGTAGAGCAACCGGCTAGAGATCAGGAGATCCGTGGTTCAAATCCCGGCTATGACATTCAATTTGTCATCAATCAAGTAGTATTTCACTGTTCTCTTTGTTATTTATACTCATAAATACATTATTAATATTCTTTAAGAAATTGCCTTTTTGAGGTTAAGTTTTAGGTAAGGCTATCTGATTTTTTTTACTTTCTCTACACGTACTATGTGCATTATGTATAGAGAAGGTACTGTACTCCACCCAAAAATTCGATACCGAGATTACACCGGAAATATATGTTTTGGGTCCCCCTCAATCCAAAAAAAATCATTTTTGGAAAATGGTGCATATGTGTGTGTGCGTGTGTATGTGGACGGCATTGCTCAAAAACGAAAAGTATGTTCCAAGGATGCAACACAAACATTTTCAAGAACATCTCCTCACTCTAAACTGCCCTTTACATGAAAAAAGTTCGAAAATGATTTTTCTCAAAAATGGCTCTAATAATTTTGATTAAAATACCGTATATCTAAGATATTTACCTAACAAATAAAATGGATACCTTGACTTTTCTCTGAAGACATCTGCATTCTGGTAAAGCGTAAGATATAGACAAAACATGCAGCATTAAAACACACATATATACTTTTTTTTGAGTGCGCCGTTTTTCAGATATTCCTTGTTATTGGTTTCAGCTTTAAAAACATACTTTTCTCATGCAGGAATTTGTCAACTGCTGTCCATACAAACAAAGGAACTTCAGTCACATAGCAACCAGCTTTTGACTATCACTTTAACCTATGCTACTCCCTTATTTCGCTTCTACTTACAAGGAAGCAAGTAATAAGACTATTTCTGCTAATTTTTCTCGATTAGCATGGAGTAAATAGAAGCACAAGCTTAATTTGTTGCAGAGATCTAGAGAACATAATAATGAATGTTAGAATTTTGGTACGTGACAAAAGCGTCGCTATTATTTGTATACATTTCAATAAGTCATCTTATATATTGTAAATTTACCACATTTCATGATACAGTACCGTTGGTTGGGCGCTCGCTTTACTCAACTCAAGGTCGTGGGTTCAAATCTGAGAACTGCTGCGGGGTGAAATTGTGTCACACCGGCGGCGCTCATATCATCTTGACAAAATACTTCTATACAGTAGAGTCTCCATTATGTGGGGTAGCAGAAGCACGAATAATCGAGAAGCCTGCAATTTAATACTTCTAAGGTAAAACATACATATGTAAACAGGAAATTACGATTAAAAGTTTTTTTTTTCTTTCAAAAGTTTATTCTACTTCTGTGTACAGGTATTGTTTTCCTTTAGGAAAGGATCCGCTGTATCATTTCCATTGTTTTCGGCCTGCCTGTTCCGTGTGAATTCACTTGTTCTGTTGTTAATCAGTAGCAAGTAAAAAGAAACTTGTAAAACAAACAAACAACATAAAAAATAAAAAAAAACAAAAAACCTCATATGTTCCATTCACATAACTTTCTCTATATATCGCTGCAACAAATTATTGTTAAAAAGCTTATACTTCTATTTACTTCATGCTAATCGAGAAAAAATTAGCAGAAATAGTCTTATTACTTGTTTCCTTGTAAGTAGAAGCTAAATAAGGGAGTACCATAGGTTAAAGTGATAGTCAAAAGCTAGTTGTTATGTGAATGAAGTTCCCTAGTTTGTATGGTCAGCAGTTAACAAATTCCTGTATGAGAAAAGTGTAAGTGTTTTAAAGCTGAGATCAAAAACAAGGAATATCTAAAAAACGATAAACTGCACGAAAAAAATGTATATAACATAAATTGTGTTTTTTAATGTGCTCTACAATTTTTGTGTAGTAAGTTAATGTCCATCTCTTACGGTTTCGTAGTAATACACAATTCCGTAAAACTTATCCAGAAGAAACTAGTCTTCAGAGGCCATTCCCAGTAAATTATAGATATACATTTTATTTGTCAGGTATATATCTAATATACATTTTAGTCAAAATCGTTAGTCATTTTTGAGAAAATCAAAATTTTCGATTTTTTTCCCATGTAAAGGGTAGTTGGGGGTGGGAGGATTTTCCTGAAAATCTTCGTGTCGCATCCTTGGAAAATACCGAAGTAAAATACCAAGTTTGGTATTTAATGGTCTTGAGCTATGCTGCCCACACACACGCACACACATACACACAGACAGACACACACGGACTTTTTTCTAAAAAATTTTTTTTTCGTTTCAGGGGGTCTCAAAGCATATATTTCCGGTGAAATCTCGGTATCGAATTTTGGGTGAAATACAATACCTTCTCTATACACTATGTATACATAGTACGTATAGAGAAAGTAAAAAAGTTTTGTTGGTATTAAAACAATTTTTTGGGGGAGGGGGTTTCACGGATAATCCGCACAGGAATAATCGGGAGTATACTGTATTTTATCCATAAATGTGCACATAAGGCCGTATGTGGGATTTGTGGTGGACAAAGTGGCGCAGGAGTGGTATTTCTCCGGTTTGCCCCGCCATTACATTCAACCGGTGCTCCATCTTCGTTCTATATATCAGTGCCGTCGCGTGCAGGCAATAGTAGTAAAACTGTGCACCCTGAAAGATTGCTAGACATGTGTTTTACAGACTGTGGCGTTTGCTGGTGGTCTGTTACGGCTCGGTGTCACTCCTGGAGACAGAATGGCCATCTGGGGACACAACTGTAGTCAGTGGCACATCGCCTACCTGGCGGCCGCGAGCATTGGAGTCATAACTGTGAGTAACATGTTTAAAGTGAAAATTCCATACATAGTTTTACTTTCTCTGCTTATTGCACTCCACCGAAAACTTCGGCGGGAATGCACGTTTTAGGGTGCCTGTATTCAAAAGAGAAAAGGCCCGTTTGTGTATGTGTCTATGAAGGAGTCGATAAAAAACCAAACCTGGTATTTAAGTTTAGTATCTCCCAAACATATGACGACGATTTTCAAGAAATTCTCCCCACCCCAAACTGCCCTTCATTTAAAAAAAAATCTGATGTGTTACACTCACATGACTTTCTCTAGCTGCTGTACAAACCGCCTACAAAACATTCTTCTTCTTTCTACATAATGCTAATCGAGATAAACATTAGCAGAATGTTCTTATTACTTAGATTTATATGTAGAAGGCAACTAAAGGAATGTGCTATGTTAAAGTGATAGTCAAATGTTTTAAAAACTGTCGTTATGCGATTGTCATTGTAAATCGCTTCTTTGGTTGGCCAGGAGTAGATAGCAGAGGCTGTAAACATATCAAAAGAACGTCCAGGTAATATGTTAAGTAATGTTTTGAGCTTTCACAAAGTGTGTGCCGCGTTTGTTGACACCTGATCAAAAGTTGCAAAGAAAAACTGTTTCTGTTAAGAATGTGGAGCTCTACCGTAAAAATCCCAGTGAATTTAAGACGGCTTATTACCATGGATGAAGCTTGGATACATCACTACACTCCAGAAAATAAATCACAGTGAAACAGTGGATTGTGCCAGGTAAACCAACTCCAAAATACGTAAAGTCAATTTTGTCAGCTAAGGTTATGGCGAGTGTTTTCTGGGATGCACAGTTAATTATTTTTATTGATTACTTGTAAAAGGGTAAATGTATCACTTGGTGACTACTACGCAAGCTTACTGCAACGTTTGAGTGATGAGGTGAAAAGAAAAAGAACTCATTTGGAAAAAAAAAAAAAAAACTTGTTTCGTCACATCGTTCAGGCATTACAATGGGAAAATTGTGAGAATTAAAGTTGGAATTGCTTGAACATGCACCCAGTGACTACCACCTGTTCCCAAACCTCAAACAATGTGTTAGAGGATGAAGATTTGACAGCAACGAGGAGGTCATTGATGCGGTAAACAGCTATTTTGATAAATCGCACTACAGAGATGGTTTAATTAAATTAGAACACCAGTATAACAGATGTATTAGCCTTTCTGGGGATTGTGTTGAGAAATAAAGACAAACAAATAAATTGTGTTTTCATTGAGAGGCCGACCGACCCTCATACAAGATTTAACTGCCGCCAGTGAATCATGACTTTCCAGTTGTGCACGCACCATGATTCAGCAAACGTTTTTATTTGATGCTGTGTCATCGTTTTGAACATTTTACATTTCTTGGCTATCTGTGCCAGATAAGCGAGATGACAAGCCAGGTCAGAGGCCTTGTTGCCGAGTTAAAACTGCAACACACAAATCTCCCCAGCAATGAGATGTCCAAACAAATCTTTGTACCGTTATGTATTGAAACAGAATCTTTATGCAAATGGATATTATGTTTTGCTTGTTGCTAAAACGTTTGCTCACTTCGCATGTCAGTTAATTATCAAATCCAAACACTTGAACATCATTTTACTTTCCATATTTACTTCTTCAGTATGATGGTTTATATTATGTACCACGTTTCCATGGGGAATTGAAACCGTATTGAAATCGGCAAGCAAGCACGAATTCAAATCGTATTCAATCTTGGATCCGATCCTCTTAGAAAGACAGATCGGATCGAAATGTTGCGTCGAAACACCTCCGCATTCAAATCGTTTTGAGTGCGGTAAATATACTCTTCTTCTACTATACTCCTTGCGCGCGGTAGTCATTTGTTAATACATTTAGAGAAGGTATTGTATTGCACCCAAAAATTCCATACCGAGATTTCGTCGGAAATACGTGTTTTTGGGTCCCTCCAAACAAAAAAAAAACATTTTTAGAAAAATGTGCTTGCGCCCGCGTGTGTATCCGATAGATACCAACCTTGGTATTTTAGTTTAGTGTCTTCCAAGGATGCGACACGAAGATTTTGAAGAAATCCCTCCCCTTACCTCAACTACGCTTTACATGGAAATTTTTTCGAAAACTTTGATTTTATCAAATAATGGCTCTAACGATTTCGATTAAAATATCGTATATCAAAGATACTTACATGACAAATAAAATGTATATCCTGAATTTTCTGGGAATAACCTGTACAGATCTCTTTATTCTGAATGAATTTTGCGTAATTGGTAAACCGTGAAATATAGGCAAAAACCTAGTACACAACAAATGTAGATTACAATAAAGCATACAATTTATGCCATATATATATATATATATATATATATATATATATTTTTTTTTTTTTGTGTAGAATTGACCATTTCTGAGATATTCCTTGTTATTTGTTTCAGATTTAAAATACTTAAACTTTTCTCAGACCGATAGCTGTAAACTCCTGGCGCTGCATAGAAATGACTTCCAACCATATGGCAACCAGCTTTTGACTATAATTTTAGCCTAGTGTATATCCTCATTTTACTTCTATGTACAAGGAAGAAGTTATTCGAGGTCCTCCAATGGACAGTATATCTGTATTACGTCATCTACCAGCGCTGCGCTTGAAAGGAATAGCCATTCTGTCACGTGGTACCGGTTTCTCTATGCAGATGTTTTAGTCTTACACTGCTGAAGATCAGAGCCAAGACGCCACTGTCACTTTGTGGTCGGGAAATCTTTTCTATCCAAAAAAGGCATGTACAGTGTCCAAAGTGAAACACCGTTTATTCTGAATTCTTTTCAACTCCTCCACAATGACTGCAGAACTTCCACTCCGTCTTTATCGCACACACTGTTATGTTCTTCCTTGATTACTCGTAAACTATGTGCACTTCGTCACTGAAGACTCGTTCATTGCAGTATCACAAACACTTGCGTTATTTGCCTATACAACTCAACTGACCGAACATTTTGTGCATTCAAAAAAACGAATAAGTTCTTTGGCGGTAGAAAAGTACAACATCCGCATTGAAAAACTGGTACCACGTGACAATAAATGTCTTGGCAGAACGGAGACTACGTTGAGAAATAGAGTAAGGTAGTGTAACTTTGTAAATAAAGTTTTGTGTTGATATCTTTCGTTATTGTTTAGTTCTGTTACTTTCTGGTTGGCCCTCGTACAGAGACTAATGCTACTGGACAATAAGTTGCTATGTCTTATTGTTAAACAAAGATGATCTTAAGACTGTTCACAGAAAAGATAACAGTTCACTCTGGCTGCCGAACGCTTCAATCAAGTCCATTACAACCGCTTGGGGGGGGGATGCTTGCCTACACAAACAAGTGTTTTGACAAAATTCTCAGTTTACATCCTGTTTTGAAGCAGAAACTGCTAGTTTCAGAATTTGGGAATACATCATTGGACTAAGCCAATCTTTCTTTCATTTCACTCCCGGTCCTATTTCAAGAAACGTTTGTGATTGCAGGTGAAGCTAAATCCAGCACTGGAGGTTCCAGAAGTGATAGCCAACCTGAGGAAAGCGAATACCCGAACGATACTGTACGCTGAACGATACTACGATAAGGTGAAACAAGTGAAGTCATCAATCCCTGACCTCACTCTGATCAACATGGGTCAAGAACAACACGAGTAAGTGTACACGATAAAACTGAAAAGACTACTTAGAACTCTAAGAGCTTTGAGTTTGCTCTTGAATGCGAAGCACATTTATTTTGCCCTAGCCACGAGTATATTATTATTATTATTATTATTATTATTATTATCATCATCATCATCATCATCATCATCATCATCATCATCCCGATTAGGTTTTAACTCTCCTATTAAAAACTCTCAACAGATTACTGTATATTTTGTCGCTGTCAATATGTCTACCTTGGAGTCGGTCTGGATTAGCACCAGTGAAATATTTTCTATATACCTCAGTAAAGTTGTTTGATGCGCCGGCCCTGCTCGTCCATGTGCAACACAAGTAGGGGGAGAAAGAATGACAGGGGTAGACCCAAAAATAGAAGTGCTTCACTTTAGATTCCACTGAATTAAGCTTTGTTACTTGTAGAGGCACTAATCCCGACAGTAATTCTTGAAGACGTAGAAATGTTAATAACTAGTGCTATTTACTAAGTTGTTGTTTTCGACGGTCCTCGGTACTCCCCTATCACGTGACAACTCAACTCGTACGATAACCACAATATTTCGTGTAATAATGTCACATACTCAGGCACTAACACGTACTTACAACGTACAGCCTATAGCATCACAAGTGTAACAAGCAGCCCAACAACAAGAAGAAGAAGCCTAATTTATTGTAAGCGCATCGCTTATATACCTAGAATCTCCAATCTTGAAGCTCATTCCTGATTGGCTGAAAAGAAGCGCGAAAATAACGTTGTCATGTGATTAATTTTGTAAGTTCTTTGTATTAAGCTCACGTGACCGCTCTTTATAATGGAAAAATCCCAGGATGCTAACTTTTTGGGGAGAGAGCTTTTTCTAAAAAATATACTGTTACTTATGTTTCTAATGCGCAAAAATATTGCTGTTACAAAAACCGTTATGTTGCAATATTAACAAAGGAAGTAAGCTTGGCGTATACAATAGCAACTTCCCACCGTAATGTTTTGTGTTCTGCAATCTGCCCAGTCTTGGCTGCTGAAGCAGATATATTAAACCTATAAAATACAAAGCGGGCTAATATACTGTTGCAATTTCAAGAACAACTTGCTGTTAAATGTACAAACATTTCCTATAGTGTTACGAGTAATAAAATAAAGCTGTTATGTCACCACAAAAGGATTTAGGTTTGTTTAACTTTATCTACAGGCCTTCAGTAATATTCTAACAGTATTCTTGGCGCTGTCTTTATCGGTTGTTAGCCTCCATCCTCAATATTACTAATGTTAAATTGCCTCTAAAACATATTATTAGCAGTATACTATCGCGAACAAGGTTCTGCGACGTGGGAGATAGCTATTAGAGGGTGGTGAAAGGAAGGCAATGATAACAATGGTACTTAATATATTGAGAAAGATTAGATCATTTGTTGGTAGCGAATGTTTGGTTTACAAAGGTGGGGATTGCAATATATTCCATGAATCCTGACCAATATCATTGTGGTTATGGGGTTACTAACACAGAGAAATGTGTCATGGTGTGTCTAGGCGAGGTGGTGGAGCCCGGAGCGACGCCCCAAGACACACACACAACGAAGCAGAGGTTCTCCGACGGTCAAGACAAGACCTGGTGGTTGGGTCTGCAATCCCTTAAATACATTTAGCGGCATCCCGGAAGGGCATTCCAATATGGTGGCCGTTCTCCTAATATGGAGAACCAACGCTCTGATAGTGGGTAGTCTTAGCCAATCAGCATCGAATATTTAAATGTTCTAGAATATCCGGTGTGACATCAAAGTGCCAATGTGCACGTAGCCCAAAGGAAGTTGTTGACATCGAAAACTCCACTAGGAGTGCCATCAGAAGAGGCTAATCATTTCCATCAGCTTATAATAAAGCTTGCATTTTTCCAAGAATTTGTAAGAATCAAATGCCAATAAGTTCAGATTAATTAATAAAACATCACTAAAACAATATAAGTTAAACTCTTGCCAATGACAATATGTATTTCAGGCTATTGTATGTTTTCGTAGACTTGCACGGCCAATGTTAAGATTATCTTGGTCCAATACTTCCAACGTCTTAAGGCTAAAATTGGCCAACGTTTCGCCCATCTTATGATGAAGCTTCCTCGGCGCTGACTGCGTCTTCTACACGACACGTGCCCATTCTTGCTAGAACTTAACCACGTTCTGACTGAGGCAGCAAGATTGCTCTTCAACGGTTGCCAGTCATGGTGCAACGGCGGCCCTTGTGCACCGCAAGTTTAATTTGTTTTCAAAAATATTTTTATTTATTTCCAGGATGAAATTTTGATGTCCAAGCAACTGTTAGTAGTATTGTATAACAGCTTAGCCGTAGCAGGTGTTGGAGATGCTCCTTGGTTACCGGAGATGCCCGCAAGTCATGCGGGGAAACGGTGGTTTCTGGGATTCTTGTCGAGCTGGCTTCCGTCTTTTATACTTTAGTTGGGAGATGAAAAAGTACCGCCCTCCTTTGTTCCCATTGGTTGACAGTCCTTCCAGCCACACGGAGCTTGGTCACATACACGACACCTTAATGATATTAGTTTTCTAAGTGAGGGAACAGCTGCCAAACTATTTTATTTACAAAACATCTCATACCTTTACAATATAATCATACAAAATAAAAAAATAATCAACCAATTAAATTACTAACTAAAATACTGGCTTCTAGTAATTCCAAACTACATTCTACAGTTACATCTACTCGTATTCAGTAACTACTTCATATATCTACACTTTTAAAATATCGTTCATCCATTTAAATCCATTTCACAATTAAAATGTTCAACCTCAATATTTAAAATTTAAATAATATTGAAAACTCAAATAATTATTAATATTATAATCAGCTCAATATCATTACATATTGTATTTTACAAAACTTCAAGGTTTAATATCCTAGAAAAACTGTAAGATAAATATAAATAAATTAAATTTAGCAGTTAAAGATATTGTTCGTTGATTTAAAGTTAACAATTTGCGTAGTTAATATTTTAATTCTTTGTTGAATTTGTTTTAATACTCAAATTTTAATACAACATACCACTGCTTCATCCTTCACTTGATTCTCTTGAATCCAAAAGCACTGTCCTGGCCTTGGATAAGAAATAGCTCACTCTCTCCCTGGTGGTTATCTCCTTCCTTCCAGTCAACCATTCTCGTCTTCTCTTCCCTATTACCATCCACTCTTTCGACCCCAAGTTCCATCACCTCCCTTTCTTCTGCTTTTCCGTCTACTTCTTCCCTTCCTTATTATCATCCACTCTTTCGACCCCAAGTTCCAACACCTCCCTTTCTTCTGCTTTTCCATCTACTTCTTCCCTTCCCTATTACCATCCACTCTTTCGACCCCAAGTTCCATCACTTCGCTCTTCCTGATTCTTCTTCTCTCTTTTTTATTCTGCCTCAATCGTATCAATAAATTTCAAATAATATATTTCTGTACCTCTACTGACCTCCATCTTCTCGACATAATTTCTCTCCATTGGCTAAATTCTCAACTTGGAAGTTTGTGTTGTTGACAGAGACTCGCACCGTTTCTGCGACGTCTTGACGAACGTCACCCCTGAGATGATCAACAAGACTGAAGCAATGAAGGCGCTGGTTCAGCCTGACGATGGCTGCGACATCATCTTCAGTTCAGTAAGTGTTTCATGTCTACACTGAAGTCATTTCTTTGAAATGAGGGACTCACGCCGACTTATGTCTTGTTTTAATGCTCGCAGGGATCGACAGGCACACCCAAAGCGGCCCTAATGAGTCACCACGCAATGATCAACAACATGCTCAACACCGCCGCTCGGATGGGACTGCATTTGGAGGTACGTGTGCCTTATAGGGCGAGGCCTCCTTGACAGAGATGTCTCTTTTAACTAATGTTACCTTAGTACTGCTTGACTCTTAGCACTGTAACACTCTAGCAATTATTCGCAGTGACAACTTGTGGCTATAATGGACCTTGTGCTACAATTTGCAGCATGAAAAGAGTTAATGAAATTATTAAAAAACCCACCAATTTACTGACGAAAAACGAAATCAATCCGTCGATCTTTAAGTTTGAAAATGAGTCCATCATATTGTTGTTTGAATCATCTATACCTCGTATCAGTTTCTTTTCAATGAACAACATAACAAGTACAAAGAGACGTTCTTCTATCATTATATTTTTAGGGTGGTTTTGATCCTCAAAAAGGTGAAAAATCTCCTGTTTTACGGCTATCACAGATGAAGTTATCAGAATGCAGAGGACCTTTGTTAATGCTCCAAAGGTTTTGCCCAAAAAGTAAGCTAAAATGCATTTTAATATTGAACGTCACCCTCCGTGGTGAAATGGTTAGCATGCTAGCTTCACATACCCAAGGTCGGAGGTTCAAGCCCGGCGGAGTATGAGTGTGGCTTCCTTCGGAAGAGAAGTAAAACCTGTGGTCCTGTGTCGTACATTTACGGCACGTAAAAAAACCTCAATATGTTGAGGTCTCTGAGAAAAATTGGACGGTCATTCACATCTTATATAGAATGGGACGCTGAGAGTTAAAGGGCGCTCATAAATAAACCTAAAAAAAATCCCAAATAATGAAACACTCTTCCGATTGTGTAAGTAATCCAGGTAATTTTTCAGCCGATTTTCATCTAAAATACTCTTGAACAACCACATCAAGCACTTCGTCAGGAAATGTTTTGAAATACTGTGGAAAGTTCTCGCTTTGGGTGAGTTTTTCTACAGAATGGGCATCAACATTCTGGAACTGACTGTGGATCTCCTGGGTGATGCGGTCACAAACTTCCTTAGCTTCTACTATCAAATGGATGTTTAACGTAGGTTTATTTAGGCATCTTTATTCCACAATTCCATTTGTATCCACCTTCTCCCTTACACTTTTCTCTTGTACACCATAAAGTTCTGAACGTTATTTCCAGCCTTCAGTGGATCAACATGTGGCCTATAACTGTTTACACAAAATCTCCGCATGTGCCATAATTTTTATTCTTTGGTAGTTTAACGTCCTTTAACCTGGTTGGTCATATCGGATGATGAATGGAATTGGTGAAATGATGCTCAAATGATCTCGGGATCCATGGAGCTTAAAGTTTTTCGACATTCGTCTCCTAGGATAAGGGAAAATCCCGAAAAAAACATTATCCAGGTAACTGACCCTAAGCGAGATTCGAACTCACGACCTTTTGAATGTGAGGCAGACATGGTACCACCATACTACCCATGCGGACGCCATAATTTTATGAAACAATGAATTCCTCGTCTTGCAAATTGTTATATCTTGAATGCTAGTTTTTAAAGAAAGAGATATATGTGATTATGAGAAACATTCAACCAACAAGTTCTGTATGCTCATACACACAGTTGATTATTCTTCATTTAAATTTGTATCGGGTTGGAGAGCCAATAGGGACCGTTCTAGCAACAACTTCATCAAGTGCTGTTATTCGTTGCGGAGGTTTGTTCAAATCACTGGAATGCTAAAGTGCCGAAAAATACCTGTTAGAGTTCTGCGATGCTGTACATCCATAACCACATTTAACTGGAGTGTAGTAAACAGAGAATATAACGTGTTTTGTCTTCTCTTCGACTCCATGTTTCCCACCATTCATAACAGATTTAACTAGTTTATTTGTGACAAGTTTCGAGTGAATAAATACATTTCTTGCACTATTATACTGAGATCACAATGAAGTTGGAAGCTATTTAGTATATTTCTGTTGTAAAATCTGAACCCTCTCCCTCTATACTCTGTCTAAGGCTAGAATGATCCTCACGTAAACAATAAGCAGGAGAGAGCTCATTTCGCCATGTGAGTGACGCTATAGTGTTCACTAGCTATAAGCAGCACCAAATTCTTGACAATAAATCAGTTTAATACGTTGCCAACAACTTATTAAATTTTGCATAATTAATATTACCGTGAAGTAATGTAATGGCTATGCTTATACGAGGCCCCCCCTTTTTTTTCAACCTCCGACAGGCTATAAATAGAAGACAAGTTCATAGAAAACAATTATTTTATTACTAAAAGCTTTGTACACTTAGGTTACTTTTCAACATAATCACCAAAAATATTGAGACATTTATCGTACCTGCGCACGAGATTTGCAATACCCGCTTCAAAAAATGTTGCCGCCAATGCTTTCAAATGAGCATTGACGTTGTTTTGAAGATCTTCGTACTTTACGACGTTTGCGGAGAGCCATTCAAAACAAACGAAGAGGAATGCTAACTTCAGGAATTGTGTTGATCCATGACAACGCTCGTCCACACAACCAGTCGGCTCCTTGAACAATTTCAATGAGACATTTTCGATCATCCGTCGTACAATCCTGACTTGGCCTGACTCAGCGACTTTCACCTTTTCCCTGAACTGAAGACATGGCTAGGAGGGCAGCACTTTCAAACGAACCAAGATCTTCAAAACAACGTAATTGCTGCTCATTTGAAATCATTGGCGGCAACATTTTTTGAAGCGGATATTGCAGAGCTTGTGCACAGGTACGATAAATGTCTCAATCTTTTCGGTGATTATGTTGAAAAGTAACCAAAACTTTTAGTAATAAAATAGTTGTTTTCTATGAACTTGTCTTTTATTTATAGCCTGTCGGAGGTTGAAAAAAAAAGACCATCGTAGATAGTATCGCGAAAGAATGCGTGATGACTTGCTTCTCGCCATTTCTCAAGATTTGGCCAGTCTATGTTTCAGTTCAAAGAATGACAAAACTGCTCCATGTGTAATACTGACTACTTTTAAATAGCTTGTAAGTGCTCCTGGCGGGATAAGGTATTTTAAATATCAGAAGCGACTCTGCATGATAAACAATAGCATCTGAATCAGCATTCTCCTTGACACCAACTTGATTCCGAGAATTGCCGTATGTTATAGCAGTAGGACTTATACAAGGTTTTAGTACTACAAACCTAGGTTGCGTGTTATTAAACAATAGCAATAATAAGTTAATAGTGTTCTGTTTAATGTATATCATTATGCTTATAAACATTCCTTTCAAACTTCAAGAGCGTAGATAACATTAAATTGAGTTTTATTCATGGATAATTGGTTCTCAGCGTCCGGTACCATTTCGAGTGTGAAAGACCGCTTAATTTTGTTCAGAGACCTCTTTATCGGGCTTGAGGTTCTTTTACGGCTTTACTTCCCTCTTGAAGGAAGCATGCTAAGGATTTGTAAGCCCAAATCTCCAAGGCCGGGTTTGAACCCATGATCTTCGAAACCAGAGGGTAGCATGCTGCTCCCAGACCACGGAGGACGACTTCACGAGCGTAGTGGTGAAGGTGCAGGTTGTTAGAAAAACGAATATGAATAACTGTATTTATTGATATACCAGTATACATACATTGATTTTCATCAACCCCACGGTCGTACGTGTTTTTTGCAATACACAAAATAGTAAGCAGTACCTATTAAAAAAATAAAAAACAAAAACAAATAAAAATGAGTGAACAAGAAGACAAAAGGACAAAGATATTCAAATATAGCAACTTTGTATTTCGATGCATTAATGTGTCCTATTATAGTTGACAAATACACTCAAGAGAAATGTATACACACAATACTAACACCACAACAAAACAATGACCGAGAAGTATGACATAAAACATAATCACTTTTGTTTAACTGTTGTCACCCCTTCCCCTCTTCCCTATTACCGGCCTTCTCAGATCTCAGCTCTCTCGCCTTAGTAGAAATTTACCTATACCATCCGAATCTTGCGTGCCTGACAATAGCGTCTAAGACGCTCCTAACTCTCTTTTTGTGATGGTAAAGGACTGTGGTAAATATTTTCCCTCCATTCCTCCGTACCCCTACATCTTGCCAAGTATGGGTGCACGACTCTTCCTGCTCAGAAACGGGGCAGATTCTCGTCAGTAATTTTTATCATCCGCCATGTTCCTAGTCTAATCCACGCGAGCTCCTCTCTAGTGAGTTTCTTACCTCTTTTGATGTATTGCTCCACACCCCACTCCGATTTTAGCCCACACTGTACATTCAATGAAATCTTCTCCGTGTATTAGGCGCAATTATTTGCGGTTTGTCAATATCACAGAGGCAGTTCTTAATTTTTCTGCAAATACTCCGCCTGTTTGCCTGCCCCGCTATCTAAATGTATCCCATTCCAAAACTTTCTTTAACTTGGATGCCCACGTTGAACTATCTTCCATCATTTGTGTTGTTTCCTTCTCTGAAACCAATTCTTGCTGAGCGGCAATAAAAAACCATTGGCAGTGCTGTATTAACTTGTTAGGGACGGTTATTGTACGATTTCCTCCGCCAACCAGCAGCCCAAGAGTGTTCCGTAACATGATCTGTATCTCTCTCTTCTTCCCTCCCATATATTGACATCAGGAATGTTCTTGGGTGAGGTCGATTATACATATGTGCAGGAAACGTCTTAATTATTCACTGCTAATCCACATCAACTACTCGATCAGCATTAGGCTCCGGAACAAACGCTATACTCATGTGTCCATGTGTTTTCCTTGATGAGTTTGTGGGCATCACCCATACATAAAGGTTCTTCTCCTCAACGTCATTTTCATCCCGCAAACCCCACATTCCCGCCAGAGCGTGGCTAAATTCTAGCAAGAATGGTACACAGTCGGGCTGCCCTAAGCCTGCCAACTGCTCCTGTAAGGGTTCTTATACTGCATATGGTATTGGCGGCGCGCCAGCTCAATCCTCGCGGCCGGACAATGAACGAGCGAACACAATAGCCGGGTAAACTAAGGCTCTTATGTGTTTCCCTGCAAGACATCTCGAACCGTCCATCCGCCCAGGCCGGGAATATTCTTCTTCCAGAGTGATCTCTTTAAAAAAAAATGGCTAAAGCGCAATGTGTTCGTAGCTTCTAAGCCTGGAATTTTTGGTCGCCAGCATGGACTATATTATAAGGGACGGCGAGTGCCCGAGAAGTAAAGTGAACTAAAGTGACAGTGGTGAACTAAAATGAGTCAGTGAGTGACGTTTGCTGAGAAGGTGATGTGAACTCAGTGACTCAATTATTTGTGTATCTAAAGTGTTGCATTATACGTTATGCTCTAGTGAGCAATAAAGTAATTTAGTTGAAACTGCGGTTCCCATTTGTTACAATATACATTTCCCCAAATTAAATGAGGAAAACACTGACCTGAGCTTGGTCTGCTCCAGGAACACCGATGGTGTGTCACCACACAGTTCTGTCATGCCACAGCCAGCATCATCGGTATCATGTGCAGTTTACTCCATGGCGTTACCTTCATCATCCCCAGCGAGCAGTACAACAGGGAGGAAACCGTCCACGTCCTGCAACAAGAGAGGTAAGTTCTGCTAACCTGGATTGTTTCTGTACTAATAACAGCTGCGATATTGTCAGCCTCTAGGGACTCTGCTCTCTGGAGGAGTAAGGGGGGACAGTGCCACATGGCAGCTCAAGATGATATCAACTAACCACATTACGGTATTTTTAAATCATGACAACACATTGTTGAATAATGTAAATCGATTATCTGGATATGCTAAAGCACCACGCATCCTCCACCATATAGACCTGATCTAGCACCTTGTGATTTCTTTTTGTTTCAAAAAATTAAAGAGAAATATTTTGAATTACTTTTCATTCTCATATGAATCAGTGGAACATTATAAATCTGGTATCTGAAGTGCCTCAGGAAGAGTGGCACCATTGCTTTAGGGACTGCTTTCATCAATGTATTGACGTTAAATGGGGATGGTTTGAAAAAGAATAAAAATGATTTAAACGTTCAGTGTCGCCCTTCGTGAAGCCGAACATCAAATTGTCCCAAAAACCATGATCTTATACATTCCACAGTTTGATGGTTTATTCGATCCTGGTATATGATGCACTACATCTGTGTGCAGGTGCTCCATCTTGATGGCAATCCCGTCACAGCTGGTGGATATCGTGGAAATAGCTACTAGTAAAGGAATCACGTTTCCTTTTATGAAGGTTATTGGTGTGGGCGGTGCTCCTGTCTCGTCAGCGCTGGTGTACGCCGTGCAGCGAACAATACCTTCCACCAAAATCCTGGTAAGTTTTTAACGTTTTAGAGGTAGCCTTCTGATCAAGACAATTGAATTAAGTTATACAGTCTGGTCCGTTTGAGATGTTAGAAAAATAAAACGTTATATTTATGAAGTTAATGTATATATCTCTGAACAATTTTCTGCAATGTAAACGGAAAGGATGGGAGTTAACAATGAGTGATGCTTCCAATGCCATGAAATCGCCATCGTGCAAAGAAAGAAAGGGGAAAAAATGGTCATAACGCCACAACAGTTTGCTAAGTCAGTCCTATGTTATGCACCATTTTAGGGAGTAATAGCGACTCAGCGATCTTTCAGACGTCAGTACAACAGTCGGTATGTCCCATCACATCGATACATTGTTAAATGGTACATGTTCTTGGAAAATGCCGCACACAGGTGGAAGACTGCGTGATAGAAGCAGAGAGGAAGATATGCGACAAGTCTTGACTTAAGAGCACAAAGCTCATCAGCAGAGCAGAATACACATGTCAGAGGAGTGTTTCATAGTACCTTAAGATGTTTTCGTACCATTTTCAGTGAACGTAAGAACTGACGCAGCAGAATTACGAATCTCAACTCAGTTTTGCTACCATGATGTGTGAGCAGCAGGAAGCGGATGATCAATGCTTAAATCAATGGATGTTCACTGACGAAGTCGCATTTCATGTAAGCGGCTGAGTCCACAAACATAACTGGATTGTCAGGGGAACCGAGATTTCACATGAACATGCCAGCCCTAAAGTGAATGTATGGTGCGGAGAAAGTCTAAAGTCCATTCTTCTTGCGGAGGAGACTGTTCGTGCCATCAATTACAAGATATGATCCAGCAGTTACAGGAAGATGGGACATTGGACACCGTTGTCTATCAATCGGATGGCGCTCCACCGTATTGGGTTCTCATAGTACGGAATCTAGCCGACCTGCGGAGGAACATTATAGCATCTTTCAGCAAATCATTCCAGAGATGCTGCAAGTCACGTGGCGCAACATGGCTGCGAGGCTTGAACTGTGCCGCATTCATAATTGTGGTCATGTTGAGTACTGGACACGAAACTCCGGACTTTCCTACACAAACCAACAAATAAAGTTGATACTTATATATATCTGACATCTCAAACGGAACACTCTGTATTATTTAGGCGCGTTGAGTATCAATTTTAAATGGAAGGTATTTCAAATAGAACATTGGAGCGTCAACTTGGAATAAAATTTGTTACAGCTTGAACCTCGTGGGACAATTTGAAATAGTTTTTATTACGGCCCTATACGCTGCGGGATATTACGATGGGTTTTTGTACGTTATAATGCCGGATTAACAATGGAGCGATATTGGCGACGCGGCAGGCGCTCCAAAACGATTGACCAATAGGAACCCGTGCGAAGAAAATTGAATTGGATTTAACTTTTACCGCGCGGCCTGGGCGTCATCCACAGAATTACTGTTGTTTGATAATCTGTGGTCCTTGTTAAGGTTGATAAAGATGGCGTCAACATCAAGCGACGTTCATTCGTTTTCAGAAGAAATCCTTATTGAAATGATGAGGCTGCATCCCGAAACTGCCTTCGACAATCAAAATTATACCTTCATTCCAGAATAATCTTACCACCTAATCAAAATCACGACTATGTTGTTGACCGAATAAGCCCCTACTAGCCTCAAAGTTACACAAAGGCACTGAAGATATTGACTATTTCTCTATATGAGGACGATCAATGATGTGCAAAAGATCATCAAATTGTGATGGTGCCATTCGCATATGATTCGAGATCCGTCATTATCATATTCGGGAGTAGGGTGTGAAAATCCCCAAATTATCTACGCTCCTTGAATATCGGTAGAACCCACCAATGACGGAGCTTCTGCCGTCTTCTTTGTCGACTGTTTGCCATTTCTTCTGTTTAGAAGATACAGAGCAAGGAGATCAGCAAGTGGCACTGCTCAGTAATATCAAGTTGTGAACACTAGTTTCCACGTCGCGTCGCCAGTATCGCTTCCATTGTCAATCATATATAAGTGTTCAGAACGACGTAGGTTTTGATTCCCTGTCGTTTATTCGTTGGATGAGAATTTGTATTGAACAATTGAGTAGCGCGACTCAGTTCTTTAGGCGTATTGTCGCTATGTATATTAACGTGGGACTCGTGTAATATCTCCAACGTCGAGACTTGTCAAAAACCAATTGCAAGAGAGGAGTCCAAGGCTCATCATTTATTATACGTAATAACTCTGCGAACAAACTCTGAGTACATTTTTGTGTTTCTTTTTTTACTTTCTCTATACGTACTATGTACATAGTGTATAGAGAAAGTATTGTAATGTACCCAAAAATCCAATACCGAGATTTCACCGGAAATATATGTTTTGAGATTCCCACAAAAAAAAAATACTTCTGGAAAAATATCCGTCTGGTGTGTCTGTCTGTCAGCCTGTGTGTGTCTGTGTGTGTGTGTGTTTGTGTGTGTGTGTGTGTGCAGCATTGCTCAAAAATGAAAAGACTGTTAAAAACCAAACTTGGTATTTAAGTTTGGTATCTTCCAAGGATGCGAAACGAAGATTTTCAAGAAAATCCCCCAACCCCAAACTGCCCTTTACATGGAAAACATTTCGACAATTTTTGTTTTCTTAAAAATGGTTCTAACCATTTTGATTAAAATATCGTATATTTAAGATATTTACTTGACAAATATAATGTATATCATGAATTTTCTCGGAATAGCCTCTCAAGACTACTTTATTGTGGATGCATTTTACGGATTTTTGCATAACTGCTAGACCGTAAGAGATGGACAAAAGCTTACCACACAGAAAATGTAGAGCACATTAAAATACGTAATTTATGTTATGAATTTTTTTTCGTAGAGTTGGTCGTTTTTAAGACATTCCTTGTTTTTAGTTTCAGATTTGAAAAACATACTTTTCTCATACAGGAATTTGTCAACTCCTGTTCATACAAACAAAGGAACTTCAGTCACATAGCAACCAGATTTTGACTATCACTTTAACCTATGGTACTCCCTTATTTCACTTCTACTTACAAGGACACAAGTAATAAGACTATTGCTGCTAATTTTTTCTCGATTGGCGTGAAGTAAATAAAAGCCTAACCTTTTTAACAATAATTTGTTGCGAAGATGTAGAGAAAGTCATGTGAATGGAACACATCAGATTTTTTTGTTATATAATAATAAAATATGCAAAATTCCACAGGGCGGAAACATTCTGTGTCCCGCCACCATCTTGTGGTTATACACACACACCACCATATATACCATATGCAACAGCTGTCAATTTAATTTTTTTCCCCTCAAGTTTTTGAAATAAAGAACAAAGGACAATGGAAGGGGAGAGAACTCTAGTTGAAGGAATATTTAATACAATCACATTTTTTGGCCTGTCCAGAAGTTATTATTGGTAAATTGGTATTATTGCAGTAAACATCCCGGCAAGGTCACAATTTTTTTTTAAATTTTTTGGTCTAACACCATTAAAAAAAACTGAAGATATGTATGAGGCAGTCAAATACAGGATGTATGTACGCAAACACACACATTTGTTTGCGAAAGACCTGGAGTAATTTTTAAGTGCACACCAAAACTGAGTAACAAGTATCAGAGCTTATCGCAAATATCACGGCTCTGGTATCATAACCTCAAATTTGATAGTAATTATTTCTCATGATAGCAGCTAAATGGGCGAATTACCGAGAGGTTGCTTATAAACCGGAGTAGGTTGACAATGTCTGCGAATTTCCCTTTCCTTGTTTTTGCTTCTGCTATTCGAGAAACTACAACCAAACACCGCACACACGTTCTCACCATTATACTGGTTTAAAACTTATTGTCTAGGTTTACTGCTTAATTGAACATTTAACACCAGCAAATCACTTAAATAAATACCCTAACCTATGTACTGAAACATGTCCTTTTCCTTGGTTTTGTCTTCTGCTATTCGAGAAACTACAACCAAACACCACAAACGTATTCACCATTATACTGATTTAAAACCTACAGTCCAAATGTACTGCTTAATTGCCATTTAACACCACAAAATCTTATTTTTTGTTGCACCATTTAACCCACAAAAGTCGTAATCATCTCAGAAGTGTAGAATCTAAGTATGGCAGCTTGACGAAAACGTGCTTCACCAACCACAATGCATAAGGATGGGCATTTCTTATCTATTCTCTCTATGTCTGTTCACAATTCACCATTTGCATTACACTGTCACTTTTTATTGTTACCAACAAGAGCAAGAAATGTATTCACAACAAAATAAAATTACCAACATATATCTAAATATTACAATTTCTACAATAATAATTACCAATTTTTCTTGATATTGAATGATCAATTGGAACTAGTAAGGAGCCATCAAGTGTTGTATACGCGACATAATGCGGAACAGTGAAGTGAACTAGTGTGCAGGATCGTGATGAATTGTGAACTCAGATACAATGTGTTTAAATAGCGACAAACTGGAATGATTCATCATCAAATGAAAATGTTGTTAAATCACGGCGTTTTTTTGGGACGAAAAAAAATCTGATGTGTTCCATTCTCATGACTTTCTCTACATTTCTGCAACAAATTATTGTTAAAAAGCTGATGCTCCTATTTACTTCATGCTAATCCAGAAAAACTAGCAGAAATAATCTTATTACTTGCTTCCTTGTAAGTAGAAGCGAAATAAGGGAGTACCATAGGTTAAAGTGACAGTCAAAAGCTGGTTGCTATGTGACTGAAGTTCCTTTGTTTGTATGGACAGCAGTTGACAAATTCCTGTATGAGAAAAGTACAAGTATTTTAAAGCTGAAACCAACAACAAGGAATGTCCCAAAAGCGATCAAATGCACGAAAAAATGTATATAACATAAATGTGTGTTTTAACGTGCTCTACATTTTAGTGTGGTAGGTTTTTGTCCATCTCTTACAGTTTAGCAGTTATGCAAAATTCTGTAAAACTCATCCAGAATAAAGTAGTCTTCAGAGGCTATTCCTAGAAAATTCAAGATATACATTTTATTTGTTAGGTAAATATTTTTAATATACGATATTTTAATGAAAATCGTTAGACCCATTTTTGAGAAAATAAAACTTTTCGAAAAAAAGTTCCATGTAAAGGTTAGTTTGGGGTGGGGGAATTTTTCTCAAAATCTTCGTGTCACATCCCTGGAAGATACTAAATTTAAATACCAAGTTTGGTATGTTAGCGACTTTTCGTTTTTGAGCTATCGTGTTCACAGACACACTGACACACACGCACGGACCTTTTGATGAAAATGCTTTTTTTGGATACAAGGGACCCTAAAACATGTATTTCCGGTGAAATCTTGGTATCGAAATTTTGGGTGGAGTGCAATACCTTCTCTATACACTATGTACATAGTACGTGTAGAGAAAGTAAAAAATCTACCAAAATAAATATTTTTTCAGACTTATTAAACGCCCCTCGTAACATTCTGTTAATATGTGCAATAGTTGTGAGACGAGCGAGCATGTTGATGTTGCAGGCCTTGCTGGGGATGTCGGAGACCTGTATCACATTCATGTCTCTCCTCGAGGACTCTGTCGAGAAGGTCGCCTCTACTTCAGGATACGCCATGGACCACCTAGAGGTAGGCTGCTTCAACCACCAGCCATGTATACGTCCCCTAGCACGTATGTAGGTATTGTATTCCAACCATAGTTGCCCCATGCTGACCTCATACACCCAAGGTCGCGGCTTCAAACCCGGCGGAGGACCACGGATTTTTTCGGGCGTAAAAATCCTTAGCATGACTTTTTTTCGGAAACGAAGTAAAGCCGTTGGTCCCGTGACGTAGATTTACGGCACGTAAAAGAACCTCAAGCCTGATAGAGAGGCCTCTGAGCAAAATTAACCGGTCTTTCACTCCCAGTATAGAATGGGACGCCGAGAACCACAGCAGTTAAAGAGCATCCATTTCCGTTTCTGTATTCCAAATATTAGATACCAAGATTTAATCGAAAATACGTGTTTTGAGACCCCCTGAAAATGCATTTTAAAAAAGTGGCCTGTGGGCAGCATAACTCAAAAACGAAAAGTTTAGTATCTTCTAAGGATGTGATGCGAAGATTTTCAAGAAAAATCCCCCAACCCCAAACTCCTTTTACGTGGAAAAATTATCGAAAAGTTTGATTTTCTCAAACATAACTTTTGATAGAAACATCGCAAGATATTTACATGACAGACATATGTGTATCTGAAGTCCTCTTGATTGCGTGAGAGACAGTCAAACACTTCATAAACAATCTCATGTGTTCCATTCACATGACTTTCTCTACACCTCTGCAACAAACTGTTGTTAATAAGCTTATTCTGTAAAACTCATGCAGAATAAAGTGGTCTTCAGAGACTATTCCCAGAAAATTCAAGATATACATATTATTTGTCAGGTAAATATCTTTAATATACGATATTTTAATCAAAATCGTTAGGGCCATTTTTAGAAAAAATAAAACTTTCAAACATTTTTTCATATAAAGGGTAGTTTGGGGTGGGGGAATTTTCTTGAAAATCTTCGTCTCGCATCCTTGAAAGATACTGAACTTAAATATCATGTTTGGTATTTGATAGCCTTTTCGTTTTTGACTTACGCACAGACCAATCTTTCTGGGCACCTCAAAACGTATATTTCCGGTGAAATGACACATGCAAGTTTTGGAGTGGAATGCAATACCAACTATGTACTTAACCTTGTCAGCTTAAAGGTGTGTGACGAGTGTGGTTGTAGGTGAAGGTGGTGGATTCCGAGGGACGTATGGTGCCCATGGGAACACCTGGAGAGCTATGGGTTCGAGGCTACTCCTTAATGCTGGGCTACTGGGGTGACGAAGACAAAACCAAGGAAGCGATTCAAAGTGATGGTTGGTTCAAAACCGGGTAAGTACATTATCTGTTTTTTCTCCAATACTGAAACAACGAATATTAAACATGGTGTTCAACTTTCTAATTGAAGACCGCATTTGGGATGGGTAAAGACTGCCTTCAGACACAAGCAGCACATGCTCCACGTTGGTCCTTAAGATGCGCCTTCACCACCATCTCGCTTCTTGCGGGCACAATTATATCGTTCCTCAGGATTACCTTACAGATCCTCGTGGGGGCTCCGGCTGATGTCGACCGCCGCCTCGTGGCTCCAGTATCACATCCTCGAGACGAATATCCATAGGCTCACAGTGCTCCGTTCCAGCGTCGACTCCAACAGTACCTCCTTCTCCACTGGTAAGTCGCCTGAAGGCGTCACTAGTTGGTAAGGCCGACTGAATATTCGTGTCCACAAGCCCTTCGTCTCGTCAGGTCTGATTGCAGTCACAGCTTCATCTGTGTCTACCAGTACTCGGCACACATTTTCTTGTACCCAGTCGTCCACTCTTCTGCCCAAGGCACGTAGCGTCAGGGTGGTTAAGACGGAACAAGGTGACTCTCACCACGCCGATCCTTACTCGTTTTCCGCCTGATGCTCGACTTGGTTTGGACAGACCTTCACTAGTTGACCCGGCTCGCTACACCCCCAGCACACAAAACGGAGTGCTCGTTGTCGTCCCTGGAGTGTCTCTTTCCTTCTCTCTCCCCCTGTCGTAGCGAATACTCCTGGTCTTCGAGGTCGGCTCAGCTGTTATCCTCAGTGCTACCGTTAACGCCTCATAGATGATGTTATAGTCGCCGAACATCAGTCGCTGTCATTTCTCGGCGTCGCGCTACTTCGTTGAAGGAGTTTAGGTTTCCTGGGATAGGTAACTATGCGGAGGTTCTCCAGGTTTTTTTCACCAGATGTCAATCTCCAGGGCGAACCCCTGCGTCGTCACCACTGGTTGTTACAGTCTTGACTATATGCTGCAGCAAGCGATGGTTTCCGAATCGGCACACCAGGTCCTCCCAGATACCACCGATAATCGGGATCTGATGCCCGTCACTGGAGGTTCATTATCAGCTGTGCGGCTTCCTCTTCCGCTGGCCACGGCGGCGGAAAACTTCGAACTTGGGTGGCTTGACGGGTGCAGATCCTTCGTGTCGACCTTAAAGTCTTTCAGTCTTCCGTCGATCACCTTGATGTTCAGTTCCTTGGGGCTGCCGTCGACTCATCCCTCCAGAGCACTGAGATATTAATCTCTCTCACCTTCCCCCCCCCCCCCAAGCTCTTACAGGGCTTTCTTCACGCCTGCCTGTTAAACATCGATTTTGTTCGATAGCTCCCTTTTCAGGTTCTCCATTCCGAATTTGATTCTATGTTTAATCTTCTAGATTCCATTCTTTCCATTTTATGACTGTTTTCTCCAGACAGAATTGCTTTTCATTATCTCCTCTAAGTTGGCACTAAATCCCAACCCTCAGTATAACAAATAGTTCTTTATTACTTCAACGTGATTACAACGAAATCTGTATTTCGATGCTTTCACAACAAATTTGTAAGTAGTCTTATTTTCTCGTCGCCTCTACGCGTAGGCACTTATCTTTCGACGCAACTGCTGCACGCGTGTACTCACAGTAGAAACTAACTTACCTGGCGCGCGGCTCTCTACTTTACAGCTGTTGACATAGAGACAAATTTCCAGGAAAGAAAACGAAGATTCTAGCAGTATCCATTGGGCCATAAAATTATTACAGTGCATAAAAGTCAGTGGAGCACAGCTATACTTTCAAAGCGTCTTATAAAGAAATATGGACAAAGAGGTTGTGTTATAGCGTTTAATCGCCATAAACAATGTGTGAAACAGTGGCTTCTGATGAGCGAGTTGAGCCCTTCAGCGATGCTATTGGCCACGTTTAGAGTGGTAATTGCACACACTTTATCAGCTATCAATATAGTGTAGTGGACGAGTGCTCAGCGAGCTGACTTCTCACTCGGAGGTTCCGGGTTTGATTCCCGGCTGGTGCCAGAATTATTCCCAGTCTGGAAGTATGTATGTGAGAGTGAACGTGTGTGTGTTTGAGTGAACGTAAAGGAACCTACAGACAACGAGTTGTTTCAAGTCCAAAGCCCCCGATAGGACCTTAGATGTTAAAGGGGGCTATATAAATGGAACATATATTGTAGGGTACCTGATATGGTCATTTTGAATAAATGGTGTTTCATGTAACAAGTAGTAATGTTGCAGCAGTTTCACCAAATCGATATCGCTGGCAAGATGTAAATGCTGACATTGTCATGTCCTCATAAAGCAATGCTGGCATAAGCATGGTCTTAACTATAAAGTCTCCTAGGTCACGGATGGCCCTCACATCTGAACTACTGACACTGTCGGACGCACTCCGGACCGGGCAGAGTGTTAATTTAAGTATTGACTTCAAGAACATCGAAATGAACCAGGTGAGTTGAATGGAATTTGGGTAGCCTCTTCGGTTTTCTCCCCAACCATTCATTCTTAAAATTCCTCTAATAACGGTCTCCTTCATACCCTTGATGTACATATTTATACCTCCCGATTACACCTTTTGCATCTTAAACCCTGATCCACATCAGCTATACCCCTGATGCTACTACACCTTAGTTATGCACAGTGATAGGGGTAACTCCTACCACACACTGGGTATCCTACAATATGTCACCTATAAACGGTATTAAAGCATTTTTAAGTATTATTACATCACAGTTGTCACATGTCCAGGTTTCCTCGTAAACTTACGATTTTTTTTATTAAATTTCCGATTTCATTTTTACTTTCTCTACACGTACCATGTACATAGTGTATAGAGAAGTTATTGTAATGCACCCAAAAATTCGATACCGAGTTTTCACCAGAAATACATGCTTTGAGACCCCCTGAATTAAAAAATGTCCGTCTGTGTGTATGTGTCTGTGTCTGTGAACAGCATAGCTCAAAAACGAAAAGTGCTTTGAAAACCAAACTTGGCATTTGGTTTTGGTATTTTTCAAGGGTGTGACACGAAGATTTTCAAGGAAATCCCTCCACCCCCGACATTCCTTTACATGGAACTTTTTTCGAAATTTTTTATGTTTTCAACAATGGTTCTAACGATTTTGATTAAAATATCGTATATTAAAGATATTTACCTGACAAATAAAACGTATACCATGAATTTTCTGGAAATAGCATCTGAAGACTAGTTTATTCTGGATGAATGTTACAGAATTTTGTATAACTACCAAATTGTAAGAGATGGACAAAAACTTACCACGCAAAAATGTAGAGCACGTTAAAACACACAATTTATGTAATATAAATTTGTTTTCGTGGAGTTGATCGTTTTTTTTTTAGATATTCCCTATCATTGGTTTCAGCTTTGAAAAAGTTATCTCATACAGGAATTTGTCAACTCCTGTCCATACAAACAAAAGAACTTCAGTCACATAGCAACCAGCTTTTGACTATCACTTTAACCTATGGTACTTCCTTATTTCGCTCCTACTTTCAAGGAAACAAGTAATAAGACTATTTCTGCTAATTTTTTTCTCGATTAGAGTGAAGTAAATAGAAGCATAAACTTTTTAACAATAATTTGTTACAGAGATGTAGAGAAAGTAATGTGAATGGAATACATCAGATTTGATGTTTACTCTGGCAACATTGCCAGTTGCAAATCAGGTCCCGTGTTACTTCGCCTCAGCACAAATCCACAAACGATGCCCCCTCTGCTCTGTCTATTGATAGTCTTTCATGGTAATTGGAGTAACATTGATAATTCTGTGTGATGTATTGCAGCTGTTATAATACAGACGTAACATTGTTTACCTCATTTGACTGTCACAGTGACCAGATGGTGCTGACGGAAGACGGCTATGGTCGTGTGGTGGGACGTCTCAAGGAAATGATCATCCGAGAGAACCAGAACATATTCCCTCTGGAGATAGAACAGTTCCTGCAAGGTCATCCCCACATTCTGGATGTACAGGTAACTCAACATAATTTACACAGGTTCTCCGTCAGGGTATGATTCTTGGCAACTTAACAAAAACATCATAGATGATAGGGCAGGAGTACCAAATTACTAGATTTGTACTGTGCATTTCAGTGGGTGAACACGTGATATCAAAGGCGAATTTTGTGCTGGCATTTTGTTAATCTGATTTTATTATAAGGACGTGGATCTTCATATATTTGGCCTATAGTAAACAAATAAACGGAATATTTAATAAGAAAAGAGAAAATCCATTCCACTCAAGCCGATGTCTCAAGGATAATTTTATTGTATACAATTTTTTGGTCCAATTCCAGTGTGCTACAACAGGATTCAACGGTTTCTAATTTTTGGTCCAAACGTATGAAATCAACCAATAAGCAACCTGGTGGTAATGAAGTAATAAGATGGCAGCTAGCGCTGAGTCTTCTTTCCCGCCAACGTGATTGTGTCAAACTTGGCTTATTCTTTGTCCTAAATAACAGGGTCATAGTAGCTGAGCTGTTGTTGAAATACACATTTTATCGTGCAGCAGAGATTTATGAAATAATGACTTGGAAATTTATAATCCCTGCAAATGTATTTTATCGGATCCATTTGTACCTGACTTTCTTTTCTCAACAAAATATAAAAACGCTACCTTTGATTTACTGGTATGGACTGCTTCATATTTGTGTCTTGGCGAGTGATTTTTGCCTCAACTAAGGACAGCAACTTTCCAAACAAATTTTCGTCCATCCTAAGGAAGTTAAAATGATGTACAGGGTCAGAAACGAGTTCATTTTGCAGCATATGTAGTACATCTCTTCCTTAGCCTGCATTCCTAGTCATGGTGTGGTCCTCCAACGCCTTTGTATTAATTTTTTCTTTCTATTATATGCTCTTGCAATGGATACATAAACTAAGCTTGCGACAGCGAACATAAGTAATTGTGGATCAGCAACCTTCTCCATTTTCTATCAGCTGTTCATGTGCATGCGAGAAATATTTGGACCAATACACACACCCGTGGGAATGGTACGGAGAAATTGTGCACAACGTTCACGTTGTATAAAAAAAATTGTACCAAATTTTGACCGTGGGACATCGGCTTAATTTATTTACTTTCATAAATTTGAGACAATGCTACTTGCTGTTACTTGGTATAAAAATTGCAATTTCTTTCCCTACACTTTAGAAATCTATTGCGTCGAAAATAGCTATATTCCGTACTTCATTGTGTGTATGGCCATCATAGGCACTGAGGACATTAAAAGGGTATAAACTTACAAAAGTATTTCCCCTAATTTTGCCCAGGCTGTCTGGCGTCAATTTTGTTCGTTCTCAGAGCAATGCTATGCTGGAACTGAGTTGTAATTGCCGTGTGTTCTTCCCCAACCAGAGGCAGGACGAATAAAGTCAGCATATAGGAAACGGCTCAATTTATGACGCAGTGGTGGGTCTCTCCTTCATTTTACAGTTTATCGTCGGGAACACAAGGCAATCCTACTCGCAAGCCATCCACTTTTCTCTTATTTATAGAAAGTGGTGTACATGAAGTTTCCTTGAATTGTGTTCGATACTAACTAACTACCACGATGCCTATACTGATAGAAATGTAAAAGTTTCCCGTTAAAAATTAGTTTTCATAGTGTTGGCAGTACAATGCGATACAATTATTGTTCTATTGTTATTTAAACTACAACACAATAAGATAACGGCTTGTCGTGAATTCACATTCTCTAACACGTGCATTGCAGATAGATAATCTATTGTAATTCACCCAAAATTCGATACCGAGGTTTGATTGAAAATATATGTTTCGAGGTCCGTTGTATCCAAAAACGTATTTTATAAAATGTCCGTGTATATGTGTGCGACTGTCTGTGAATACCATTCCCCTAAACTAACAAATAAATGGAAATTTTTTCGAAAATCTACTTAACGATTTTGAATAAAATCCATATGTTCCACATATGCTACATGAAAATGCATACCTTAAATTTTCTGGGAACAGCTTCTGAAATTAGCATAACAGCTAACCAATAAGAGAGAGAACATCTTAATTTACAAACTAATAAAAAATGCTTAGCATGGCTTCCTTCGGAAGAGAAGTAAAGCCGTTTGTCCCGTGGGTAGATATATGACACTTAAAAACTCAAACTTGATAAACAGACCTCTGAACAAAATTAAGCGGTGTTTCAAACCTAGTATAATCGGACGTTAAGAACCACAGCAGTTAAAGAACGGCCATAAATAAAACTCCATTTTCATTTTGTATGTCAAATAAACCTTTTGTGGAGTTAATAGTTTCCAAAATTCTTCAAATTACTGGTTACAATTTTAAAAATATTTATACGTTTCTCAAACTGTTTTTTTTTTTTTTTTTTTACTCCTGGACATGCAAAGAGAAGGGCATTTCAATTCTATCATAGAGCGACCAGCTTTTAAAATATCTGACTATAACTTTAGCCTACGGTACTCGAATATTTCACTTCTGCTTACCTGAAAGCAAGTAATAAGACTATTTATGCTAATGTTTATCTTGAGCTGCATGATGTTGATAAAAAGTTTGTTTGCAGAGCAGGTAGAAAAAGGCATATGAATGGAGCACATCCCATAGCAACCACATTTTAAAACATAAGACTGCGGTTTATCCTAGTGTATGCCCTTATTTCCTTTCTCTTATAAGGGAGCAAGTAATAATATCGTTTCTGCTAATGTTTATCTCGATTATCATGAAGTAGATAGAATATTAACAATAGTTTATTACAGAGATGTAGAGAAAGTCATGTGAATGGAACACAGATACTTGTTCACGTGGGAAGTTTCACAAGATTTTCGGGTGGCTATTATTTTCCATCTCAGACGTTCGGTTGTTTACGTAACAGGTAACCTTCCTCTGCCCTGCCCGACTATAGGTGAAGCGATGTATAGACACAGCCCAGGGCCGTTCAAAGCACATAACACCCTGGAATTTGTACTTCATTTATGAGAATGCTATTAGTAAGCAGACAAAACGAGATATTCTTATGTGTTTCTCTACTAAACCTCAAATTATTTGCACTTATTTACCTCCCAGCATGTATCTGTTCGTATCAAGAATGCCAATATTAATGTAAGACATATAATATAGCAATTATTGTACTAAGTGAAGATCCTACTATATGTATATTAACCTATGAATGGTGTATGTATCTCAAAAGCAACGCGTTGCGTACCGCCACATCACTGGACGAATTCCCGCGCAGTTAAAGGTCACACAGTGCACAGTAGATGATTCAGTCGAGCAACGAGCAAGGTTAGTCTCTCTCCTCTACTCAAAGCGCAACCAGCTTAGGGGGAAGGGCATGCGGGTCAATTCCCCTTCCCTAGGTTAAAACATTCCTACACATATGCATATTGTACGTAAAGAAGGTATTCTATTCCAACGAAAATTTTGATGTCGAGATTTCACTGGAAATAGATGATTTAAGCTCCCCTCAATACAAAAAAAAAAAAAAAAAAATAGAAAAAGTCCGTCTGTGTAGTGTTTGTACAACGTAGCTCAAAAACGAAAAGACCGTTACAGACCACATGGGGTATTTAAGTGTACTATGTTCCAATGATGGCCCCGTAGATTCACTTTAACCTAGTGTACTCCCTTATTTCGCTTCTACTTGCAAGGAAGCAAGTAATAAGACTATTTCTGCTATTTTTACTTTCTCTACACATACTATGTACATAGTGTATATAGAAGGTATTGAATTGCACCCAAAATTCAATACCAAGATTTCACCGGAAATACATGTTTTGGGTCCCCTAAATAAAAAAAAACATTTTTGGGAAAAGGTCAATCTGTGTGTGTGGACAGCATAGCTCAAAAACGAAAAGACCGTTAAATACCAAACTTGGTATTTAAGTTTGGTATCTTCCAAGGACGCGACACGAAGATTTTCAAGAAAATCCCCCACCCCCAACTAGCCTTTACATGGAACTTTTTTCGAGAATTTTGATTTTCTCAAAAATAACTAACGATGTTGATTGAAATATCGTGTATTAAAGATTTTTACCTGACAAATAAAATGTATATCTTGAATTTTCTGGGAATACCTCTGAAGACATATTTATTCTGGATAAATTTTGCAGAATTTTGCATAACTTGGTAAACCGTAAGAAATAGACAAAAACTTACTTAATAGAAAGCGTAGAGCTGGTTATATACACTTAATTTATGGCATATGCATTTTTTCGTTGAGTTTGATTGTTTTTGAGATATTCCTTATTTGACTATCACTTTAAGCTATGGCACTCCCTTATTTCTCTTCTACTCACAAGGAAGCAGGTGACATTCGACCCCCTTGTGATATTGTAAATATAAATGTGTCCATCATCTGTTTGACAGGCTTTCGGAGTGCCGGACGAGAAAGTTGGAGAGGAAATGTGTGTTTTCTTAAGGATAAAAAATGACGTCACTCTTACTGACCAGGATGTCAAAGACTACTGCAAAGGAAAAGTGAGTATCACGATTAATAACATTTCTAAAGAGAACAACAGATAGCTGGTAGTAGCGCAGCGAGGGCTGTGGAATCAGTCAGTTGGTGAGTGTCGTGCGGGATGGCAGTAACCCGTGTTGAGCAGCGAGGGAGAAATGCGATGCAATGTCACAGCGAATTAGTGGGAATAATGCCCTACCATACCCTACAGTAGCACGGTAGGTAGGAAAGTTTCAGCAAGGACGTATGTCTGGGGCCGAGTGGTTAGACCATTCGCCTCTCACCTAGACGGCCCGGGTTCGATCCCAAGCGACCACATGTGCAATTTGTGGAGAGGCGGGTTTTCTCCGGTTTCCCCCACCATCTTCATTCCATGTATCACCAGTGTCATCGCCTGTGGTGCCTTGGTAGTAAAAGCGGGCGTTAAACACTATCAAAAAAAAAAAGATTACTCAGTGTGCAGACGGTATTCAGCGTTGGCAGCGTGTGGTGATAGTACAAGGGGACTATTTTGAGGGTCTTTAGGCCCAGGTTCGTCATATCAACTGTATGTGTACTGTGTTGTCATTCTTTTGCACCGGAATTTTGTATAACTGGTAAACCGTAAGACGTTTTTGAGATATTCCTTGTTTTTGGTTTCAGCTTTGAAAAACTAATACTTTTCTCATACAGGAATTTGTCAACTCGTGTCCATACAAACAAAGGAACTTCAGTCACATAGCAACCAGCTTTTGAGTATCACTTTAACCTATGCTACTCCTTTACTTCCCCTCTACTTACAAGGAAGCAAATAAAAGACAATTTCTGTTAATGTTTATCACTATTAGCACGAAGTAAATAGAAGCATAAGCTTTTTAACAATAATTTGTTACAAAGATGTAGAGAAAACCGCGTGAGTGTGACATATCAGATTTGTTATATTGCCGTCATAGCTCTGGCGTTTTAATCGACTTCGTTTTTATAGGGGCGCTAATGGCCATAGTAGTTGAGTGCCCTTATCAATTAATTTAGCTGGTTTAATTTGTTTGTAATGTTTCAGATCGCCGAGTGGAAGATCCCTCGCTACGTGTTGTTCACGGACACGTTCCCGCGCTCCGCCACTGGCAAGGTCATGAAGAAGCCCCTGCAACAGCTCGCACTGCACACCCTGGGGATACAGAATACACCCAACCTGCTGTACATGCCTGAGCTGCAGAGCCACACTGTGCTGTAGAGTCGCTAAATAAAACATGTCTTAATGTAAAAATGTGTTGTATTGCATTCACACCCTTCCACAAAAGCCTGTAGGGGAGCGGAGACGCAACATGACTTCGTGCTTAAAGCCGGGTTTACTTCACTAGCACGCCGCGTAGTATTCAGTGACAGTGATTCAACGTTAAGTGTGTTATTCACAATGTTTTAAGTTTTTGTGACGGAGAAAAGAAAGAAGCTCAGAAAACACCTACTGAACTTGTCGTTTCTACCGGATAGAATAAGACAACGATATGCAAAGCCAGAAAGGAAAAGGTAGAACGAGCAAAATTACATTACCTCACAACATTGGTAAACATCTTGCATACAAAGTCATTAGAACAAAATATTTAGGATTATTATGAGGTTAAAAAGAAATACCTATGCTATGAAAGTCATTGAACTTTTGCAAGAAGGAGATTAATTTATTTGGATGTAAAGAAACGCTTAAGAAAACATTCAAACTTAAAAAGTGTAAAGATAAACGCTCTGTCGTAGTGGCTCAAAAAACATAATTCCTTAGAATGCTATTGGGTCAATAACAGCAAATGACTGCAAAAACTCGGTTCAGAAGGTGAAAAATCTTATGTGTCTACATCTCTGTAACAAATTATTGTTAAAAAGCTTATGCTAATTTTTACTTCATGCTAATCGAGAAAAAAATAGCAGAAATAGTCTTATTTTTTGCTTTCATGCAAGTAGAAGGGGAATAAAGAAGTAGCATAGGCTTAAGTATTCGTCAAAGGATGGTTGCTATGTGAATGAAGTTCCTTTATTTTTATGGACGAGTTGACAAATTCCTGTATGAGAAAAGTATAAGTATTTTAAAGCTGAAACCAATAACAAGGAATATCTCAAAACCATCCACTCCACGAAAAGAATGTATATAACTTAAAATGTATATTTTAATGTGATCTACATTTTCTTTTAAGCAAGTTTTTGTCTATCTCTTACGGTTTCCCAGTTATGGAAAATTCATCCAGAGTAAGTGGTCTTTAGAGGCTACTCCCAGAAAATTCAAGATATACATTGTATTTGTCAGATAAATATCTTTAATGTACGGCATTTTAATCAAAATCGTTAGCCATTTTTGAGAAAATCTAAAAATTTCGAGAAACAATTCCATGTAAAGGGTAGTTTGGGGTTGGGGGATTTTTCTCAAAATTTTCGTGTCGCATCCCTGGAAGATACTGAACTTAAGTACCAAGTTTGGTATTTTACCGACTTTTCGTTTATGAATTATCGTGTTCACAGGCACACGGATACAAACACACACACGCGGACCTTTTCCTGAAAATGCTTTTTTTGGATACAGAGGACCCTAAAACATTTCCGGTGAAATCTCGGTATTGAATTTTTGGGTGGAATACAATACCTTCTCTATACACTATGTACATAGTACGTGTAGAGGAAGTAAGAATGATTATTTTATATTGGGGACCCTAAATGAGGTATTCTCGATATGGAATTTTGGCTGACATGGAACAGCTTCTCTGTTCCGTTATGAAAGAAAACCGTCGTGAGAGCTGATAAAGATGTTCCACTGCCAGGTCGAGCTGATATGATAAGAATTACGTCACCGCAGCAGTGACGTCCTCCAAACAACAATCATTCATTGTGAGAATGTACACAGAGTTGCCAGATTGGACGAAAAGTAGCAAATTGATTACTTTCTCTACACGTACTATGTACCTACATAGTGCATAGAGAAGGTATTGCAATGCACCCAAAAATTCCACCGCAAATAGGTACATGTTTTGGGACTCCCTGAATAAAAAAAAATAATTTTTAGAAAAAGGTCCGTGTGTGTCTGTGAGAAGCATAGCTCAAAAACGAAAAGTGTGTTAAAAACTAAACTTGATATTTAAGTTTGGTATCTTCCAAGGATGCGACAGGAAGATTTTCAAGAAAATCCTCCCACCCCAAACTACCCTTTACATGGGGGAAAGAAAAAAAAATTGATCTTCTCAAAAATGGATCTAACAATTTTTATTAAAATCTCTTATATTTAAAATATTTATATGCCAAAGAAAATGTAATTCTTGAATTTTCTGGGAATATCCTCTAAAGATCTCTAAGATTCTGGATGATTTTTATTGAATTTTGCATAACTGCTAAACTGTAAGAGATAGACAAAAACTTACCACACAAAACATGTAGATCACGGTAAAACACACAATGTATGTTATATACTTTTTTTTTTTTTTCGTGGAGTTGATCGTTTTTGGGATATTTCTTGTTTTTGGTTTCAGCCTTGAAAAACTTATACCTTTCTCGCACAGGAATTTGTCAACTGCTGTCCATACAGACAAAGGAACTTCAGTCACTTTAACCTGTGCTACTCCCTTATTTCGCTCCTACTTGATACAAGTTGAGCAACACAGGAATGTTACTGCTGTTACGTCACAGAACGTGATCGCTGAAGATAATTCAGGACCAGACAGTTGCAGTCTGTCAGAAGACAATGGACGCTCGACCCAGCTACTGGCACCAAACTGCTTCCGAGCCTTTGCTTCCTCTCACCGTCGGCAACGTGCTGGACGATACGACGGATCGCTGGCCGGACAGAGTTGCTGTGTTGTCCAAGTTTCAGAAGCACAGGTTCACGTTCACCGAGATCCGCCACAGGGTAAGTAAGTCACGTGGTATAACAGAACAGTTTCAGATAACATAATATACACCCGCATAGCTTTTTGTAACCATTCAATAAACAATGTGCCTCAGCGAGCTGACTTCTCACCCGAAGGTTCCGTTTCTAAGATATTACTTACACTTTTCTCAAAAAGGACCAACCGCACTTCAATTGTTTTACATGGTGACAAGCTTTTCCGTCAGCAATGATGTTAATGTTTATCTCGATGCAGACAAAAGAAAATTCTTTTGAAAGCATAGTATTTGTTTGGAACAGCTGCACAAAGTTATGTGAATGGAACACATCAGATTTTTTATCTTCTCTCAGATGTTATTTTGCTACTAAGTATTTGAATTCTTCAGTTTTTTCTAAGTTTCTGTTTGTTCTAAATTGTGTTTTATTACTTCTTTTTCTCGTACAAGTTAAAATGTTTGTTTTTCATTTACTAATAAGTGGTAATTATTTTTACTTTCGCCACCACGTTTGTACAACATACACATTAGATAAGCAAGGTATTGTATTCCACTGAACATTTCAATACCAAACTTTCGTCAGAAATATATGTTTTAAGACCCCCTAATCCAAAAAGAGCATTTTTAGAAAAATGTCTATCTGTGTGTCTGTGAACAGTATAATTTAAAAACGAAAAAGTCAAACTTGGTATTTAAGTTAAGCATCTTCCAAAATCATGAAGATTTTTAGGAAATTTCTCTTACCCCTAACTAAGAGGGAATATTTTCTGAAAACTTTGATATTCTCAAAACTAACTAACGATTTTGATTAAAATACAATATGTTTAAGTTATTTTCCTGAAAAATGAAACGGTAACTTGAATTTTCTGGGAATACCCTCAGAAGACATCTGCATTCTGAACGACATACGCATAAGTAATTGGTAAACTGTAGAGATAGGCAATATATTACAACACAGCAAATGTAGATCTTGTTAAAACACACAATTTATCTCATATACATTTTTTTTAAAGTTAATCATTTCCGAGATACTCATTTTTATTGGTTACTATTTTAAAATACTCATACTTTTCTCTATAGGACGTCATCCGTATTTCTTTTGTTTTACTCCTGGCCATGGAAAGAAGTGAATTTGTATGACAACCACACAACGCCAGCCTTTAAAACATTTAACTATTGCTTTACTCTTCTACTGAACAAGGAAGCAAGTAATAAGACCATTTCTGGATGTGTCTTCTTAGCTTCCGGAGAAGGCCGCGTGCAAGATAACATCAAGACCATTTCTGTAAATGTTTATCATGAAGTAGATAAAATGTACATTTTTGTAGGATTAGATTGAGTGTTGAACAGGGAGAGAAAGTAGGTGAATGGAACACATATTTTTAGTGAGTTTTCCAATGCATTAAGAACACTTCTAATTCGGTCTAATTTCCCATTAAAATTGCAATATCATCTGTTAATTTTATACGCATGGCAATTTCATCAATAACTGATTTAGTGTCCATTAGTTCATGTAAGACTTGAAGCGAATGTTATTCATTATGGCTACACGGGTGATCAGCCGTGTCAGGTATATAAAATCCAAGCTTTCGACCATTGCACGGCTGATCACCCGTGAAGCCATACTATCAATATTACAATATTTGAAACGGCAATCGTAAAGCACTGTTTGTGACAGAAATGCTGAACAGTACAAAGGTTCAGAACTGGAGGGGTGTCATCAAGATAATTTTAGCTTAATCATGCAGTAAACATCTGGAACAACTGTTTATCATCCTACTGCATGACTCAGCTTAATTCCAGTAATAAAATGTTTCATGCCATCATATTATTATCCTCCATGATCTAGCCTCTGATTCCTAAGGTCGCAGGTTCAATTCTGGTGAAGGGTGCTGGTTATTTTCTTGCATACAAATCTTTGGCATGGCTTCCTTCAGATGGGAAGTAAATCCATTGGTCCCGAGGCATAGGTTTTTGGCACATAAAACAACCTCAAGCCTGATAAAGAGGCCTCAGATCAAACTCAAGCGATCTTTCACACCCAACATAGATTGGGATGCTGGGAACTCTACATGGCATGGTATGGCCATTTGGCAACAACAACGATTAATCAAATCTTTTAATATTTTCAGTGGGCTTCTTTTCTCAACAGTAAAATTAGGCTAGTTATAGTTTTATATTGTAAAAATATTAATACTTTTACAATAAAACTGTAGTGGTTTTCGTTTTCTCTACACGTACTATGTACATAGTGTATAGAGACGGCACCTATTGTATTCCACCCAAAAATTCGATACCGAGATTTCACCGGAAATACATATTTTGAAACCCCCTGAATATAAAAAAAAAACATTTTTAAAAAAATGTCCATGTATGTAGTATGTCTGTGGGCAGCATAGCTCAAAAATGAAAAGACCTTTAAATGCCAAACTTGGCATTTAAGTTTTATATCTTCCAAGGATGCAACACAAAGATTTCCAAGAAAATCCCCCCCATCCCTACTACTCTTTACATTGAAAATTTTGATTTTCTCAAAAATGACTGGAACGATTTTATTAAAATACTGTAAGTTTAAGATATTTTCAGACAAACGAAATGAATATGTTGGATTTTCTGGAAATAGCCTCTGTAGACCTCTTCATTCCGGATTACTTTTATATAACTACCAAAGCATAAGAGGTATACAAAAACTAGCTACACAAAAATATAGGACACACAATTTATGTCATGTACATTTTTTCACGTTTTTGAAATATTTCAGATTATTGATTTCAATTTTAGTCACTTTTCTCAAATGGGAAGACATGCTCTTCTCTTTTCTCGTGGAAAGCAAAGAGATTAGAATGTCAATTGTTTCACATAGCGACCGGCTTTTAAAGGACGAGACAATCGCTTTAGTCTGTGCATTTTCTTATTTCCCTTTTACTTACTTCTGCTTATGTTTACCATGATGTAGATAACAGATTAATGTTTTGTTTACCGAACAGCTAGAGGACATCATGTGAATGGAACACATTAGATTTTCTCCCTTCTACTTACATGGGACCAAGTAATAAGAATATTTCTGCTAATGTTTATCTTGATTAGCATGAAGTAGATAGAGGAATAAGCTTTTTATCAATACTTTGTTACAGGGATGTAGGGAAAGCCATGTGATTGTAACACACCAGACTTTTTTGAAAATAAAATCCATGCAACAGCATCACACCAGTTATTTTACTTGGGCCCTCCCCATCCTTTACCACTCTACCAGTCACTGGGACACAATCTCGCTTCCAGTTATTTTACTTGGGCCCTCCTCATCCTTTACCACTCTACCAGTCACTGGGACACAATCTCGCTTTAAATGTAACCCTGTCAGCATCACACCAGTTATTTTACTTGGGCCCTCCCCATCCTTTACCACTCTACCAGTCACCGGGACACAATCTCGCTTCCAGTTATTTTACTTGGGCCCTCCTCATCCTTTACCACTCTACCAGTCACTGGGACACAATCTCGCTTTAAATGTAACCCTGTCAGCATCACACCAGTTATTTTACTTGGGCCCTCCCCATCCTTTACCACTCTACCAGTCACCGGGACACAATCTCGCTTCCAGTTATTTTACTTGGGCCCTCCTCATCCTTTACCACTCTACCAGTCACTGGGACACAATCTCACTTCCAGTTATTTTACTTGGGCCCTCCTCATCCTTTACCACTCTACCAGTCACTGGGACACAATCTCGCTTTAAATGTAACCCTGTCAGCATCACACCAGTTATTTTACTTGGGCCCTCCCCATCCTTTACCACTCTACCAGTCACCGGGACACAATCTCGCTTTAAATGGACGGCCAGACCACTTCGTATCGCTCTAACGGACACGGCTATTCAAGTCGCTTCAGTTATGATACCGGTGAAAGGGATATATATTCCGGTTGCCAAATTAGAGGAACAGCGGTATATGTAACAAAATTATTCATGCAATGTAGGGTTAAATTACGTACCTAAATAAAACTGAATTTAATTTAAATTTAATGTACACTGCATACAGGAAGTATTGTATTCCATAAAAAATTGGTATGTTTTGAGACTCCTGTATTCTAAATAGTATACTCTACAATTACATGGCCTTATCCACCCATTCTGCAACAAAGTTTTACGTAAAAAGTTAGTTCTTCTATCTACTTCACTTAATTAAGATAAACATTTGCAGAAATATTTTTATTATATATTTCTTTTTAGACACAAAGAAATAAGGGAATGCATTAGGTTTAAGTAATAGTAAAATCTTTTAAAAGCTGTCGCAAAGTGCTGACTTTAGGCTTTGGTTCACTTTGTATGGCCAGAAGTAAAACAAAATGAAAAAACAAATGACGCCTTCCCATTTGAGAAAGCTTATACCCATATGAGGAATATCTCGGAAATGGTTAGCTCCATGAACAAAATGCATTTGACAAAAATGGTGTTCTAGTGAGATGTAAATGTTTGTGAAAAAGATTTCCTCTGTTTCTTACTTTAATGTGAAGGTCATCCAGAATTAAGAATGCTACACGTAACAGATACATGTCATTTATCATGTAAACATCTTTATTATAGTATTTTAAGTCAAATTGTCACAAAATGTTCCTTGTAAAAGATAGTCTCGCACGAGGGATTTTCTTGAAAATCACATCCATAAGAGAATCTGAACTTAAATACCAAGTTTTGTACTTAACTGACCTTTCAGTTTTGAGTTATGCCACACACATGCGTGCACTCACCCACATACATATTTTTCTAAAAATTGGTGTTTATTACTTTCCCTACACATATTATGTGCATAATGTATACAAAAGGTATTATATTGCATCCAAAAATTCGATACTCAGATTTCACTGGAAATACATGTTTGGACGCCGTGTGTGTTTGTCTGTGGCCAGCAAGCTCAAAAACTAAAAGACCATTAAATACCAAACTTGAAATTTAAGTTCAGTATCTTCAAGGATACAATGCAATGATTTTTAAGAAAATTCCCTACACCCAATTAGCCTTTACACGGAAAAAATTTAGAATATTTTGGTTTTCTCAAAAATGGCTCTTACGATTTTGATTAAAATAGTATATGTTAGAGATATTTTCATGACAAATAAACTGTATATCTTGAATTTTCTGGTAATAGCCTCTAAAGACCTCTTTATTTTGAATGAACTTTGAGTAACTGGTATACTATAAGAGATAGACAAAAACTTACTACACAAAAAATGTAGATCTCGTCAAAACACACAATTTATGTCCTTTACATTTTTGTTGTGGTGGTAATCCTGTCCGAGATATGCCTTGTTATTGGTTTCAATTGTAAAGTATTTGTACTTTTCTCAGATGGGAAGTATCCGTTTTTCTTTTGTTCAACTCCTGACCAAGCATAGAAACGATTTGCAATGACAATCGCATAATGACAGTTTTTAAAACATTTGACTATCACTTTAACATAGCACATTCCTTTAGTTGCCTTCTACTTATAAGGAACTAAGTAATAAGAACATTCTGCTAATGTTCATCTCGATTAGCATGTGTAGATAGAAGAGTAATTTTTTGTAAGAAGTTTGTAGAGCAATTAGAGAAAGTCATGTGAGTGTAGCACATCAGATTCTTTTATATTATGCAGGGAGTCTCAAAATGTGGTTTAAGATTGGTTTAGTGGTTTCTGGTCTCATTCTTTTTTTTTTTACAATATTAATATACATTTGTATTGTATAGCCAGTTATTATTTTTGTTTCCAGGTGAACACCTTTGCTGCAGGACTGGTGCGTCTGGGTCTAGCCCCTGGAGATCGACTGGCTATATGGGGTCACAATTCCAGCCAATGGCACTGCGCATATTTGGCTGCTACCAGCATTGGGATAATAGTGGTCAGTACAATTCATATGAAAAAGTTTCTTTAACAACAACATCAGATTAAAAAAAAATCTGATGTGCCACATTCGTATAATTTTCTCTACTTTTGCTGCAGCAAACTATTCTTACAAAAGCTTATTCTCTATTTTCTTCAAGTTAATCAAGACAAACATTAACAGAAATGGATATATATTCATATTATTTCATTGTACAAAAGAAATAAGGAAATGTAGTATGTTATACGGATAATAAACTTAAAAATTCAGCACTATTTGACAATACTTAAACTCCTTTTTCTTTGCTTGGCTATAATAAAAAATATGAATAATGATTCCTATTTGAGGAAAAAAATCATTTGTGAGATATTCCTGATTGTTGGTTTCAATTTTAAAATACTGATACTTTTCTCAAACAGGAAGTCATCGTTTATTTCATATCTTTTTTGCTTTGCACAGAGAACTGCATAGCCACAGCTTTTAAAAGATTTGACTACCACTTTGGCCTAGTGTATTCCCTTATTTCCCTTCTACTTATGAGGAATCATATATATATGTCAACATGAAGCAAGTGGAAGAATAATCCATTGTAAGAATAATTTATTATCAAATAGGTAGTGGAAATCACATTTTTTCTTTTCAAATTAGTTTGATTTAGTGCAATTCATACATAACTTGGCCTGCCCTTCTGACACTGGACATATTTTACAACAATTTCACTTTATAAAATGTCATTTGAGGTCCTATGGATGAGGGATTATTTCACATTTAATAACTCCGCTTATGTCTCTGTTAAGCCTATTTTTATTTCTGATTTATTCTTGTACTGCATAATTACACCGTTCTTGGGCTTTTTCCTGAAACTTTTTCTAGCCTCTGTTTTCTTCACCTGACCTTAATCACTTATCCTCTTTTATATGCATTATTCACACTGCCCTTACTATCTACACACTCCTAAACTTTCTCTGATTGTTATCTTCCCATAATTGCATAATATGCCTGCCTTCTCACTTTTATATGCCATTGGTCTGTCTCTTCATAACTTGCCTAACTTTTGCCCTTTCACTTTTCCCCTGTAATACATCCATTCCTACCTTGTGATCTTATCCTTTCAATCAAATATACTGTAGTCTTTACCTTTCTCTAATACCTCTGTTAAATTTTCCTGTACTTAGGTCATTCCTTTATTATTTGGGATTTCTCCTTTGTACTTTTACTTCACTAATGTGTTGATCTGGTTCCTTTCTCATTTGATCACCTCCTCTACTTCTTTCTCAGCTTCTCTCCCGTAACTTTGACATGCTTTTCCCCTTTCTGTCACCATATCATTTGCTGTCTTTTGATGAGCGTGCCTTACCTCATGGTTTGTTACTCTCTCCCTTGTTTCTGTCTCTCTATTTGTTTTTATGATTTTTCTGATGTTTTGTCACTAATCCATAAACCACTCCTATATAACTAGTTTAGTTTATTAGTGGCATAGTTTACTTACTGTCTAATATTACCTCATCAATTAAAGGACCCTAAAAAGAAAGAAAAAAAACACTATCATTCATTTTTGGCAGACTAAACTAGGGACAGTCTGCAGTGCAAAAAGAATTCTTAACATTGAATCAAGAGAATAACCAAAATCTTATTACAGGCTAAACTGGACCCAGCGGCAGCTCCAAAAGAGGTCCTCACCTATCTAAATAAGACTGAATCAAGAGAATAACCAAGACCTTGTTGCAGGCTAAACTGGACCCAGCAGCAGCCCCAAAAGAGGTCCTCACAAACCTAAAGAAGATTGGACCTAAAGCCATTGTGTGTGCAGAGTATTACAACACCCTCAACTGTGTAGAGGCAGTGGGACATATCAGGTCTGAACTGGGAGCTCCTATTGTGATAGCCATCAGCGACAAACATTACGCGTAAGTATACACAAACATACATTTGATAGTAACAGCAATACTGTTTAGACGTTTATATCTAAATGTGATGTTTCAGGGACACCATTCGTTTTCAAGATGTTTCATCAGATGTAACAGCTGAACTTCTGAGCAAGGTACAAGAGCTGAAGAAACTGGTACAGCCTGACTATGGGTGTGACATTTTATTTACTTCGGTACGTACTGTAACGTTTGTCACTCATCTTGACAAACTTCATCATTACAATTAATGTGTTTGGGTTAGTGATGGATAATAAACTTATAATTCATAATTAACATTGGTAGTGGTCAGACAGGTGTCTACTTGCTTCTTAACAGAATTTTGATCTTGAATCCAGATGCTCTGCTGAACATTCATACCGAAGGAGTTTCTTCATTGAAAACTACACATTTAGGTGAAAGTATATGCAGATGTCCAGAGCTTCTATCTAAAAAATTGTTGATATAAGTTAATTCACACATTTTATTTTCATTCCTTTCATTACTACATTTAATTTCCTTCTTCTTCACTGCCAAAATTGGTCTTATCACCAAACCTAGATAATGCGTCATCCAGAATTGCTGGAATTCTTTATTCACACATATTCTTTGAGATATTTTGAGATATCTGTTGTATTTTATAATGGATAAACGTTTACAAAATGAATATAATCATCAAGCAACATCAACATGAATCTTTTATTATTAAGCGTAACAGGAGTTATAAGGCCACAGAAATCTGAATGTATCACTTCTAAGACCTTCCCCATTTGCGCTATTCTTTATCATTAAAATATGACAGTCTGTCTGACGGTCTTTTAAACATGGCTCACATAAAAGTCTGAGAATTTCATACTTAAT